>CM049853.1:20598524-21071475 GCA_027422415.1 Schizothorax lantsangensis | reverse complement strand
TGTTATAGTTTCATTTAAAATAGTTGCGGTCTTCTTTAACTTCTACAATGGAGCTATGAAGTCAATTAAATTATTTACACTTAGTAATAACATTGTGCTTTTTAAGTTGATCAATGGATGTGCATTTGAGTTGAATATGGTAATTGTCTAACTCTTGTAGTTATGATTAATTCTGCCATGATTAAAATAATTAATGAAGGATTTATGTAGAGGTTATGCTATTATTACAAAATAAAAGGTTTAAAGATCTCAAGTACTTACTTTCTCATTTGTTCCTGAATTTCTTTGGATCTCAACATGATGGGTAGCTTTGAGGATCTTTTGGTCTACTTCACTTTGTCAGGCAGGTTCTATTTAAGTGATTTCTTGATTGCGAAAGGTGTGGCAATAATCGGGCCTGGATGTGGCTAGAGAAACTGAACTCAGTTTGATAAACCACAGTTATTTTTTAACAGGGGGTGGGGGGCAAACACTTTTTCACACAGGGCCATGTGGGTTTGGATTTTGTTTTCCCTTCATAATAAAAAACTTCATTCAAAACTGCATGTTGTGCTTACTTGTGTTATCTTTGATTAATATTTAAATTTGTTTGATGATCTGAAACATTAAAGTGTGGCAAACATGCAAAAAAATTTAAAATCAGGAAGGGGGCCAACACTTTTTCACACCACTGTATATCGGTTCAAAATATCGGTTATCGGTCTACTTGGTCTGTAATAATCGGTATCGGCATCGGCCCTGAAAAACGCATATCGGTCGACCCCTAGCGCAGACCATGCACTCGCACAAGTGCGACCATGTCAAATTTTTACTCGCACTCTCAAAAAATGGTCTGAACAGCAGCTCAAATTAGAGCCCTGTGTATATATATATATATATATATATATATATATATATATATATATATATACACACACACACACACACACACACATTAGAGCCAAGCTTTATTATGTTTTTCTCCGCTCGCAGAAGCGCTGCAGTTGCGTGATGTGATATGATACGACCATGTGAATCCTCATGTTCAGTTGTTTGCTGCTTTTTGCGCATGTAAAATTAATCCCCGGAAAACAAATGTTAGTATTTTTAACGGGTCACAGACACTTATTCTTTCTAATTTAATTCTGTTCTAATTTAAAATAATCTTGTCGGTTAACGGTTAATAATCGGTTAACGAGCGTCGGTTGTCGGTTAGGAAAAATAACCGAAATGAACATCCCTAACACAGGCACACACACACACACACAAACACACACATGGTACACACACTCCCATAGACATACATTATAACATAAATAATGTTTCTGCTGGGAAATGAATATCATTTTGATTTTGATTTTGATTTTTTTTACCAAACACAGTTAAATTTGAATGATGAGGTGAAAGACCAATCATTTGATATCATATTTGTATTTTTTTATTTATCTTTTATATTTATTACATATCTATGAAAATTTATGGATATGCATATGTTTGGATTAAAATCCAGTATAAATTTTTATTTTTTTTACAAAATATAATTTTTTTAATGTTTTTATATATATCTGAAAGCCTTGATATAAATCTGAAAGCTAAATGAAGCCTCAAGTTGGTGTAGTTTTAAAGATTTAACATTTTGAGCTCAGTTGAGAATCTCCATAGGATTCAATAGGCCCATCTAGTGGCTGAAAATATAAATGCAATTTTTTGTCATTTTTCACAGCCAGATGGCCTCAGAGACACTCATACCCCCTTTCCACCAGCAGGAACCAGGTGCTAGTTCAGAGCCAGTGCTCTTGCCGGTTCTTAGTTGGTTCGACTGGCCCTTTATGAACCGGTTGCTTTTCCACAGGCTAGAGAGCCAATACAGAGCCATGTCTTACGTCACTGAATACGTTTCATGTTTCGTTTCACTAGCGCGGCCGTGGCAGCGCCAAACATAACAGACTTGTTCGAAGTGCATCATCGCCACGCAGACCGATCGGCACACAACACACCAAAGCACCACGAGAGCGATCCAAAACCATAAAGAGCCATCTGCTTTCCAGTCGCTCCCGCAGCACCCCGATGCCTCGCATCGCATCGAATCGAGCTGCTATTTCAAATATGGCGGTCCAAAGTTTCTGTCGTCTTGTTGTTCACGGTAACCCCGCCCCCAGCCCCTGACGCAAGCGGTTCTTCCTTCTAGCCCAGCAATGTTTTGGTGCTACTTACGAACCACTTTTCCTGGTTCGGAGCTGGTGCTTTGGGTGTCGAAAAACAAAGAACCGGTTTGAAACTAGGCTCTGGCTCTGAACCAGCACTGGAACTGCCTTGGTGGAAAAGGGGTATCAGTGACCCAGTTCCTGATGGATAATGATGTTTAAAGTAGAAATTGTGTCTGTTTTTTTTTTTTTTTTGGTGAAATTATGTATGCAAATATGCTAATTTGCATTAAAAAATCCAGAATTTAAGGAAAATAAAATAAAAAATCACCAAAAATAATAACAAAACCTACATAAATAATTAGAAAAAAAATTCAGGACTGAAAAAAAAAACTGTAGCGTTGAAGGCCTTCGGGTCATTTTGACCCACGAGGGACTCTTTTGTTATAGGTTCGGGAGGGACGGATGAGGGTTAAGACTAGGGCTGGGCGATAATTCGATAACGATAATTTTCGCGATATAATTTTCCTCGATAAAACGATATGAAGAGTTCGATAAATGTTCGATATAGTGTTTATGCGCCAAAAGCGGAACGAAACAGCGCAACTCATTTGAATCGCGCCACACGGACCATTTATCCGCTGGGATCAAAGTTCAAAGTGCCGTGCGGCGCGAGCTCACTAGAGCAGATGTGTTTGCTCGGTCACGCGAACATTAAGCACAGATCCAGTGAGAAGCGCTTGAATTCAGCGAAGAACACAAATTACTCTGTGATAGTTTAAAGTTTAAAGCCAAACAGGAGAAACAGTGTGCAACGAGACAGTCAGAAGGCTTTTCAATCTACACATCTCCATTATTTTCCATGGATTTACTGTAACGTTAGTAACACTCACTGCACCATGGTATTGTGGCAGAAATGTGAGATATTCACACTGAATTTTATTACAGGAGTAAAGGTATATAATTATAGTAAGTATGTGTGGTTAAGCTATAGCATGTGTGCATTTATACTGAATGTTTTTAGACTGTTTTTCATACAAATAGGCTACCTAAAAACCATATAGTTATATTTTTATCATGGTATTGAGGTGCTATATGTGTGGTTTTAACTGTGTTTATCATGATTTAAATGTATGCTACTATGGGAGACCAATGCTTAATTAAAAAAGAAAAAAACTTGATCAGAATAAATTTATCCATATAAAACTGAGCTTGCTACAATTTTTACATATGTTACTGATTTTGATAATGAACAAAAATGTACCTCTGCATCCTAACTCAAGTTACTATCAAACGTGCATTTCTAAGAGACAAAAAAGTGATATTATTATTAATATTATCAGGCAATCCAAACCTGTTTCTTGATTTGAAACAATATCACTCATTAGAACATGCAGAAACTAAGAAATAAATTTTTCTATTTAGATATTTATTTTGTTAAGGACAATTAATGGTCTGGTTTCTACAACTTTCACTTTGGAGCAAAAATCTGGCTTTAAACTTGAAAGAAATAAAGATTTGACATTTATCGTGATAATTATCGATATCGACTGATATGAAAAAAATTACCGTGATAATTTTTTGGGCCATATCGCCCAGCCCTAAGACAATACTCTGATTAAGAATCTACCATGTAAACAGAGATTTTTGATTACCTTAATCCGGCTAAAGTCATAATCGAAGTAAACACAAATCGAATTAAGACGTGGAGTATTCCTATTTTAGTCGCATTATTGAAGTGCAGTACAGACATGTAAACACCTTAATCAAACTATTACCCTCGTGTAGGACTTTTCGCCTACCGCATTTTGCGACAGGATACACACAGTGTCAACCGTTTGACGGCAAAATAAAAACGGTCAACCGTTTGACGGCAAAATAAAAGAGCTTCAACACCGCCGTCGTCTTTATGCACGTACAAATAATTAATTGCACTTGAAGCTTTCATAAAATTAAAAATGAAACACCCAAAACTGTATATGGCATCATCACGAAGACGAACTATATGTTTATATGTGAAATTCTGTAGGGGACATCGGATGGCGTCGCGTGGTGACGTAATGACGTGTGCCATTAATCGATCTATATACTATAACATCTAAAACGGGAACATGAAAGGATTATTCTAAAAGCAACTCATGTAAACACCTTAATCATAATATTGTCTTATTCAGAATAAGGTTAATTATTTAACCTTAATTTTTGATAATTTTGTTAATTATTGAGTAATCTCAATTAGATTACTGATGTCCATGTAAACGTAGTCTCTGCACTTATGCGCACGAATAATGCTATTATTTCCAATAATCAGAGTAAGGACTTAATCGCATTATGATGTTTACATGTCAAGAGCAAAGCTCTGCACTCCCGTTTACATGCAATTTCCATTATTCTTATTATTCGCTAAGAATTGTGGTTAATTTTTTTACTGCCATTATTCACATACCCCACTGCACAGCACAAATGATGGACTCAGAAAGAGCAGGTGTGTTACTGGCCGCTGTTTCAATTTATTTACGTCTAATGCAAAACTATGGCGTTATTTTAATGCCATACAAAACACTTTTGTATGGTATTCCATGCTTTTTCGGCGCCATAGAAATGTGATGGCAATTCGTTTGCATACGTTGCCGTCGTGTTCTACTCGCCGTTTCTGGATGAGGGTAAGAAACAGAGACTGGTGGTAGCGAGTTGTGTTTTCCCCAGAAATGTGATGCTTCCTTCCCCGCCATAATTTCTAATCTGAGTATTATTACAGGTTCGCATCACGTATTCATGTATGTCACAAGCGCATGCACACTTTGGTCAAGCGGCAATACTGCGATTAAGTGTTATGCCTGTATATTTTTATTAAAATTGGCATACCGCCACGATTATGCTTGCTGCGATTATGAGCTTAATCACATTATTTAAATCGAAGTATTGCGTTTACATGATAAAGTTTAAATCGCAATATTGCCAAAATCTCATTATAATCATGACATGGACCCTCTAAATACACATTCGCCCAATCTCATGTTAATCATGAGTACCTATAGAGTAGTATTGCATCCTTTATATCTCTGAAGAGTCTTTGGTTTTATCAGATTTATAAAAGAAAGGTACAGCTTCACAATTCTCGCTGAAAACAGCTGAGATCTTGGAGGTATTCTGTGGGCGGAGCTAAAGATTCACAAGCACTTGCGCACCGATTGCCAAGAAAACACAGAAATTTGATGCAGTTTTACTTACTGCCTACGTTTCTGAATAATGACGCAGATTTTTTATCGCTGGGACCATTCCATCTTTTAAGTATCAAATCATGTGCAAATCCAGCATCGAACTGGACCTTGTTTATAAATCATTTGTCGCGAAATAACGCGGGGTTCTTTGTGAAGCTGAACAAGGTCCTTTTCCTCACAACCAAAAACACACTTCTTTGGAGACATTCTTCTCAAGCAAGTCCTGTGCAGCGCTGCTGACGAGTTCCGTAACCCGAATGAAGCACGTTGATGGGCATGCTCTTGCTTTCGCTCTGTTTGACGTGTGCACGTGCTCTTCCGGGAGAAGTGCCCATACAAGGAATTCTGCCCCTCATGAAAATGCGTATAAATAGTACGCCAAATAAAAACGAAAACTCGTGGTATTGATATGCAAAAATGGACTTTGGCGTCTATTAGGGTTGTCACGATACCATAAAAATGTCTTACGATACTATACCAGCTGAAGTATCACGATACCAAGTAGTATCACGATACCATGCAGTATTGTGTTAATTTAAAATTCAATTCTACAAAATGAATCAATTTCATAAATAAATAGATGTAAATGAAAACAGACAATATTTTTCTCTGAATACTTAATTAATGTGAATGAATGATGGCTATTGTATATCCATGAAATGATCTAAACAAATCTTAGCACTGAAGCCGCAAGCTGCTGAAGTGACATTTAGATGTGGCATTTATACATTTAGACTGTATTTATAATTGCATAATGAGATTATTTTTTAAATACTAAATTCTGAATATAGAAATATGTTGGAAAATAATGTAATATGCCTACTTTTAGATGGGAAACTTTAAACGGCCAGCAGGTGGCAGAAGTTCGTGATTAAATCACTGAGTCATTCAAACGATTCTTTCAAAACGTCTGAATCCTTCAGAAGCGAAACAAATGACTGTTTTTATGAATGGTTCAGTGAATCAGTGATTCAGAGACAACGCGGATTCGGATTCGAACACAGAAACGAAACAAAAACAGCACTCTTGCTCGTGTCATATTGCCGAACTGTCAGGAGCATTTTTTGCTCGCATATCTTGAAAAGTTAGCAGCATGTATATTAAAACATAACATTATAAATGAATATATATATATATATATAAATATATATAATGATAAGAACCAAGTGCAAAGCCGCTATGTTGATGAATGGAATTGCGTTCGTGATCGCAAAGATGCTTCCAGAAACGAACTAGTTCACCTGTTCTAGAAGTGGTCAAATGAATAAAACTGCGATAATACTTTCTTGCAAGATATTATGATGTTGAATAAGTGATGGTTGATCTGCTGTTTTTTAAAATGACATCAGACGGTCTGAATCAGACCCTTCCCAGCCGGTATTTCAACGTTGATTCACCGGTGAGTCAACGTCGGGTACCATGGTTGAATCAACGTTGGATTATGTTTCGATTTTGCAAATTGGATCAACGTTGATATTGTGACGTTGTTTCACCGTTGAAATCATGACGTTGTTTCACCGTCTTACCTTCAGCATTGGTGAATTAAGGTCGTTCTGTAGACGTTGGATTAACGTTGAATTATGTGTTGATTTTGCAAATTGAATCAACGTTGATATTGTGACGTTGTTTCACCGTCGTACTTTCAACATGAATGAATACACAACTGTACGTTCAATTAGAACCTAGTTTGCATTTAGATCAACACTGTACACATACATAAAGCTTAAAAATCAAATTTCTGGCAGCAATGGCTTTACAATCAACTTCAATAAACTACCACACGCTGAAAATGGTAAAACAGCAGTTTTATTTTGGAAACATACAGTATAAAACAGATGAAAATAATCCCAAACTTTAGCTTGCAGTGTTTGTGCGTGGATTGATTGTTAAAAACCTGTAAAATCCAAATACAACATTTAAAGACTCCAAGTGTTTGTACCATAACATGCATATTTTGCGCTGCACTTGCAAGAGAAACCCTTGGAACTTCTTTTGGCTGAAACAAGTTGATCTTTTATTTTGGTGGAAATCTATAGTTTCTGTGAAAACATGTTTTACTAATGTGTCTCATTACAAGAGATTTGTGCAGTGAGAACGTGTTGAACAGTTTGAGAATGGAACCTGCAACAGAAACCATGTCGGTGGTAAAGGATAGGACTGCCTGAGTTTTGTCGACAGCCAGAGGAAATTCTTTACGCAGGAAAAAGGCTGCATTGAATGAAATGCATTTAATATTTTAAGTAGAAATGTTTCTTCAAATTCTGATAAAATGTTAGAACCAACTGCCTTGTGCATATAGCGTGGTTGTGCTTTGGGTGATCCTTGAAAGAGTCCCAGCTCTAGGTCCTTTCTGATGCCGTCCCCTCCTCTCTCACACACTTGTGCACTTTCTGTACTGTCCTGTATGTATAAATAACAAAAATAAATACTCATAAAATATCAACTTTAGTATTGTGAAATATCTGTAACTGAAAATTGAATGCAAAACAAATCACATACAATATTTTCACTTTAAGTTCAATAACAATGGGGTTGGAAACAAAGTGCACAACACTATTCATTAAACACCTATTTAATGTATTCAGATGAAAGTTTGCAATATTAAATTATTCACAAGCAGTTTTTTCAGAGCCCTCAGTTACACTGTTTTAATCAGAATCCTAACTATACAGTGTATTTAGTAAAACAAGTAAAATCAAATCAAGTAAATTTTTATTAAACTAAGTAAAATCAAAACCTTTCACAAAAGGTCAATTAATCTCTTACAGAAGTGACAGTGCAATGTAGCAGATGAACAATTCCTTACCAAATTGCCAATAAACAGCTGGATCCTTGATGAATCTACAAGGGGAAAGAAGAAATGGTTTACTGAAAAGTTCTTAAAAAGCAGTTTTTCGTTTTATACCATTCCTTTAAAACAGTGGTTCTCCAACTTTTTATATCAAGTACCACCTCAGAAAATATTTGGCTCTCCAAGTACCACCATAATGACCAACATTAAAATACAGTAGCGTAGTAGGCCCAACTATTCAGCTACAGCTCTGCACAGTTCAAAACGAGGCAGTTTTATTCCTAATAAGAATATTTATTGTTGTCAGCCACTTTAACATTGTAAATACAGTTTGAACATTAACACTGCACAGTGCTTACATACAGTTAAATACAAAACTTAAATAATGATTAAATTAAAATGTGTTGTACCAAAAGTTAAATAAAAACTGTAACGTTACTATACTTAAATGTAAAAAACTTTAAATTAAAATGTATTAACATTAAGTTATATTTAATTTAGTGATTCCTCTGCGTACCACTAGAGGGAGCCTGAGTAGCACTAGTGGTACTCATACCACACTTTGAGAATCACTGCTTTAAACAATCTTAATTCGTTTAAATTTGCAATTATATGATATTTAGAAAACATGAACAGAGTATGTTATCTTTGAGACTATTATACGATTAAAAATATAACACAATGCATGGCATTCACATCAGAAAAATTTGAAAAATCTCTAAGACAGACATTAACCTAACATAACTTAACGTTACTAGCAACACACATTAGCATCTGTGATAAAGCAATACAAAAATACACACACACACAGACACAGGTATTTATCTTCTGCAGGTTAACGTTACATGTCATTTACCCATTTGTAAACTCTGGTAACATTATACTTTATTATTTTTGAAAGGTAAGATAGCGATTTTCTTACCTGATTTTGTTCGTGTGTTTGCAGGACCTCGCTGATCACACCTGACCCTTCCTGTGTTCACATTCTAGTTTTTGTTCTCCGTTGACATGTCACGACTCAAATTCGCTCAAAATAAAAATTTAACAGGCAAATATTTATATTATAAATAATTCGGAACCGACCGAGCAATCTCAACGAGCAGCAGCTCACACAAACAAACAAACACACACACACACACAGTCAGTCAGCCGCCTCACTCAGAAAGACGATAATAACGGTCATATTTTCAAACTGAGAAAGGCGCGAACAGTTTCATTGGCCAGTTTCCTGGATGACAGCCAGATTAACCAATCATGATCAAAGAAATAAGGTAAACGCTGTGAAATGTATTTAGTTTTATTGTTGTTAATGATGATAATATTTTAACATATACCTTTAGATTTTAGAATAGGTTTAACGATAAAAATATTGTAAAATGCTAATAAAATAATAATAATGATTTTAAATAATTTAGTAATAATAATTTAAAAGGCAGAAATTTCTTTTGTATGCTGGTGAAGACATCAAGTTGATTCAACATACAGTTCTTGTAAAAAACAAATCAACATTGATTTACAAGTGTTTTTGGTAACCTTTTTCAACCATTTAGCATTAAACATTTTTTCAACGTTGTTTCAATGTTGAAACAACAACTGTCATTATTTCAACCATATTTCAACGTTGAAGGTTGGTCATGTGCCGGCTGGTTTTCAACCGTTCAGCATTAAACGTTGTATTAACGTTGTTTCAACGTTAAAACAACAACTGACCTTATTTCAACCATATTTCAACGTTGAAGGTCGGTCATGTGCCGGCTGGGTTTCTTCTGATAAACTGCAGCATGAACAACGACGTGCAAGTGCAACTTCTCATTACAAACTGAACTGAAGCGTCGGGAAACACTCAATACCATATAAAGCGTATACACAGACTAAACTACACAGAGCACAGCAGAAAGACATTTGGCAATCAACTTGTAATGTTTCTGCTGGCATGCATATTCAACGTTTGAACGTTTAAAACAGTGTTGCTGCCGTGCATTCTACATATATTACGGTACTACCTTATGGACGATACTACCGTTTAAAAAATGCGATGGCACCGTGGGTATTTTTAAGCTTTAGTATCGCGATACTACCGTAGCACCGGTGTATCGTGCAACCCTAGCGTCTATATGTTACGAATGTGTTTGGCGTGCATATAAAACGCAGTTTTCGCGTGCATATGATACGAAATTTGTTGCCGTGCATATGATACGCAGTTTTCGCGTACATGTGATACGCATCTACCCCACAACCCTAATCCTACCCATCGCGTAGCATATACACGCCAAAGTCCATTTTTGCGTATCAATACCACGAGTTTTCATTTTTATTTGGCATACTATTTATACGCACTTTCATGAGATCGGGTTGTATTTGGCACAGAAATACTCCGTCATACGTCCAAATCATTTTTTAAAACTTTTGCCATGTTTAGCATGAGAATCCATCTCTTTAACAGTGCAAATAACTCAGAATGCATGAAATTTACATTTACATTTAGTCATTTGGCAGACGCTTTTATCCAAAGCGACTTACAATTGGGGAATACATAAAGCGATTCATCTTGAAGAGGCAATCAGACAGAGGAAGTGCTCGTAACACCAAGTCTCAGTCATTGTTCAAATAAGTACAAGCTAGCAAGGGAAGGAGAGAAAGATAAAGGGGAAGGTTTCTTTTTTTTTTTTTTTTTAGAACAAGTTTAGGATGAAGTCAAGTAGTGCCGAAAGAGATGAGTTTTCAGTTGTTGCTTGAAGATTGACAGGGATCCAACATTCCGGATAGGGGTGGGAAGATTATTTCACCATCCAGGAATGGTGAATGAGAATGTTCTGGAGAGTGATTTTGAGCCTCTCTGTGATGGTACCATGTAATGGCATTAGACCCCCCTTTAAACTATGAATCAAACAGTCAAATAATTTCAGATACTTTATTATCCAAATTGTTCTTATTGTACATCAAGCGATTCAAATTTACAACACTTACAGCAGACAGGATGAATGAAAATGCAGATTCACTCTCTGACAATAGATGGTGCTTTTGGACAAGCAAAATTACAGTGGTTACTCCTGTAAATTACATGGTTACTCCCATAAACAAAGCAGTGCTGTGCCATAAACACTATTAAAAATGACAAAGAAACCTTTCTAATGCTGGGTACACACTAAAAGGTTTTTAAAATCTTATAAGATCTTCAAAATGTGAGAGACCACAAACATAAGGACAAAAAATCCTAGATTTAGCCGTTTTTCTCCTATGCCGCGAAGTAACAAAGACAGCACACCACACACCAACAGATTATCAACCAGAGTCCCGACTGTGAACACAGGAAATCTCGCCTAATCTCTCGAGACTTGAGAATAAATGTTTTACAGGACAAGTTGTATAAACACTTGTGCTGTTGTCACAAATCGACAAGCTGATCCTCCATCTCTGCTGTCCAAATCCTTTTGTGCTGCCCATGACTGAGTTTGTTATGCTTCTGTCTTCCATCAGCTCGCTTTCTGATTGGATATTGTTTCGTTTCATGTGATAATCTCCAGATTGTACGCGCGTTTGTCCTCGGGGTTCCCCCCACATATCAGGATTTCTGATCGTAAATATTCAACAAGTTGAATATTTACGATTCGCGATCGGGGTGCCTCCGACATTCTTCCGAGCAGATTTAGTCACTCTTAACACACCACAGGCAAATCTGATAAGATAATCTTTAGAACCACCAAGATAATCGGGACATTACCTAGGATTGTCGGAAGGGGAGAAATAGGCCCAAAATCAGCCCAGTTATCTTGTGGTGTGTACCCAGCATAAAGAAAGTCAGTTCCCTTTCATTCATAGTGTTTCCCCCTTTAAACTGGTATACGCTCCCGCACCTTGCTCATCTT
This sequence comes from Schizothorax lantsangensis, assembly GCA_027422415.1. Classification (NCBI taxonomy): domain Eukaryota; kingdom Metazoa; phylum Chordata; class Actinopteri; order Cypriniformes; family Cyprinidae; genus Schizothorax; species Schizothorax lantsangensis. The sequence continues at coordinate 21,059,474 of CM049853.1, read as the reverse complement.
CCAAGTGGATATGTCTCTGAGCCCACAGCGTGCAGGGTCTGAGGTGAGAATTTTTTTTTTTTTCTGCTTCAGATGTCCACTTTCAAAATAATGTTATTTTTAAAACGTAAGAATTTTGACTAGTGGACTAGGATTTCCAGTGTTGACTAGCGGCAGAAGTTCTATTTAATCAACTAATTTTGTTGTTCTAAATTAAGACGTTTGCAGTTGCTTGGAATGTCCGGAGGCTTCAGTGAATGAGGAGAAACTTGTGGTGGCTGTTACAGGTTACCTGGATCTGTATGACTTCACGAAACGCAACTACCACAATGTTAACAAAAATCAGCAGGCCTGGAGGCAAGTTACAGCTGATTCGGTGGTTGTCTAGTAACATAAAAAAAACGCAGCTCACTGCATTTAATTTTTAATTTCTAAATTAAAAAAGTAAAAAAAAAAAAAAAAAAAAGCAGTGCGTCATGTTTTCAAACCTGAAAAACACATTCTGTCTGATCGGGGCCTAAATATGCTTTCTATTTGGGTGAATGAAGTCTGGTTTCACATCAGTGTCAAGTGAACCTCTGCAGCGCAAACAGAGTGTGCTCTGTTCCAGAGACAAGATCGTACACAGCGGATCATATGGTCAAACCGACGCGGAGCGTAAAATGTATCCACCCCACCTAAATTCTACTCAAAATGCTTGTGTAGAATATTTTAAAACACAATGGAGGAGATCAAACATTGCAAATGGTTAGACATCCTTGGCATTATAAACAACAATGATGTGTAGAATATATAACACTGTTGCCATGCACCAACATACACTACTGGTCAAATGTTTCGGATCAGTAGTGTTTTTTGGTCATTTGTTGGATGCTTTTTTTTGTTTTTCAATGTCTCTGCTGCTCACCAAGTTTGCATTTTTTTTTATCAACAATGTGGTAAAATAGTAAAATATTACAATTTAAAATGTGTTTTCTGTGTGAATATATTGTAAAATGTAACTTATTTCTGTGATGCAAAGCTGAATTTTCAGCATTATTACTCCAGTCTTCAGTGTCACTAAATCTTTTTTTTTTTTTTTTATAAACATTTTTTTTTTTTTTCACACATAACATCCAAAATATAACAAAACAAAACAACAGACACACACTCAACATCTCAAAGTCCAGTCAAAAGGGAGGGAAAGAGGGAAGGACAACAAAAACACAAAACAAGTCACTCCTCTATACAATCACGTACATCAAAAAGAAAACACTGCCAAGCATCAATGGTCGAAGGCTTGGCCCCACCGACTCGCGCCGTTGCACATTCACACGTCACTATTTGCAGGAGGCTACGGATCCAATATGTTTTTCTACACATGTGTGGTGTAAACCAGTTCTGGATTATTGTCTTCTTCGCAGCTGTAAAACCAGCAAACAACATTCTCTTTTGCATTGAACTAATACAGAGACCTGAATCATCATTAAGAAGACACAAACTTGGGTTAACAGACCAATCAATTCGCAGTAAGGATGACAAAACCAGGTTTACATGTGTCCATAGACTGATGACGACAGGACATTCCCAAAACATAAGCAGAAAAGTGCCTGATGATGCAGTGTTACATATATGGCAGTTCAAATTTGATTGTAGTTTCATTTTAAATCTTTTGTGCTCTATGAATGACTTTGAAGTGAATAAGACGATGAGCCAGATTTTTAGATGTTAAACTGAGATTAGACCACACTCTCTCCCAGTCGACAGATAAATTAAGGTCAGATAATTCCCTATTCCAAATAGTTTTAATAGAAAGAGGTTTTGTAATGCAATCAATAATTTTAGTATATATTAAGGAAACAGATGGCCGACAAGCAGATGGTGCAATCCAGTCCCGCATAGGATGAGAGGAAATGGAAGAAGACCAAGGAACGCCATACGCTTTGAGAGCAGAACGTAATTGAAGAAAGACAAAATATGCGGATGCTGGTAGACAAAATTTGGTTCTTAATGTCTGAAATGAACAGAGGCCCTGGTTATCATATATATCACCGCACGTGTTTACACCTAAAGAGGACCAAGAGGGTTGGACAAATGGACGATTTCCGCATACAAAATTAAAATTGTGCCATAAAGGTGTACTGTTACAAAATGTGAAGGGTCCTCCTATCCGTCGTTCAACCGTTTTCCAGATTTTAATAGAGTTGGCCACAACCGGACCAAATTTATAATTATCCCCTTTTTTTCCTGTGCCAGAAAATAAAATATCTTGAAGTCTATTTGGTTTAACCTTGTCAGCTTCAATCACTCTCCATGAAACTGTAGATTGAGGATCAACCCAATTATGAAGAGCTTTAAGCTGGAACGACCAATAATATAATTCAAAATTAATGGGGCCTCCAAAGATTCTTTATCTATCTGTGAGATCCGAGGCAGTTCCAATTTATCTAAATACTGCTTACAAATTGGTTCATCAAAATCTGTTTCGGCTTTATACAGATTTGTGTAAAAACCTTTAAATATGTCATTAATTGCTACAGGGTTCGTGGTGACCTGATCATCCGATGATTTTATTGCGCTAATATATGCCTTAGATTCGCATTCTTTCAACCTAAGGGCCAATAAATGACTAGGTCTTTCTGATTCAAAATAATATTTTTGTCTAGTCCTATGTAAAATAAATTCCGCCTTCGAGTGTGAAAGTAAATTATATTCTTCTTTTAAAGAGGACAACTGTGTAGCCTGTTGCTCAGTAAAATTATGTTTTTGTAGGTTTTGTAATGATTGGATTTTATTTTCTAATTGTGTAAACTGGTGAGTTTTCGCTTTGGCGAGAGTAGAAGAGAAAGATATACAGAAACCTCGTATAGCACACTTAGTTGTTTCCCACAGTATTTGAGGATCCACATCAGAGGGCATATTAATTTCAAGAAATTCCTTAATATATTCTTTTAGAGAAGTAATGAAAGTCTGATTACTTAATAATGATACGTTAAAGCGCCATCTAGGGGACTTGGCTTTAACATCGGAAAGAGGAACACTGCACAACACAGCAGAATGATCAGATAATAAAATTGGTAATATAGAGATGGAGGAATTAGACGAAATTAAAGATGGGCTGATAAATATGTAGTCTATCCTAGAGAAAGTCTTGTGTCTATTAGAAAAAAAAGTGAAGTCCTTAGCTTTAGTATTCTGAATTCTCCATAGATCGATTAAGTTGAGCTCAGTGATAAATTTATTCAATAATTTAGAGGATGGATTGGCTGTTGTATCAGATTGAGATTTATCTAAAGCAGGATTTATGACAGCATTAAAATCACCACCCACCACTAGAGGGCAATCAATCTCCTCAAGTAGAGTTTTGGAAATCTGTGTCTTGTCTCATTCGGACCATAAATAGAGATCAATGCTGCTAACCTATTCTTATATATTTTGCATCGGATAAAAACAAATCTACCCTTCTCATCACTACCAAGGTGTTCAATCGTTAAATTTAACTTCCTGTTAACAAGGATAAGCACCCCCTTAGTTTTATTTTGAGCGCTAGAAAAAGCTGCTAATTTGTAATACTTATTCTGGAAACGTGCCACGTCAGATTGTTTTAAATGCGTCTCCTGTATTAAGGCACAGGAATTAGATTTACGGTGTAAATATTCTAACACACGGATTCGTTTAACAGCAGAATTTAAACTATTCACATTCAGTGATAAAATATTTAGAGTATGCTATTGAATATTCATAATCCCAAGATTGTACTCAATAAATGAAAAAAAGCAGAAGCACTTCCATTCTGTAAATAACATGTAAACGCTGATGTGCATTTTAAATACCAAACCTCCCAGATGAAAAATCCCTTTAGAAATAAGGTAAAATACATAAAAGTATAAATGTCTGCTGTAAAAAACAAAAACAACATAAAAATATGTACAACCCACAACCATAAACAAAGAACAACTCGGACCGCACATTACCGAGAACATAGGTCTGTCTGAGCAACAAAAAACAGTTATAGTTCGTGACCGATCCACTCCAACGCAAGACATGTCTCCCGAAAGGCTCACGCAGCCAAATTTTTTTTATTTTTTTATTAATTAAACCTACTCTCCATTAGTCCTCTCCAAAAAATAAAAAACGAGTGTCAGTCTTACCAGCAAAGAGATTGTTGTACCGGATAAATAAGGACAATATCCCAGTAGGAGAGAGGAGAGAAGAAAACGCAAAAAATAGGTTTAGCAAGCATCCATGTTCATCCTGCCATCCAAGTCCATCCCGGCCGTCACGCCCCTCCCGTCGAGCTGGAGAAACAGCGGCCGCTGCTCCCCCCCCCCCCAACAGAGCTGTGGCATACGACTTCTGCTGAGACATGGAGCTGATAAAATCCTCCGCTTTCTGAGGGGAATCGTAGCTTCTCTGTTCCCCTTTGTGCCGTAGCTTAATTACCGCCGGATAGATGAGGAAGGGCTGGAGACCAAGCGCTGTCATCTTCTTCAAAACCGGACCAAATGTCTTTCTCCTGATCGCTGTAGCCGGACTAAAGTCGGGAAAAAAATAGCAGTGTGACATTGCTCTGTGAGCATTTCACCGGATAAGCCTGCCGAGCATCTTTTAGGATATCTGATCTGTCATGCCATCTCAGTACACGGAAGATGAGAGTGCGCGGCCGATTGGAGCCCCTCCCTCCGTCATACACGCGATGCGCCCGATCAATCTCAATGTCACGGCCCCTCAAGGAAGTAATCCACATGGAAAGATTAGCTCTGAGGAAACCAGCTGCGTCGGAACCCTCCATCCCTTCTGGGAGCCCCACCAGTCTTACGTTGTTCCTCCTGCACCTGTCCTCCATATCTGTCATCATCTCGGTGAGTCGCTCCAGCTGATCCTTTAAGTCCGTGACTGTCCTCTTATCTTCACGCGCCGCTGCCTGAACAGAATCAACACGGTCATGTGTCTGCTTCGCCATGGTAACTATGGCCTCAAACTCCTCTCTTAGCTCTTTAACAGACTTGTTGGTCGCTTGTATGTCCTCACGCAGTTCGCGCAATGCTGGAATCAGCACCGAGTCCATAGCATCTCTTACTGCCGAATTCACAACCGAATTCAAAGTGCTTTGCTGCTCTTTAAATGCTAGTTCAATGCGGTTAGCAATAGCCTCGTCGAGGTCTTCTCTGGAGATGGCTGAATCTCTGAATTTTTTTCTTCATTGGCGATTGCTCAATCTCTCTCAGGGTTCCCACGCTTCTTGAAAGTACTTGAATTTCAGACATATGGATTCAAGGCCTGGAAAGTACTTGAAAACAAACATAGGTCCTTGAAAGTGCTTGAATTAAATTTGAAATCAATTTAGTTTATGGCGCTATTTCAAAAATTGCCCTATATGTGCTGTCAAAGACAGAATGAAACGGCACTAATGATTGGGGTGGAGATGGGGTAGCGCGAAAAAAACTTAGCGTGTGTGTTGATGCGCAGCCTAGAGCCCTGCGCGGAACAGTTTTCTTAAGCCTGCTCCCTCTGAGTTTCTGACCATTACCTCCCGCAACATGTGTGCCCCGCTCCAGCAAACATTCTAGTATTGTATATAATTTTCACGCTATCAATATGTGGGGTATTGAAATCACATTTGAATGAGCGCTCGCAGTTCACTTTCACTTTCGATTTTGCGATCTTTGTAAAGTGAGCACATCTTTACAGTGCGTGAATAATTATTAGGCACGTTGATATTCTGATCATATTTTTTTCCAAGCACATTTTACTAATTCCAAACCACATCTATCTTAATAACTACTATTAATTTTGTATTTAATAATTTATAAGTGATATATAATTGTCCATGAAGGCTGGAAGTGAAAAACTCGCTGCAAAATAATTAAGAATCAATGTGAAAAATTGGGGGTAAACCATCAGGAACCATGAGCAGTACGGGTCAGTACAGTACGAATCGGTACGGGTAACCCTGATCCAGCTTGCGTTTCCACTGCCAACAGTACCCTTTACTTTATAGGCGTGGTGTATGCCGGAAAGTAGTGATCAACAATAAAGCGCGACAATAAGCACAACTCCGCCTCTTTTATGTAATAATAGCCATTATAAAAGTATAAGTACAAAGTATAAGAGGATTATATAAGAGGAAATAAAGACAAAAGCAAACAATTCAGTCAAACGTATCTCATGTTTAATCACTACAGAGACATCAGAGCCAGCGGCAAATGTCGGAAAGACTAGCCGAGCTAAGGATGCTCGAGGCGGATACATGAGCACAGAGCGCCCGGTGATCACCTGGAGCTCCGAAATCGGCAGAGCAAATTTTCAAATAGGCTCTGTCTTTATAAATAAACCGCAGATTTGAGTTTTAAACAACTACATTCTCACCTGAAAAACTCGTAAAACTACATTTCATGACAGAATAACAGTAATATTTTGAAAATTACGCGGGTTTTTGGGCAATGACGTTTCACAAGTCCACAAGAACAGAACGCATATTGAGAAATGGTTATTGTCTGTGTGAAAATATAAAATTATAAAATGCACTGTTATATTTTTTTCGTGTTTGTGCACGTACCGCTCAGTGGATACGAGCCTAAGGCTCCAGCGCCATAATTTTCCAGAACTGCAACCTACCTGGAGTCTCCAGAATTACAAGGTTCTCAGAGACTTTGCTTGGGTAAAAAATCCTAAAAAATGACCCTCACTTAATAAGAATAACATGCTGAAGTGTTGTGAAATACATGAAGACTATTTTTTTATATAGGCTTTATGGACAGATAAGTTGAGAGTGACTCTTTAAGGACCAGCATCACGTCCTCTGGTACCACTGTTTGAAGAATTTATCTTCCAGAATCTGGAGCTCATTTTAGGAGCTCATTTTTATTAAATCTCTGCAAGACAGACTTTTCAGGATAGGAGAAAATGAATAATAAAAATGAACTCCCAAAACTTACTGCGACATGAAGCTAAGGAGAAAATGTAGAACTTGAAAAATAAGAAAAACAGCTAAGTGAAAAGTGTTTACAGTTTAAAAGCAAATAGAAAGTCCTATTTTTTTTTTTTTTTTTTTTTTTTGCAGATTTGCACATGTACAAGGTTTAAAATGTTCATGACATATTTTTTTAAAAAATATTGAAGTTTTGAACTGCTGCATATTTAAGCACCTGCATTCCTCTAGTCTTGGTCAAAGATAAAAAAATGAGATTTACAATAATAAGTGATTTACAAAATAATTTTGACTTGAGTTTATTTATTAATGAGTAACGTCTCTATTGAGAGAATGTGCACATTTTTAATGTTAACAGGTTTTACAGTGTTATTACAGCATTTAACAACTTTTTATTAATTTAAAAATTGCGAAATTCTTTCAAATTTAAATCTTGTACAAGAACTACAGCAAAAAACTGTTTGATGCATATTTTATCAATATTTTAGAAATTGTATTTGAATATTACCAGTATTGACTTCAATGGATTTCATTAAATTTATTTGAACACGACTGCTCAAAACGGTCTAAATTTATGAAACCTACACATTCAAAACATTATTACTCTGAAATTTTTAATGTAAAGATTAAGTGTAAGTGAAATGTTTAGTACTGTAAGGTCTTTCATGACACTACATATGCTGGCGTGTGAATTTGATGGGTGCTTGATATAAAATAAATGGTGCTTAAAAAAGTCCTTGAAAGTCCTTGAATCCAGTGGCGGTTCTACACGGAGGCCTAGGGAGGCCCGTGCCTCTGTAGACATGTCCCTGGCCACCCCTGTGCCCCCCCCCCGTGCTGACCAAATATAAAAATTATGAATTTATTATGATTTTACACACGAGCGCCAAAAGCGGAACTAATGCGACGCAACGTTCTACACGGGTAAATTAGAGCGGCGCACCCAAACACTGTAGCCTGCGGTGCTGCTCGGTGAATGAGAGCTCAGCAACAACTAGAACTACTCTTGGAGAGAGGAGCTACGATTAATTTCTCCTGTTGCAAGAGTCGAAGGTAAGCAAAACAATTTAATCTCGTGAGTGACTTGTTGTTCTTGCAGATAACCGTGTTACTTTTGTTCCTCACACTGATAATGAAATCAAGTTTGTAAATGGCTGGTCTCGAGATGTTTAAAAACTTGGTAACACTTTTACATTTGTTAATCTTTGTTAACGTTAGTTAATATAAATACAGCTGTTCATTGTTAGTTCATGTTAGTTCACAGTGCATGAACTAATGTTAACAAGATTTTAATAAAGTATTAGTAAATGTTGAAATTAACATTAACAAAGATTAATAAATGCTGTATACGTGCAGTTCATTATTAGTTCATGTTAACTAATGTAGTTAACGAATGTTAACTAACGAACCTTATTGTAAAGTGTTACCAAAAACTTCATAGAAAATCAGAAAATCATATCTAAGCAAACTCATCGAAGCAGAAGCGAATATCCAAATGTCCGTATCCTTGCTAGGTCTACACAATGTTGTGATGTTAACCACGTAACTTCATCCGTCTTGGCTGTTGCATTGCGATAACAAATAGATTTGTAGGGAGGGATGGTTAGAAAACGAAAGGTAATGCATGCCCCTAAATTTCTTCTTCTTCTAATAGTTATCATGAAACGAGGAAGGGACATAGCGTCCTTTTTTGCCCCAGTAAACAAAAAAGGGAGAGAAACAAATCAAAGTATTGAGAGAGTTGAGGAGCAGGAAGAGGGAGAGCCAGAGGAGTCAGTGGAGGTTGGAGAGAGGGCATGTGATGAAAGTGAGGGCTCTGACACAGAGAGGGAAATTCCAGAGGGTGAGGAGCATGAAGAAGAGGGTGAGGAGGAAGAAAACATACAGGGACAGAGAGAGGAACAGCCAGAGGGACAGAAAGTGGATCCATGTGGATCAAGTACTGCACCATCAGGTTTGTGATGAAGAAGGTTCTTACTATTTGCAAAGCAGTGCAATTATAATTTAAATGTAGGCCTGCTGTGTGTCCTTAAAATGGTGCTTTCTGCTGTAAATTCTTTGTCAATATGGCTCTAATGTTTCTTTTTTTAAGTAAATACTTGGCCTACATTTTGAAATACATGCAGATATACATGCATAAGTAAATAAATGTTGTAGTTGTGCCCTATGTTTACTGTACATCTTTCTACAGATATCAGCAAGTCCAAGAATGATGTACCAGTACAGCCCAACTTGAATATATTCCCAACCACTTTGATGGGGGACAGAAGACGGACCTTCAGGCCAAACTGGTATAATCTTCATCCATGGCTTGAGTATTCTGTCATGATGGACTCTACATATTGCTATGCATGTAGACATTTTAGCACACCAAATGCCCCAGACACTGTTTTTGTTTCAACACCTGGTTTTAGAAACTGGAAAAAAGCAACTATGAGAGATGCAGGGTTTTCAGTACATGCAAAGTCTGAACGACACAAGTGTGCAATGATAGCATGGAGGGATTATCAAAGAGCTGTTAAAACTGATGCAACACTAGCAGATCTTCTTGACAAAGAACACACTAAACAAGTACAAGAAAATCGGGCATACATTAAAACAGTTGGGGAAGTGCTGTTACTTACAGCTACACAAAACATAGCACAAAGAGGACATGATGAATCTGAAGAGTCATAATTTGTACCCTGTACTGTATTTTTCATTTTTTATGGCCCTACCTCTTTTGCACCTGCACTCACTCTTGTACAAAATAAATGTTTGTATGATTTTAAAGTAAAATAAAGTTTATAATCTTTAAATATCATTTGTTGCCATTTTTTAATGTGCCCCTCTGGTTAAACACTGGCCCCTCCTTGGCCCCCCTAGTAAAATTTGTCTAGAACCGCCACTGCTTGAATCTGGTGTTCATGAAAGAGTGGGAACCCTGCTCTCTTTTCCGATCCCCTTTGTCTGCCTTAGCACTCATGATGGGTCCAATGCAGAGTGGTTTAAATTTTACTGACAGGATCGTAAAATATGTGGCAAAGTGAGCGGAGCGAAGACTAAGCCTGCATCGTCGTCGAGGGGCCACGTGATCCTCCCACAAAATCATTCTTATATGCTGATTTGCTGCTCAAGAAACAAAACATATTATCAGGGTTGAAAATAGTTGTGCTGCTTTATATTTTTGTGGAAACCATGATACATTACCATTTAAAAGTTTGGGGTAAGAAAAAAAAAAACTTTTATTCAGGATGCAATAAACTGATCAGAAGTGACAGTAAAGATATTTATAATGTTGCAAAACATTTCTATTTAAAATAAATGCTGTTCTTTTGAACTTTCTATTCATCAAAGAATTTTGAAAAATAAAATGTATCACGGTTTCACAATTTTTACTGTATTTTTGATACAATAAATGCAGTCTTGGTGAGCATAAGTGACATTCAAAAAGATAAATAAATCTTACTGAAACCAAACTTTTGAGGTAGTTTAAATTACATGCTTTTCAAACGACTACTTTCCCAGGCTGCAACATAATTTTTTTTTTTTAAATACATTTTTTTTCGTGATTCATTGATTTTGAAAAATCATCGACTTCATTTTGCTCGCGTCGACTAACCGCAAAATACCGGAAGTGCTGCATTTCACGGGAGAATCCATAAAACACATTATTAGACTATTTTCCAAGGCTGCATGACATTAAACCCATTTAAAAATCATAATTAAGCATAATTGTGAATGAATTCACAAACACTATGATTTAATTAAATAATTATATGCGATGCAGTTCTAACACAGTATATGCGCTTTAATTATTTGAATGAATGAATGAATGATGCATTTATATAGCGCTTTATTGTGTATTGCCATACACCCAAAGCGCTTTACAATCATGTGGGCGGGTCTCTCCTCAACCACCACCAGTGGTTTACATGTGTGTAGGTTAAGCACGTGCATCTCACAGCTGCTCCAGTCTATGGTTCACAGTAGTTCCACAGAAACTGTTCATTTACATGTGTGGAGTGTCTCAAACTCCATCTCTGCATGTTATTGTGAGTTTGGGTTTATTATAACATTCATCTGGGAACGCAACGTGCGCCATTTCATCAGATTTGTAAGGTAAATCATTTATAAACCTGTGCAAACACAGGAGAATATATCGCGATTTCAAAATAAAAGCTCAAACCCTCACTCTGAGTTTTACACGTTTTGATGTCCACATATTCATTTAATTACAGTGGCTATAGCATTTCTGTCCTAAAGAAATAGCCAAATGTTAAAGATTAAGTGGACATTTGAATTAAATGGTGCTTGGTCAATATTAAACAAGGATTACACAGTAATGTTTAAAAATAATCATCAGGCTGTCGGCGCCCCCTGCAGGCCTTTGTTGTAATGCGTAATCTACATTAGCCCTATTGTTTATAATACATTATGTATTTTAACAGTTTTGTTCAATAAAACCATATGATTTCTTGCTTTTGATACTTTATTTGAACTGATTATTATTGCATCATTGCTATTATATATGTATTTTATGTCATTTTAAAAGCTATTGTTCACTTACATCTATTTTTATAACCACAAAAAAAAATATTATAATTATAGGGCCCTATGAAATCCGTTTTATATCCAAATTCATTTTTTTCATTTTCAATTTTCAATACTCTGTTTTAATGGTTAAATTAAATTGTATTAATCAAAAAGCCTGTCTAATTAATTGAGTGTTACTATTTTATCTTTACCAAATTCTGTTTTCCATTATTTTCTGGATTCCATTTTAATGGTTCCATTAATTTTTTTCTTTTTCTTTTTTCTTTTTCAGAAATACTGCACATTTACATTTTTCTCCTAAATAAATTCTGGTAAATAATATTTCTGGTAAATACTCCTTTATTTAAAATACTGATTATAATTTTATTATTAGACTAGAACACGTGGATATGTTGTCTTTCTTACACTATAATACTGAACTTTGATTTCAGTTATTTGGACTGAGATGGACACTTGCTTCTTGCACTCTATGTTGCACTTTACTTTTGCTTTAAAAAAGGATTTCATAGAAATTTGGATTTAATTTGGTTTAATAAAATATTCTTAAGTAAAATTTTTTTTTTTTTTTTGTGGGAAATTAATCGTTTAGATTAATCGATAAATTTGTCGATAGATTAATCGAAATAAAAATAGTCGTTAGTGGCAGCCCTAATTGCCTATTTTTAAAAAAGGGATATGTCCTGCTCTGACTTTCTGTTTCAGTGGAAATTGTCAACATATTGAATAATGCTGTGAATTTCAAGACAATTCAGAGGGACTTTAAAGATCTCTATAATGTATGTGTATATGTGTGTCTGAAGGGAGCAGGCACATCTTAGGGAAAGTGTGAAGGAGGAGGACACGGAGGATTGGCAGAGGAGTCCAGACTTCAGCGGGCTGGAGAGAGTGGGAGGAGTAGATCTTTCATTCATTAAAGGCGATGACATCAATGCCTGTGCTCATCTGGTGGTGCTCACATACCCTCATATGAAGGTGCACATTTCCACTTAGATCCACTTATCTCCAGTTGTAAAACCTCTAGCAATAGTCTACTGTTGATAATGTATGCAAGATGCCTTGCTTTTTTGCCTTACAGTATAATTATAGATAAATAGAGTTAGATGCAGGTGTATGGTTAGCCCCACTTTAGCCTGTCAGGCACAAAGCAAGGCAACTTTTCCCAAATATTACTAATCTGTTTTACACCACAAATATACACAGCACAATTACACAATTAAAGCAGCAAAATTGCTTGTACTTTCACACTTTCAGTGTTTCTGCTGCAGTAATGGCTGTACTCTTGACATAATATAAAACGATTTCTAGGTAACTTGGGTGAGGACTTGTAATAATATTATTATATTGAAAGTAATTTTTATATTATATTATTTTTTAATTATTATTGTCCCTGGTTAAAAAAAAAAGGGACCGTGATACAGATTTCCATTATTACTGTTGCTTAAAAAGCTGCAATCTAATCTTATTAACTTAAAATAAACCTGCTCTCAAGTACAGGGGCGTAAATTTCATCTAACAGTTGGGGGGGACAATAAACATAACATTTCTCAAGAGCAATTTTTGAGGGGGACACAAATAATACAGCTAAAATTGTACTTGTTAGGATATGTATATACCATAGACTGTAAAAAAAGGAAAGCCTTACTACTATTAGTGTAGCAGGGAGACCGTGCCAAATTAGACAACTTCAAGCTGTTGTGGTCGTGCCGCTTCAGCGGTCGTGTCCATTGTAGACATTAATATTCGTCAAAGTGTTGCCAAGTCCGCAGTTTTACCGTGGAATTGGGATAATCTATCACTGTTGCCGCGGGTTGTTTTTCATGTCCGCGGGTTGAAGCGACCCCAATAACGTGTATTTTAGTCCCCGGAACGCGATATTTACCGGGGGACCCCCTCGAAATGCGGTTAGTTTGGGCTAGTTTTGAGTAGCAATTTGGGCGGGTTTTGTTGTGAAAACCTAGCAACCCTTTCCCTCAAGCAGGTAACGTTATTATTGCTAACATAGCGGACTCATCGAAAAATACATCATAAAGAGAAAATAATCACTTCATCCAATGTTTAAGTGAATAAAATAGCCTTGACAGCCTTACTGGAGTTTCACAATACTGACTTTGTTCTCTCTCACCGAACTTGTGTGTGTGTGTGTGTGTGTGGGTGATGTAAAAGAGGAAAGCAGGCATTTGGACCAAAGCACTGTGAGGCAAGGGAGGGGGAGACTCAAAATGTTTCTAAACTTAAAAAGCATTTTTGCCCCATTTGTGTTGTTTTACTACTTGCACAATTATTTAAAGTATAAAACATTGTTATTTACAATACACAATGTGGTTTTTAATCATATTTTTAGGGGGGACAACCCTCAGATGGGGGGGTCCTGTCCTCCCCGACCCCCTCGGGATTTTTGCCTATTCTCAAGTAGGTTTGAGACCTGTTGCTACGACAACAATTCTGAGATGAGTTATTAACTCATCTTGTCAAACAAGATGGCGCTGCTTTGTTCGGACGCCGTCCAGGTCGCTCCGCTAAGATTGTGCTTTTATTTACTTTTTTTTTTACTTACTTTTGCTTTCTCCTTTTACACACATAACGTCCGCACTGATCACCTACGACAAAGGAACACTTTTGGACATTGGATATCGCTTCACTAACCTGCTTCAGGTCACTTTATCCCCGAATTCATCATGGCCTCTTGAAATTCTTCGGAACGCGGAGAACAATGGCCACAGGCGACGGAACAAGAAACACCATGGAAAAAGCGCTGGAATTCGCAACAGATTGAGGAAAAGGGCTCACAGTCCTCCTCTTCCGAGCATTCTGCTCGCCAATGTCCAATCCTTGGAGAATATGATGGACGATCTTAGAGCCAGGATAAGTTTCCAACGGGACATAAGGGACTGTAACATCATTTGTTTGACTGAAACATGGCTCACGCCCTCGGTTCCGGACACTGCTGTAACGCCGTCTGACAACTTTTCTGTTTTACGGATGGACAGAACAGCCGAGGCCAGTAAATCCAAAGGTGGAGGAGTGTTTCATGATTAACAAGAAATGGTGTGACCCCAGGAATATCTCTTCTCTGTCGCGTTCCTGCTCGCCTCATCTGGAACATCTATCCATTATTTGCCACCCTTTCTATCTGTCCCGTGAGTTTTCTTCGGTCATCGTTACTGCCATCTACATTCCACCACAGGCAGACACCGGCTTGGCTTTGTCTAAACTTCACGATGTGCTCAGCGGCTACATTAACAAACATCCTGACTCTGCCGTTATCATCGCAGGGGATTTTAACAAAGCCAAACTCAGGCAGGTCATGCCGAACTTTCACCAGCATGTATCCTGTCCAACTAGAGGACCGAATACACTGGATCATTGCTACTCTGTTTAAGAATGCCTACAAAGCCCGCTCACTACCGGCTTTTGGCAAATCGGACCATGCCGCCATTTTTCTCACACCGGAATATAAACAAAGGCTCGCTCAGGAACCCCCGGTGAAGAGATAAGTGACGCGCTGGTCCTCCCACTCAGAAGCTATGCTACAGGCGGCTCTTGATGACGTCGACTGGGACATGTTCCGGGCAAGTTCATCTGACGTCAGCGAGTTCACGGATGTTGCAGTGAGCTTTGTAAATACGCTAACCGAGCAAGCTACAGAATCAATAACTGTAAGGACCTTCCCAAATCAGAAACCGTGGGTGGACAGAACAATCCGTGATGCGGTTAACAAACGCACAGCCGCATACAACGAGGCTCTTTTGTCTGGGAATATGAGCGAGTACAAGGCATCGTGTTATGCTCTCCGACGTGCAGTAAGAGCCGCCAAACTCAGATACAGAGAGAGAATTGAGTCTCATTTTCAGCTCAATGACTCTCGACGCATGTGGCAGGGACTAAGGACCATCTGTGCCTTTGGAAACAAATCCTCCGCGGAGGTGAGAGCAGATCCGTTGCTGGCCGACGAATTAAACACCTTCTACGGCCGCTTTGAATGTAATGGCGGCAGCGCGGCTCTGCCGAGCAGCGTGTCAGGAAGCAGCAGGCAGAGAAGCGAGAATCATGTGATCACCGTGACGGAGGACGAGGTTCGCAGGTCCCTAAAGAGAGTGAATGTCAGGAAAGCTGCCGGACCTGACGGGATTACTGGCCATGTCCTGAGGTCCTGCGCTGATCAGCTTGCCGGTTTGTTCACTTCAATCTTCAATGAGTTCCTTGCTACCTCTGTGGTTCCCACCTCCTTCAAAAAATCCATCATCATCCCTGTGCCTAAGAACAATAAACCCTCTTGCCTGAATGACTATCGTCCAGTGGCCCTCACATCAATAGTCATGAAGGTGTTTGAGAGACTTGTTAAGGGCCACATTAGCTCCTCCATCCCTGTTACTTTGGAACCCCTTCAGTTTGCCTATCATCCCAATAGATCTACTGATGATGCCATCTCTCACATACTCCACTCCTCCCTCACACACATTAACAGCAGCAATGGGAACTTTGCAAGACTGCTATTCATTGACTATAGCTCAGCTTTCAACACCATAGTCCCCATCAAGCTGGCTTCTAAACTCACAGACCTCGGACTAAAGTCTTCACTCTGTGACTGGATTCAAGATTTCCTCACCGGCAGACCTCAAGTGGTGAAAGTCGGCCAGTTCACCTCAAACTCCATCACCCTGAACGTAGGAGACCCACAGGGTTGTGTCCTGAGTCCCCTGCTCTACTCTCTCTACACCAGTGTTAATTTTGACAGCAAATTTTGATTTAGTTTTAGTCATAGTCTTTTGACTAAAATACCATTTAGTTTTAGTCATATTTTAGTCATTTGAATTGTTTTTAGTTTTAGTCTAGTTTTAGTCGACTAAATATCATAACATTTTAGTCGACTAAATCTACAGTAAATTTAGTCGGCTAAAATCTAATGGGTTTAGTTACAGTGCATTTATTAAGCATTTCTCTAAAATTTCCAAACTCATTATATAGGTTTGATATTAAGGTATTATCATGATAGACATCGATTTAACTGCAGTGACACACAACATGCCTTTATGTTAAAATTAAATAAAACCACTTCTCATAAAGAACAAGAACATGGTCTTCTTTTTAACGAAATACCAATGGTTATATAGGATAATTATCCATTCTTTATACCAACTTGTTTACCATATTCTTCATTCTTTCAAGCAGACATATTTATTTCTATAAATAAATTGAAATGAACCTTTAGGGCTACTAAAGTTTTTCAGTCAAGAGCAATGAGTGATTTTCTGTCTTTCTTCTGTTGCTTGATTAACATCAATGACAGAGACAATAGCAACTTAATTAGACTACTATCCCTTTAAAACCGAACGCACAGCTGCAATGGATGCAATGTACTGATGCACGTTCTCCCTACTGTTTACGTTCACTTAAGACGTAATCGACTGTGTTTATGTGAATGCTCGTCAAAACGGCATCATTTCATGTGTAATTCTCCGCTCACGCGACGCAAGAGAGTACTCGCGCGCTGTGAGACGCGCTTTCTGTGTGTGTATGCTTCAGTGTCTGTGCTCAGAAAACCTGACCGAATCGAGTTCTCTCTTGCGTCGTCAGATTTATCCATATGTCTGCTCTTCTCTTACTCCCACATATTGATATTTTTGAACGTTTTATGAGACGTGCAGCAAGTGTATTATAGCTTATGTCCTGCCGGTTCATATGTATGCATCTAACCTCCTAACTACACACTGCAGAACTATGTTCTGATTGAATCTCTTTCCAAATCGTCCCTCCCTAACATTTTCATCTCGTTTTTATTCGTTGACGAATATGTCAATAGATTTTCGTCATAGTTTTTGTCATTCAAAAAGAGTTTTCGTTCGTCATCGTCTTGTTGTCGTCGGTGAAAAAAATGTCGTTGACGACAATTATGACGAAAATTATTCGTCAACGAAATTAACACTGCTCTACACACATGATTGCGTGTCCTCTCACAGCTCCACATCTATTATCAAATTTGCTGATGATACTGTGGTTCTGGGCCTCATTTCCAACAATGATGAGACAGCATGCTTGGATAAGGTGGAGAAACTTACATCATGGTGCCAGGACAACTGTCTCTCTCTGAATGTGAGCAAAACTAAAGAGCTGATTGTGGACTTCAGAAAGAGACACCTGCGGCCCTACACTCCTCTTATGATCAGTGGGACCCCTGTGGAGAGGGTAAGCAGCTTCAAGTACCTCGGTGTAAACATCTCCGAGGACCTGACTTGGACTACACACATTCAAACACAGGTTAAGAAAGCCAGGCAAAGACTGTACCATCTGCGACAGCTGAGGAAATTCCGGGTCTCACCAACAATCCTGAAAACTTTCTATTCAGGGACCATAGAAAGTGTATTGACTCAGTGTATTTCAGTGTGGTATGGAAACAGCTCCAGTCAAGACTGCAAAGCCTTGCAGAGAGTTGTGCGCTTAGCTGAGCGCATCTCAGGGTCTGCTCTCCCCTCTCTGCAGGACATCTACCTCAAACGCTGCAGAAGCAGAGCTGTAAAAATCATCAGACTCAAATCACCCTGGTAACTGTCTTTTCACTCTGCTGCCATCTGGTAAGCGCTTCCGCAGCCTGATGGCAAAAACTGAGAGACTTAGGAGGAGCTTCTTCCCCCAGGCCATCAGGCTCCTAAACTCAAACTCAGCCTCTTAACATCATCATGACTTCCCTTATTAAATCACTTACAATCAGTAAGATATTCACACTCATTATTCTCTACCGCATACTGACAGTGTCATTTGCACACATCACTTTCTGTGTTTTGGTATCTTATTTTTTTATTTATTTTTTTGAGATTGCTGCTACATGTCAACCATGCACAACCTACTTGCACATTCCTCTCTTGTACAGTCATGCTTATCTTAATATTTAAGTCTACAGTATACTATCATGCACATTATTTTATATTTTATATTTTGTTCTTTAAATCTTTTATTTTTTATTCATTTCATTTTATGTATACTTCTTTGTGTTGTATTCTATAATATTTGCACTGTCCATGGAGCGGACCTGACTCACATTTCACTGCTGGTTATATACTCTGTATAATCGTGTATGTGACAAATAAAACTTGAACTTGAACTAAGAAAGGAATAATACAGGATCGAGTCAAATTGTCAACAAATATAGATTACTCAGTAACCCATGAACAAAATTCTAAAAATTCAAGTCTCCCAAAGGGGAGAAGCCCCTATAGATTTGTTCCTCTTATTTTTATGTTCTTAAATAAAAGTATGGCAGCCCATAGAGCCGTTTGGTAAAAATTGAGGACAGTGTGAACATTAACCATATTTAGCATTTTATTTTTTTAAATGCTAATAGCTTTTGATCAGAGGTGGTCAGTAACGAAGTAAAACTTCTTCGTTACTGTACTTAAGTAAATTTTTCAAGTATCTGTACTTTACTGGAGTAGTTTTATTTTGAGCAACTTTTACTTTTACTTCACTAAATTCCAAAGCATAAGATCGTACTTTTTACTTAACTACATTTCATAAAACATATCGTTACTCCTTATAATACATCACGTGCTCCGAGACGCAGAAGCGGTGTGTGATTCATGAACAAACTGATTCTTTTCAATGAACCTGTTAAATCGGTTCGCAAATCGCAACAAACGATTCATTCACGAATTGGAATGATCCGATTGCAGCTGTTCTCGAGTCGAAAACTCACTGATTCAAATGATCCGTTTAGAGCGAGTCTTCAGTGAAATGAACTCACAAGTAAAGAACCGGGAGATCATGTGAGCGTGAGCGCGCAACTGATGCTGCAAAAAGTAAGTTACTAATGTCGAATTTTAGGATTAATTATTGTAACGTTAACTGAAAATCATATTTAGGTCAAAACTGTCAGTTGTTTGTGAACTAAATCTGCTGTAAAGGGTGATCTATTTAAGCCCTCTGAAATGCTTGAATGCAGACAGATCAATGTCAGTGTCTATGTTTTAGGTCAAAAAACAAAACATTAAAATAACACAGATTAAATAAAATAACTCATGCACGCTCATATTCCCCGCTGCTGTAACGTTAGCAGTTTTATTAAAATACTACGCATTTAGCCCAATGTGACGTCTCTGTTTTATATTGTTTATCAACAGTATACATTTTTATATTGTTTGGATCAACTAGCCGAGTAAGTTAGACAGATATGAATGTTTATTCATAACCATACTGAAAATAAGTAAATATTGTTAGCTGATGCTAACTATCTAGCTAACAAGCTTGCTGGTGCTAAGTTGAGGAAATTTTTAGATATAAAGTCCAAATATTTTTATTCAACCACCTAGATAGATTACATCTGAGGTAAAAAGGATGTGATGTTCAGAACATAACTACAGTAATTATCAAAGTGGGAAGTGATGCCCTCTGGGGGCATTTGGCCAGGAGTGTTTTTACACCACAGACAAGGTTTGAGAAGAAAAAAAGCATTATGAAAATATAATTATATTTTCCTTAAAATGTTCTTCCTAACTTCAGGCCTTATTCTCATGTCATATATAACTGTGACGTTCTGCAAAACAAGTTTTAAAACATTTTTTTTTAACTGGTGAAAATGACATAGTCAAATCTGTTCTCTCTCAGGTACATCACAGTGTAAGCTTCACAGTGAACATTACTACATCACTCTCATCAACATAGTCCAAATCAACAACAAAATATATATCTTGACTCCATATAGTGGTTATTTTGGGAAAATCCCAGGTATTTTGAACAGTAGGATTATAAAAATATGTGCTAATGTAAAATTAAATAAAGTAGTCTATATAAAATTGTAAAATAAATCTATCTATCAGTACTGTTTTTACTTAAGTACATAAAAAATCTCATACTTTTGTACTTTCACTCGAGTAAAATTGAAAAAGCAGTACTTTTACTTTTACTGGAGTAATATTTAATTATACGTATCTGTACTTTTACTCAAGTACTTGATCTGTGTACTTTGTCCACCACTGCTTTTGATTAGTTTTGTCATGAGACTGGTCTTGATAGATTTCTTGGATCATGCCGACAACATACATGCCGATACCAACTATGCCATAATCGGCCGAACTTCCTGTCTGCCATTTTTATTTTATTTTTTTGAAAACTTACCTTGAACTTCCCCTAGAATGTTGGTCTTATTTTCACCAAATTCAATTTAAGGCTGGAATACACTGCACGATTTTTAAAATCTGAACAGATTTGAAAGCTGTCTAAAAACTTTCACCAAAAGAGGAGCCCCTTAAATGTACGTTTTTTAGATTGTTATGCCTTTATTTTGGGTAAGTTTCACTACTTATTGTAAAATTAAGAGATTAATGTTCAGACTTTTGCATATTATAACCTGGAACTTGGATGTGGGAAATAATTACATTAGATCCAAAAGATAGTTTTAGCAACATAGCGCAGATGCTACAGAACACAGTTAGCTGACTAGCTGTATAAGATTGTGTGCTATGTTAATATATTACTTCACAGGCATTACTGGCTTGTACTTTTACATCCATAATATTATAAATTGACAGTTTATTGCTGGTCTGTGGTTTTACAGTGCTGTAATTTTTAAAGATTTCATATTATTTTAAGGTGAGCTTAAAGGGTGTACACTACTATGAAAATCACACCGCTTCAGTGTGACATCAATAAGAAAAAGTATAATTTCATAGATATTGTTAATAATAGTTGTTCATATTAAATATATATGTATGAACTTAATACATGACCTAGACTATTTATTTAGCAAAATTGTGTCATTTTAATAAATATTACATTAAATTTATAAAAAATTGTTGCTGCTCCAATTAAGCTCAGTGTGCTCTCTTTAAGCTCTTCTACATTGAACGTCTATGTAAATACTTCATAAACAGACTTTAAATATTAACTGATGGTTGTCACTTGAAGTTAAGTTAATCGATTTTCTATGGATTCTGTCAACTCGAATCTGCAGACTGGCTCTGACCTTTGCCAACTAGCATCAACTTTTCCAGACTGTAAATCTGTGGAAAATCGGGGCAAAAATCATGTAGTGTATTCCAGCCTTAAGAGACTATAGATAAGTTGACATCCACTTAAAAAGAGGTTTCATAATGAGGCTAGTTTCTGTGTTCATCCCCATGAATTAAATGTTTTATTGGTTTGTTTTATTTGATTTTTGAATGTTATTTAGCTGAACGTGGACTAGCCTAGATGTTGCGATGCGCTTAGATGACACTTAATTATGAATATATAACTGATCGACTTGAATGCTTTGTTGCTTGATTCTAGTGTTCTGTCTTTTTGTGATTGACTTTGTACCTTCAAAAAAATATATATTTACAATTATTCTTTAAAAAAATTCCTTAAAATAAACAAGAATTTTTAATATAACATGATGTGAGTCAAGTCAAGTCACCTTTATTTATATAGCGCTTTTAACAATACAAATTGTGTCAAAGCAACTGCACAATATCAAATTAGGAAAATAGTGTGTCAATAATGTAAAATGACAAGATTAAACACTCAATTTTCAGTTGAAGGCATTTCATTATTGAATTCGGTGATGCATCGTCCAGCTCAGTTCAGTTCAAAAAGTTTCTGTTCAATCAAGTTGACGATATCGCTGGAAATGAAGTGTCCCAAACTAAGCAAGCCAGAGGCGACAGCGGCAAGGAACCAAAACTCCATCGGTGACAGAACGGAGAAAAAAACCTTGGGAGAAACCAGGCTCAGTCGGGGGGCCAGTTCTCCTCTGGCCAGACGAACCAGCAGTTCAATTCCAACTGCTGCAAAGTCAGATTGTAAGGGCTCAACTGGTTCCAGTGGTCTTTTCCCGATGGCTGTCTAGGTGACGGGGTCTTCAATGGGGATCTGTCTCTGGGGCTCATCTAGGTGTCCTGGTCTCCGCTGACATTCAGGGCTGTAGAGGTCGTCTCTAGGTGCTGATCCACCATCTGATCTGGATACGGACTGGATCTGGTGACTGCAGTGACCTCGGAATAAGAAAGAAACAGACTAATATTAGCGTAGATGTCAATCTTCTTATGATGTAACAAGTACATCGTGTGTTATGGGAAGTGTTCCCGGTTCCGGTTGACCTAATTAATGCAGCCTAACAATCCTTTAACGGATTTGAATATTAGAAGCGTATTAGTGTGTTATGTGTACGCCAGGTTAAAGAGATGGGTCTTTAATCTAGATTTGTCTGCCTCCCGAACAGTGTTAGGTAGATTGTTCCAGAGTTTGGGTGCTAAATAGGAAAAAGATCTGCCGCCCGCAGTTGATTTTGATATTCTAGGTATTATCAAATGGCCAGAGTTTTGAGAACGCAAGTGGCCGTGGAGGACTATAATGCGATAAGAGCTCGCTCAAGTACTGAGGAGCTAAACCATTCAGGGCATTATAAGTAATTAACATGATTTTAAAATATATACGATGTTTAATAGGGAGCCAGTGCAGTGTTGACAGAACCGGGCTAATGTGGTCATACTTCCTGGTTCTAGTAAGAACTCTAGCTGCTGCATTTTGAACCATCTGTAGTTTATTTATTAAGTGTGCAGAACAACCACCCAATAAAGCATTACAATAATCTAACCTTGAGGTCATAAACACATGAATTAATATTTCTGCATTTGACATTGAGAGCATAGGTCTCAGTTTAGATATATTTTTAAGATGAAAAAATGCAGTTTTACAAATGCTAGAAACGTGGCTGTCAAAGGAGAGATTGCTATCAAATAGCACACCTAGGTTCCTGACTGATGACGAGTCAGGAACCTGACCTATTTCACAGGCCAGTGGTGAGCTTAATGGGAACGGGTGTGCTTAAAGGGTACAAAAATGTACCCATTAAGCACAGCCAGTCTTTTTGAATTTAATGATGTATATCTTAATTGAAATGCTTTTGTCATTTAAAATAAAATTAAATATTTCTGTGTTAGAGATTAATATTTTATTTTAACATAACTTTTTGTACTGAAACCAATATCATGTGCACTAAAAATGTCTCAATGTAGATTTTGGTTTGAAATTTACCCTATTTCACAGGCCAGTGGTTTGTGTGTAATGTGTGTGACATTTTTTGTATGACATTAAAATTCCTTTTAGAATAATTGTACATAAATAGCCTACGTTAAGCAAACAAATGAGTTTTATTTTTGTCTGAGAACCTTTTATAAAGGTGCATCTCAATAAATTAGAATGTCGTGGAAAAGTTCATTTATTTCAGTAATTCAACTCAAATTGTGAAACTCGTGTTTTAAATAAATTCAGTGCACACAGACTGAAGTAGTTTAAGTCTTTGGTTCTTTTAATTGTGATGATTTAGGCTCACATTTAACAAAAACCCACCAATTCACTATCTCAACAAATTAGAATACTTCATAAGACCAATAAAAAAACATTTTTAGTGAATTGTTGGCCTTCTGGAAAGTATGTTCATTTACTGTATATGTACTCAATACTTGGTAGGGGCTCCTTTTGCTTTAATTACTGCCTCAATTCGGCGTGGCATGGAGGTGATCAGTTTGTGGCACTGCTGAGGTGGTATGGAAGCCCAGGTTTCTTTGACAGTGGCCTTCAGGTCATCTGCATTGTTGGGTCTGGTGTCTCTCATCTTCCTCTTGACAATACCCCATAGATTCTCTATGGGGTTCAGGTCTGGTGAGTTTGCTGGCCAATCAAGCACAGTAACACCATGGTCATTGAACCAGCTTTTGGTACTTTTGGCAGTGTGGGCAGGTGCCAAGTCCTGCTGGAAAATGAAATCAGCATCTCCATAAAGCTTGTCAGCAGAAGGAAGCAGGAAGTGCTCTAAAATTTCCTGGTAGATGGCTGCGTTGACTGTGGACTTCAGAAAACACAGTGGACCAACACCAGCAGATGACATGGCAGCCCAAATCATCACTGACTGTGGAAACTTCACACTGGACTTCAAGCAACATGGATTCTGTGCCTCTCCACTCTTCCTCCAGACTCTGGGACCTTGTTTCCAAATGAAATGCAAAATGTACTTTCATCTGAAAAGAGGACTTTGGACCACTGAGTTCTTTTTCTCCACAGCCCAGGTAAGATGCTTCTGACGTTGTCTCTGGTTCAGAAGTGGCTTGGTAGCCCTTTTCCTGAAGACGTCTGAGCGTGGTGACTCTTGATGCACTGACTCCAGCTTCAGTCCACTCATTGTGAAGCTCTCACAAGTGTTTGAATCAGCTTTGCTTGACTGTATTCTCAAGCTTGCAGTCATCCCTGTTGCTTGTGCACCTTTTCCTACCCAATTTCTTCCTTCCAGTCAACTTTGCATTTAATATGCTTTGATACAGCACTCTGTAAACAGCCACACCTTTCAGTAATGACCCTCTGTGACTTACCCTCTTTGTGGAGGGTGTCAATGTTCATCTTCTGGACCATTGCCAAGTCAGCAGTCTTCTCCATTATTGTGGTTTCAAAGAGCAAGAGATACCCAGAATTTATACTGTATGGATGGTCATTAATTGAAACTCAAATGTAAATATTCTAATATTTTGAGATACTGATTTTTGACTTTCATGAGCTGTAAGCTCTAATCATCAAAATTAAAACAAAAAAACTTTTGAAATGTTTTACTTTACATGCAATGAATCTAAAATATATGAAAGTTTCACTTTTTGAAATAACTTACAAGAAAAAAACTTTTTCACGACATTCTAATTCATTGAGATGCACCTATACACCTTATATACATATACTTAACCGCAAACATGGTAATGATGTACAGGATGTGGCACAGTACAAATATTTTGAACATCCATTATTCTGTCCCTTATTTTCCTATAAATACTCACAATTATCCCTTATTTTCCTTTATGGCATCCCTAGTTATATTGTTAGGCTAAGTTTAAATTGTGTTTTTTTTAACTACTGTTTTAACTACTTGGTCTGTAATGAATTACTTTTTAAATAAAATGAGCAAAACACTCTTTGTGGTGAAAGGAGCATTGCGATGAGACGATCTTGAGGCTTACTACTGAGCAATCAGGGGCGGATTTAGTGAATTGGGGGCCCCAGGCAAATATAGGAATGGGGCCCTATACATTTGCACACATTTACCTAGATCAACCTTGAGGTTCCTTTTTTGTCATGATGCTTGCTGCTGCACAATGGTGCCCCATAGTTGAGTCCAATGTTTCTACATTTTTCATGTACATGTTATAATGGGATTCTTTCATACAAGTTTTAGCAAAAAACAAAATAAATTTTAAAATGATAAACCTCACAAATAAACCTTTAAACCATTCTTTTAAGAAAAGGGATGAGTCAGAAGTATAAATTATTATATTATTTAAAACGTGTTTATGTGGGTGGATTTTCGCATTGATCTGAACAAAAACTGCAGACTGGATTATTGAAAATGCACATTCATTCTCTGCCAGTAGGAGGTGCTTTTGGAACATCAGAAATATAGCGGTTTCCCCGGTAACGGCTGTAAACAAAGCAGGTCAGCTCATAAATGATACTTTATTAGGTAAAATGAAAATGCCATCGAAACTTTTCTGAAGACAATTGGTTCCCTTCATAGGTTCATTCATATAAAAACTTGAATTAGCGAGAATGAGAAAAGTGTGAAAAAAATATAGCCTATATTGACGAGGAAAGTCCACTGATGAGTTACCGGCATAAGCCTACATTTAATTTTAGTCATTTTAATTTAGGGCTGTCAATCGATTAAAATATTTAATCACATGATTGTCATGAGTTAACTCGCGAATAATCACAACTTAATCGCACCTTTTTATCTGTTCTAAATGTACCTTCAATTAATACTTTTCAAGTTTTTAATTCTCTAATCAACATGGGCATGGACAAATATGGATGCTTTATGCAATATATGTTTATTATTAGTGAAACCATAGTTGACATAGAGCATGAAGAGTAGACATGTTTCAAAAGTCATAGATGTTTTTCAAAGAACTTGTTCATGTCTATTAGACACATGAAAATAGAAATACCAGGTTCCCATCACTTATCTTTATTTGCACTGAGCAATTTACTTACACAAACCTGTTTACATTTTCGCAGGACAGGGCAGCTCACTTATTCTGAACATGCAAAATGTACATTTATTATTTATTATTACATTTGTTTGCCTGTCTGTGCCACATACTGTATTTTGATGCAGCTAAATTCTCAATAAAACTGTTTTCATTGGTATATTTTTCTGTTTCTGTTGTCAGACAACGGAATAATTATGAAATAGTGACTGAAACGTGACCCATTAAGACTACATAACCAGCTCTCCCTTCCAAGATGTTAATCTGCACTAAAATCCTGATTTATTTATAAATTTATAATCGAGCCGTCGTCTGATAAAATCAAATAGGCTATACATAAGATAAAGACAATAGCTGTGCTGTGATTTCGGCAATACTTGCATGTAAAATTAGAGAAGCAACATAATATCTGTGTTTAACTGAAAGCGCAGCTCCTTTCAGCCGCTCGCAGAACAGAGCAGACACAGAGAGAGAGGTGTGCGCGCTGGGAAAGAGAGACCTCGCGCTCGCGTGGCAGTCAGCTTCAGATGCATAATATTTTCATTTGCTACAAGCAGGATACACAAGAAGCATGTTCAACTTGGACATACAAGTCAAGTTGAGCTTTATTGTCATTCCGCTACATGTGGGGACATACAGTGGAACGAGATGTCGTGCCTCACAGGACCACGGTGCTACATAAATACAGACATACAACACTATAAACCTATACACAACTAACTTACTGACAGATTTTGACTAAGTATACTATATATAAATGTTTACCCTATACAACTAAAGATAAAAGATAAAAAAATGCAAACTATACGAATGCTTCACATAATACTGTACATGTGCAGAGAGAAACATTGTGAGTCAAGCAGCTGGCTGGGGAACAGTACAAGATGATTTGTAGTGCATGAGCATGTAAACATACATATATTGCTGAGTCTTTTGTGGGATTATGTACACACAGCAGTGTGTGAAAAGTGTCTAGTGCACATAGAGGAGAGTGTGTTACTACAGGTGGTTTGTACAGCTCCACTCACCTGTGTGTAGCACACTTTGAATTGCACAAAAAAGTTCATTTTTTTTTTTTTTTTCTGCTTTGGTGTGGTAAGGTTGAGGAGGTGTTTTGAGAGGGAGGGGGGGTGGAGATGGTCCATGTTTCAGGAGGTAGGGGTTTGCATGGGGTTTCAGAGGGGGGCGGGGTGATTTGAGTTCAGGGCTCTCACAGGCTGGGGGAAAAAGCTGTTGAGCAGTCTGGCGGAGCGGGCTCTGATGCTCCGGTACCGTCTTCCTGATGGTAGGAGCTGGAAGAGACTGTGGGAGGGGTGGGTGGGGTCCTTTACGATGCTGTTGGTTTTGCTGGAGCATCGTGCAAGGAAAATGTCCAGGATGGATGGGAGAGGGGCACCGATGATCTTTGCAGCTGTGTTCACTGTCCGCTGGAGGGTCTTACGGTGAGCAGCACTGCAGTTCCCGTACCAGACAGTGATGCAGCTGGTCAGCACACTCTCAATGGTGCGCCTGTAGAATGTGGTGGGAGACTTGCTCTTTTCAGCCGCCGGATAAAGTGTAGGCGCTGTTGTGCCTTCTTGGAGAGTGACATGGTGTTGGTGGTCCAGGTGAGATCCTCCGTGATGTGCACCCCCAGGAATTTAGTGCTGCTGACTCTCTCCACAGTCGAGCTGTCGATGGTCAGTGGGGGGTGGTCAATGGAGTTCCTCCTCCTGACGTCCACCACATCCTCCTTTGTCTTCTCCACATTGAGGGACAGATTGTTAGCGCCACACCATTCAGCCAGCTGTGCCACTTCCTCTCTGTAGTGCATTTCATCCTTGTTGCTGATGAGACCTACCACTGTTTTGTCATCAGCGAACTTGATAATGTGGTTGGAGCTGAACTTGGCAGTGCAGTCGTGGGTCAGCAGCGTGAAGAGCAGCAGGCTGAGCACACAGCCTTGTGGGGCACCTGTGCTCAGTGTGGTAGTGCTCGAGATGTTCTGGCCGACACGGACTGACTGAGGTCTTCCGGTTAAAAAGTCCAGGATCCAATTACAGAGGGAATTGTTAAGGCCCAGCAGGTTTAGTTTATTTATGAGCTGTTGTGGGATTATTGTGTTGAATGCCAAGCTGAAGTCAATGAACAGCATTCTAACATAGGAGTCTTTGTTTTCTAGGTGGGTGAGAGCCAGGTGGAGGGTGGTGGAAATCGCATCGTCCGTAGAGCGGTTTGGACGGTATGCGAACTGGAGCGGATCGAGTGTGTTGGGGAGGCCGGTTTTGATTTTTTGCATGACTAACCTCTCAAAACACTTCATTATGATTGGAGTCAGTGCTATGGGACGGTAGTCGTTTAGACAGGACACAGGTGATTTCTTTGGTACCGGTATGATCGTTGTGGATTTGAGACATGTGAGGACGACTGCCTGGCTCAGCGAGGTGTTGAAGATATCTGTTAGGACATCCGTCAACTGTGCAGCACAGTCTTTCAGTACACGGCCAGGTATGTTGTCAGGACCCGCAGCGTTTTGTGCGTTAATCCTGGATAGGGTCTTCCTTACGTTGCTGCAGACAGACAGAGTTGGGAGGTGTGGGCAGTTTTTGTGCAGGTGTGTCATTCTGCATTTCAAACCGTGAATAAAAGTGGTTGAGTGTATCGGGGAGGGATGGATCATCATCACAGGCCTGTGGCGGGGGCTTGTAGTCAGTGATGGTCTGAATGGTTTGCCACAGGCTCCGTGTGTCTCTGCTGTCCGTGAAGTGATTGTAAATTTTTTGAGCATATGACCGTTTTGCATTTTTGATGCCACAGAACAGATTGGCTCTTGCTGTTTTGAGGGCTGCTTTATCTCCTGATCTGAATGCTTCATCTCTGGTCTTTAGCAGCCCACGAACCTCTGCTGTCATCCACGGCTTTTGGTTTGCACGTGTGGGGATGGTCTTGGTGACTGTCACATCATCAATGCACTTTTTGATGTAAGCAGTCACAGTTTCAGTGTACTCTTGCAGGTCTGTGTGGTTATTGTAGGTGGCCGCCTCTTTAAACATGTTCCAGTCTGTGCACTGAAAGTAGTCCTGTAGTGTTGAGGTAGCATTCTCTGGCCAAATTGTGATGAGTTTTTGAACCGGTTTGGCGAGTTTCAGAAGTGGTCTATATGCTGGGATTAGCATAACAGAGATGTGGTCTGAGTACCCGAGGTGGGGGCGGGGTACAGCTTTGTAAGTGTTCTTTTCTGTTGTGTAAACAAAGTCCACTGTGTTGTTTCCCCTTGTTGCAAAATGTACATGTTGGTAGAACTTTGGCAAAACTGTCTTTAAATTTGTGTGGTTGAAGTCACCGGCTATGATGAAAAAGCCATCGGGGTTATTTGTTTGTTGTTCACTGATGGCGCTATACAGTTCACGAAGCGCGTCCTTAGCGTTTGCACACGGTGGAATGTAAACTGCGCCAATAACAATGGCCGTGAACTCCCGCGGCAGATAGAACGGTCGACACTTCACAAACACAAACTCCACTAACGGTGAACAGTGTTTTGACACTACCGCAGCATTGTTACACCATTCTTTGTTGATATACAAGCACAAGCCACCACCGCGTGACTTACCAGAAAGTGTTTTGTCTCTGTCTGCTCGGTAGCAGGTTAGCCTGTTCAACTGAATGGCGGAGTCCGGGATGTTGTCGTTTAGCCATGTTTCAGTGAAAACAAACACACAACAATCCCTTGCCTCATGCTGTGTAGACCGACTGAGTTGAATTAAGTCCAGTTTGTTTTCCAGAGAACAAACGTTTGAGAGCATGAGTGTTGGGAGAGCTGGTCTTGTGGGATTAGTTCTTAGCCTAGCTCATATACCTCCGTGCTTACCGCGCTTCCGTCCTCTCTCACACCGCTTGCGACGCCGCCTTGTGCGGGTAGCGTCAGTAGGCGAGGCCGCGGTCTCGAGGTTCGGCTTCAGAAGTAAACAAAGGCCATGTAGCTTCTCAGCAGCCTCCGGCGAGAGTTGGTTTATGTATGCGTTGCCGATATCCAAAAGGCTTTGGTGGTCATAGATGTGTTCTGGAGAGAATTCCTTATGAATTGGTGGTAAATCGACAAAATTTTGAGATAAACAAATGACATTAAAAGACATAAAAGCACCGTCTTTGGTGTGCAGACGGTTGTCGTGGTAATAAACGCCATAAACAGCAACCGTTCGCGTGTCCGCGCTTAATGCGCATCTCGTATATGAAAATCTTTTTAGGGGGTCCTTGGCTTTTGGGGGCCCAAGGCAGTCGCCTACCTTTGCCTAATGGGTAAGTCCGCCCCTGTGAGCAATTTTAACATTCACAACATGCAAACATCAATAACACTATTAAAGTTATTAAAAACAATCAACATGTAGTAAGAAACATAACAAGAAAGTTGGATGAACACATTTAGTTTGTAGATACTTCACTTTGCTTTTGCAATAGTGTTTTAGTTGTGTAAGGTCATCCAAAGTGCAGTATCTGCATTTT
Organism: Schizothorax lantsangensis; assembly: GCA_027422415.1. Classification (NCBI taxonomy): domain Eukaryota; kingdom Metazoa; phylum Chordata; class Actinopteri; order Cypriniformes; family Cyprinidae; genus Schizothorax; species Schizothorax lantsangensis. Next base: position 21,028,577 of record CM049853.1, on the reverse strand, counting down.
GGTGGTCAAAGGTCACTTCAGTGGTCATGTTTTTTATCTATAAAAAATTTCATCCTAAAAAGGCTTTAAATTAATGCATTGCCACTAATCTACCCACAACATGTTTGACTGGCTGATGTAAAAACTTTAAAGGCATTTTTCTCAGTTTCAGTGTTTGTAGTTACTGCACTTTGCCTTTGTAGGGCAGTATGGTTCCAATCATGACAAACTTTGTTGCTAGGAGACACATGACAAATGAAAACAATATGTGTTCTAAAATCAGCTGAAAATATCAAACATGTTTGATATCCTCCGACTGGATGGAATCAAAGTCTGAAGCTAAAAAATCAGAGTCTGTGACCATCATACACTACACGATTTTCTGTGGAATCTGTCAGCTGTAATCTGCTAAACTTGTTCAGACTGTAAAATCGGGGGAAAATTGGGGCAAAAATCGTGTAGTGTATTCCAGGCTTTAGATCATCTTCAGACCATGCAGGCATAAAATAATGGTTCTTGTGTAAATTACCACATCAACGAATTTGATGGCATAATGCCAAACTGCATCTGAGGCTGTATCTTTGCAAATCTTTGACATAGTGAAGTCAAACTTTATATGTGTCATTGTCACCTCACACTAACCACGCCACATCAATTTCATAACAGTGCCACCTATTGGTCTAAGTGATATACCTTTAAATCATATTAGTAGCGTTTTTTTATTATTATTTTTTTTGTTGTTGTTGTTGTTGCACATACACTGTAATGAATTGCTGTAAAAATTACAGCACTATTTTACAGCAGCTGGCTGTTTTTTTAATAATACAGCATATTGCTGTAAACCGCAATGCATTCTGGGGTCGCGTGGCGGTTTGACTCAAATTTACAGAATATTGCTGTCAATTTCAAATCTTCAGCGCCATCTTGGGATCTTCAACGGTCGAGATTCTGGGAGCGGCAAGAAGAGTGATTCACAACTGTGGTAAGTGACTTTTATTTTTTTATTTTTCATGTTTAGTAACTGTCATAGACTAGTATATGAAGGTATATACATTCGCGGTTAATATTGGTAACGTTAACCCCGGATTCACGCTTCCTCCGTCCGCTGTGCTCGAAGGAGACTTGCGCGGGGTTTCAGCAGCGCGGTCGCGGTAGGATTTCATAGCATCTATGGGTAGAACATAGAGTTCCTAAATTATGAATTACATGATTCAGTGACACCAGTGGGTAACGTTATTCACGAGAACTTCGTGTTGATCAGCACACTTCGTCGTGATTATTTTATGGTGTAAAATTTGCACAGGTAACTTAGTCATCTGTTAACTCGGCCGCAGAAATGAAAATGCGTTGCTAAAGCCTCGCGGTCAGCCCGCTCACGGAGCGTCGCTGAATGGGAGAATGGTGCTGTTCCAAGCGTTTGACCAGCGAGGAGTGGATTTGTGGGCCTTTGTTAACTTCAGGTAATGTGAACACTTTAACATCTGTTTGATATAAAGTCTGCCTTGTATAGTTAATGTATTACTATAACGCAACCGAATACTTATTTACGTTTAAATACGGTATTTACAGATATCTGTGTTTATGTCTTTCGGCTGTCAAACTTGTATTTTTGCAGAGGGCACCTTATCAGTGCTGTGACACTTGAACAAATGAACTGAGCATGCGCAACGCCGACCTATAAACAAACGAGTTGACTTATTGTAGTTGTAGAATATTTTTCTGGAGTTTTGCTTCTGGGTTCTTGCTCGAATCTGTTGTTGACTTGCGTTTGTGCAGTTCAGTTGGGAAGTTGAGAGGGCAGTTCCAGTTAGCAATAAAGATAATTTACTTATAGGTGGCTGTCGCATTCGTTGGCTTGTCGGCTGTAGAACGGTGATTTATAGCGGTAATTTAGTCTTTGATTTTAGTGTGATTTTTTTTTTTTTTTTTTTTTTTTTTTTTTTTTTTTTATTTATTTATTTTATTTTTATTAATGTTCTTTTTTTGCGTCAGTTGGAATTTATACCTGATATAGTGCCAATTAGCATGTAAAACGTAGAGCATTTAACTGTTTAAAATGCATTTAAAGTCCCACATACTTTTTATGCGCGCTTTTTTTCGGGAGCTTACGCGCGCTTTTTTGTGCCTTGTTCCTTCTATCCATGTCTGACTCCAGATAGCATTGTTTTCTGAGTGTGGGAATTAAGAATAGTTAGCATCCAAAAGAATAAGGTTCAAGATGATCTGTCAGTTTTGCTCACATGAATTTGAGACCGTTTTGGCATATGTAAGGCACATGAAATTACACAGGAATTTGCCAAATGCAACTTTTAAGTGTGGAATAGCTAGCTGCTGTTTGGTTTTCAAAAGCTTTAATGCATTTAAGTCACACTCATACCGGTATCATAATGAAAGACAACCTGTAGCTGTGGCACAACTCTGCAGTACTGATTTGACTTGTCACATTGAATGTTGTTCTGTGCATTGTGAGGACTTGACTGGGTTCTTTTCACATCTAAAAACCCATTTGAAAGAGGGCACAGCAGTATCTTGTCCATTTAAACAGTGTAAAAAGACATATACTGTCTTGTCAACATTCACATCACATTTATCAAGATGTCATAAAGGAAAGACAGAGCACAGTCTAATTGAAACCATTGTTCAGGGAACAAGTGAAAACCAAGGAAGCACTCAGGAGTCTATGCTCCATTCTGAGGACAGGTGTGAGGCTGCTGCCTCAAGTGAAATGACTGTAGATGAGATTTGCCCAGAACATGTAGATGATCACATGTTTCTAAAAAATCTGGCCCTGTTTTATCTGAAGTTGCAGGCAAAGTTGTTGCTTCCTACGTCTGTTATTCAAACAATCATTGAAGGACTCCAGGATATACATGACATCAGCCTGTCAAATTTGCTGTGTAAACTAAAAGAAAAACTGATTCTACTTGGAGTTCCTGAGACAGACATAGAAAGAGTGGTAGATGAGATTAAAGTGGATGATCTTCTCCACACTTGCAACACTCAGATATTGAAAACGGATCAGAGGAGGAAAACTGTGTTTAAGCAAAGTTTCAACTACATTGAGCCAGTTCCAATTTGTTTAGGGAACAATGAAGCTGGAAATGAATGCTTTGCCCAGTACATTCCAATAAAAAAAACAGTTGCTAGTCTTTTCAAGAGCGAGTCCATGCGGGAGCAGCACAGCAACACCCGTTTGCAGGCTCACAACAGCAATGTTTTTAAGGACATTTGGGATGGAAAAGTAATTGCAGAAAATGCATTGTTTAAGTCAGATCCCATGTCCCTGGGCTTGATTCTCTATCAGGATTCATTTGAAGTTGTTAATCCATTAGGTTCAGGGAAAAAAAAACATAAAGTGCTGGCAGTCTATCTCACTTTAGGAGACATTTTGCCTCATAATCGGTCAACCACTGACCATATGCAACTTGTTCTACTTTGCAGAGAGCAAGATTTCAAGTTCTTTGGACATGACATGGTGATGGGGCAGCTGATAAAGGATCTCAAAGACCTTGAGGTGAGTGGTATCCAAATGTCCAGTGGTGAGATTAGGAAAGCAATTGTGTGTGCCATTGCCGGAGACAATCTTGGCTCACATGCTATTGGGGGCTTTGTTGAAAATTTCAGCACCAGTTCCTTCTTTTGCAGATTCTGTGAAATTGATCGACCAACATTTGTGGCAGACCCACTGGCCAAGGGGCCAAGCAGGACTGTGCAGTCATATATAGGTAATGTCCAAGCAGATGATTTGCACCTGAAAAAAGGGGTCAAATTTGACTCTCTTTTCAATGACTTATCACATTACCATGTCTGCCAGCCTGGCTTGCCTCCATGCATTGGACATGATCTGTTTGAAGGTGTTGTGTCCTATGATTTGGCTCTATGCATTAAACATGTGGTCAGAGTTGAGAAACAGTTTACATATGTGGATCTAAATAGAAGGGTAAATCAATTCAGATACCTAGGTAATGATGCACATGATAAGCCATGTGAGATAAATGCTGGGAGTGATAAACTTGGAGGGCATGCGGTTCAGAACTGGTGTTTCCTGAGATTACTACCAGTGTTAATAGGAGATAAAATAAGGGATCCAGCTGACAATGATGTGTGGCAACTTGTTTTGCAGCTCCGACAGATGGTTGAGTTCATTTGTGCCCCTGCCATTTCTTCAGGACAGATCGCCTACTTAAAGGTAATGATTGAGGACTACATGTATTTTCGAAAGAAACTATTTCCTGACCATCCTCTGAGGCCAAAACACCATTATGTTACTCATTATCCAGAACTAACAGTCCAGTTTGGGCCGCTCATTCGTCTCTGGACCCTCAGATTTGAAAGCAAACACACATATTTCAAGCAGTGTTCAAGAAAGTTGCACAATTTCAAGAACATTTGCTCTACTCTTGCTGAAAGGCATCAGCTATTTCAAGCTTATTTAAGTGCTGGTAGTCTGTTCCCACCCCATGTTGTTGTTGAAAAAGGAACAGAATTTTGCCCATCGGATTACAATGATGATATTAGAGAAGCTGTTTCACACCTTAACTGTCAGTCAAGCACACTCATTTCACATGAAACAAAAGTGAAAGGGACTAAATACAAAAAAAATATGTTTCTTGTGCTTGATCAAATTGATGATGGAATTGTATTTGGCAAAATAAAAGCCATTCTCATTCAAGGAGATTCCGTCAACTTCATCACAGAAAGATATAACTCTTCAACTATCATTGATCAGGGCCTTCATTGCATATCTGAGAAACCTGCAAAAAGGCTGTGTTGTGTCAGCCAGGAAAACCTATTGGATTACTATCCCTTGCCCATGTACAAGTTGTGTGGCCTGTCAGTGCTTGCTCTTCACCACTCTTTTCCTTCTCTAGAATGATGTCTACAACTTTGGGAGAGGAAATACAAAAGGTCATTTCCAAAGCGCTGCCTGGTCTTCTTGAAGAAAAGAAGGAACAGTTGCTGCAGAGACTTCTTAGCTGGGGTGTGGAGAGCACAGATGATCTTAAGTATGTAGAGGGAGCTCCTGGAGTGGACCTGTCTGATTTACTCCCGCCCATCCAGATTCGCAAACTGCTAGACAGTTTTATGAGAGGTTATTTTTACATTCTGTATATGTATAAGTTTATGTGTATGTATATATATGTATGTGTGTGTATAAAGTATATTTTTTTGTTACACTGTAAAAAGTTATTTTATTTTTCTGATAATAGATCAGAATATTAGCACAGTTGCATAACACTGACATGTTGATGATATATTTTTTTTCTATCAGCTGGAGAACAAAATCAATCTGGTGATGTCCCTCCAACAATACATCTGCCTTCTTCCACTGTCACATTAGACACCATTAGCCCACCAAGCCTTTCTTCAACCACAGCAGTTACTTGGCCTGAGTCATTTCAGGTTCCTTGGAACCAAATGCCGAGCGAATTGCGCAGTGCAGTAGCTAATGGAAAGAGACCACTCCCCCCAGATCGCCGCAAAATGATTCGTATAATTGTTGATGAAATTAGGAAACATGAAAAGAATCCAAGCAAAGCACAGTGCCTTGCTGTTGCTCTCAAAATTGTCAAAAAGTATCCAAAGAGCTTTTCTGATTTTGATGATACTCAAGAAAAAAATGAAATTGGGTACTACTCCCTCTTGAAACAAATAAAAACCCGTGTAGAACACGTCAATAGAGATAATACTTTATCACGCAGGCGACGGATCAGTGGAGTAACTGACACACCTGAGAGAATGCAATGCAGAGAACCAACAGCCACATACGGATGCACACAATGGCAGCCTGAGCCTCCGCTTGCAAATTCTGATGATGTACTTGAGGAAAAAAGACAAACTTTAGAGAATTTGTACCAGCGATATGGAAAAAGTGGAGCTGACAGGAGTGATGTTTGTGCCTTAATGAAGGAAACTTATTATTTGCAAAGAAAGCACATCAATGACACACAAGTACTTCCTATCAAAGACCTCAAAAGCAAATGGCCATACCTGTTTGTGCAAAAGCACATATATGCACATTTTGAGGAGCTTACCAGTATCGCCATACACAAAAGGCTCAACCAAGCCATACAGGAGTATGGTAAAGTCCTCGTTGACTTCTTTAAGAGCAAACCCACAAATGAAGTTGTCAAGAAAATCTTGTCCAGCGAAGAAGAAGTTGGACCCCTTGTGATCAAACACATCCTGGCACATTTCCGAGAGGATCTGGATGGTCTTCTGCTTCTTGCGAATGTAAGTATATTGCTGAAAACCACTATTTTTTTGTTTTTGTATGTTCTTGTATTAGTTTATATGGACAGTTAATGTTTTTTTTCTCCCCTTTATAGAGGTGCGCCACAGCAGCTGACCTTCAAGCGACACACACCATACCTGGGAGCCCACGACTAATTGTGCTTGGTAAGTGTACTCTCTTAATTGACCAGAACTTGGACTTGACCAGAAAAGAAAATCTTGAATATGTAACTACTTTAACTGTGTACTTTGTACCTCTGTACTTTGTTTGTTTGTTTTTTCTGGTTTCTGTCTATATTAAGGATTTTTCTTATGTTGTGTTCCTCCATTTCAATTTCAGTGGAGTATTTTTGTAAGGCTGTCTTGTTGGCTTTATGCTTGCTGCGGTACTCGACCAGTATTACATTACACTGATGTTCTGCCCCCATTGTCGTTTTTTTTGCCTTTTTATATAGAATTGTTTTTTGTTTTTTTTTAGTTGGACATTTGCTCTAATTTGCTTATTGTTTGTTTGTAATGCCTCTTGTTAACTTTGGTTTAAAAGAATGAGTTCATGTACTCTTACATATTAAAATATAGTTTAAATGTAAAAAGCTGAAAGATAAAAATGGTATAGTTAAAAATGACTTGTAACATGTGGTTGTTTTAGGAGACACTTTGACGAGTGGACACTGGATGCTGACTATTGAAGGCGAGGTTGTGTGTGAGGGCATTCAGCCCAGCTTCCTGTCTGGCCTTGCCACTCTGTTCGCATCGTACTATATATTCAATCTTGAGTACCAGGAGGAGGCAGCATGTACCTTGGAGTTCATTCAAAGGTAATGGTTGAATTCTAACAACTTCAGTACCAGTATTTTACATATGTTGATATGTTATATCAGAACTTTCATTTTATCTATGTAGATATGTTATGTGTTATATCTGTTGAGGCCTTTAACACAATGCTTCTCAACTCGAGAAGACATAAAATTTTTCAGGGCAAATGATTTAGATGTCTCCTCATTTAACACCAGCAAGCTAATGAGTTAAAACAGGTGGTTTAATTAGTGGACATCTAAAACTTTCTGGGAGGTCCTCACTGGAGTAGAGAAACGCATCTTAATTACATATTGTCTGTTTCATGACCCTTTAGACGCTTTGTAGGTATTAATCCGGAGAGAGGAACAAAGAAGTCGAAAGGAAAAGTGCCATCTAAAACGACCGGGCAAATGGTACAGAAGAAACAGGTTGCAGTGAACCCACATGTTGCCACTCTTCTTTGTAAAGTGATGGATTTTCAGTGGAATTTCTGAAATGTAAGTACACACACATCAAGGTCTAATTTTCCTTTTATTATTCTCTGTCTCTGACTGTATCCGTCATTCTCTCTGTATCTGACTGTATCTGTCATCCTCTGTCTGTATCTGACTGTATCTGTCATCCTCTGTCTGTATCTGTCATCCTCTGTCTGTATCTGACTGTATCCGTCATCCTCTGTCTGTATCTGACTGTATCCGTCATCCTCTGTCTGTATCTGACTGTATCCGTCATCCTCTGACTGTATCCGTCATTCTCTATCTGTATCTGACTGTATCTGTCATCCTCTGTCTGTATCTGACTGTATCTGTCATTTTCTGTCTGTATCTGACTGTATCCGTCATCCTCTGTCTGTATCTGTCATTCTCTGTCTGTATCTGACTTTATCCGTCATTCTCTGTCTGTATCTGACTGTATCTGTCATCCTCTGTCTGTATCTGACTGTATCTGTCATTCTCTGTCTGTATCTGACTGTATCCGTCATCCTCTGTCTGTATCTGTCATTCTCTGTCTGTATCTGACTGTATCCGTCATCCTCTGTCTGTATCTGTCATTCTCTGTCTGTATCTGACTGTATCCGTCATTCTCTGTCTGTATCTGACTGTATCTGTCATCCTCTGTCTGTATCTGACTGTATCTGTCATCCTCTGACTGTATCTGTCATCCTCTGTCTGTATCTGACTGTATCTGTCATTCTCTGTCTGTATCTGACTGTATCCGTCATCCTCTGTCTGTATCTGACTGTATCCGTCATCCTCTGTCTGTATCTGACTGTATCCGTCATCCTCTGTCTGTATCCGTCATTCTCTGTCTGTATCTGACTGTATCCGTCATTCTCTGTCTGTATCTGACTGTATCTGTTTGTATCTGACTGTATCTGTCATCCTGTATCTGTCATACTCTATCTGTATCTGACTTCTCTCTATCTGTGTCTGGCTGTATCATTATGTTTTGTAATGTATCTAATATATTGTCCTCTGTTCTTTGCAATATTTCTAGCCACTCTTTGCATCCTGTGGTGTTCTCCTTTTTTGGATCAGAAGTTTGTTGGACTTGGGGCCTTGTTGTTTGTGGTGCCATGGTCTGTTCATGAAGTGATGAAGAGTCATCGGAATCTTTGTGGTTTTTATAATTATTTTTATTATGACGATGTTGGTCAACTTGTGGTTATAAAGTAACAGTTTGCATATTTCTTCTTTTTGTTGAGGGTATATGATTGCTAATTATATGTTTCAAGTAATTTAAAAACATTTGAAGGGTTAGTTGAAAATACTGTCATTACTCACCCTCATGCCGTTCCACATCCGTAAGACCTTCGTTCATCTACAGAACACAAATTAAGATTTTGATGAAATCTGAGAGCTTTCAGTCCCTCCATTGGGAGCAACGCAACTTACACATTCTAGTTCAAGGACCTTGAATGTGCAAGTTGCGTTGCACCCAATGGAGGGACTGAAAGCTCTCAGATTTCATCAAAATCTTCATTTGTGTTCTGTAGATGAACGAAGGTCTTACGGATGTGGAACGACATGAGGGTGAGTAATTAATGACAGAATTTTTACTTATTTGGTGAACTAACCCTTTAATTGTCCATTTAAAAAAATAACATTTTGTAAATAAATGAGTTCAATATAATACAAAGTACACTGTTTTATTACTTTATTCATGCAAATTTGAAAGTTATTAAATAAATTTTGACCTGTTTTTCAAACAAGTGTCATTATTTTTTGTTATAATTGAATTAAGTTATGCAGTATACAACACTTTGTGCAGTTAACAATTGATTAAAGCTTATGCAGTTAATAGTTTACATTTAAAATTCAGCTGCCAGTCATTGGCAGCATTTGGGAAAATATATTATATATGCTGCATTTTACAAAATTCCTCTGTAAAAATTACCTGTAAATTTTACAGTAAAATACTGGCAGCAGGGTTGCCAGCCAGTTACTGTAATTTTTACAGTAGCGGTTCTGTAATTTAATTTACAGAATTTTACTGTAATAAAGAATACAGTAAAATTCTGTAAATTAAATTACAGAACCGCTACTGTAAAAATTACAGTAACTGGCTGGCAACCCTGCTGCCAGTATTTTACTGTAAAATTTACAGGTAATTTTTACAGAGGAATTTTGTAAAATGCAGCATATATAATATATTTTCCCAAATGCTGCCAATGACTGTACAGAAGAAGGATGAAACTGTAAGTGAGTACACTGAAATGTTTTGTCAGTCAGCTGCAGCATACAGTGGAATAGCTGACACTCCAGAGAAGGTACTGGATCATAAAGGACCACTAGTTCGAACATGGTTTGATGGCCTTTTATCAGAGTACAGATCTGCTTTGCCATTCTTAGATCTAACATGGTCCACTGGAAGCTTGCAAAACAGCTTGGACAGGTTAGCTACTTGGGAAAGAGACTCTGATGTTAAAGCCAGAGTAAAGATTGCAGCAGCATCGTTTAAGGTCAACACAGAGAACCGACAGAAACCTAAAGTCCTAAGAAGGAGGGCAGTTGTCATTACTGTGGTAAACCTGGACACTGGATGAAAGAGTGTAGGAAAAGCAAAAAGACATTAGGAGAAATTAACAGCTTTACTCAGTTCCTACTCAGTCTACTTAGTACTCTGAAGCAGCCCCTCCCCACTTCACCGAACTGTTGGAGCAGTTTGCTCAGGTGTTAGCTGTTAGGGCTGTGAGTGCTTAATTTCCCCAGTAATGTACAACAAAGCTGAACGATTCTTTGTAAATAAAACTAATGGTGTTAAGACAGACTGTAAACATAAGATGCCCTCATGCAGTGTCCGCACTCATGAATTAAGCAAAAGTCACTTCTGTCACCTCCTCCTGTTGGGGAAATTGGTTAGCAACTCTCACAGCCCCGAATATTGTTATACAGCGTGCACCAGTCACGAACCCATCCTCATGTATGATGTCTGCAATGACTGAATTTGTGTTAGAGGATGAAGGCGAAATGACTCATGATTGTGTTACGCTTACATATGCAGCGACAAGTGAAATAGCAGAAACTCCCATAGAGAACGCAGAATTGGAGTTGTTTGTTGATGGTTCAGCTCAAGTTATTGAAGGTAACAGACGAGCAGGATATGCAGTAACTTCCACCACTGAAGTAGTTGCTTCAGGTCGTCTTCCAGATCATTTTTCAGCTCAAGCTGCAGAATTAGTAGACTTAACTAGAGCATGCACGCTAGCTTCAGGATCGGTTGCAAATATCTACACAGATTCCAGGTATGCTTTTGGGGTAATTCATGATTTTGGTGTCATTTGGCAAACCAGAAAATTTCTAACTTCTGCTGGATCCCCCATTAAGCATGCTGGATTAGTGAAAGATTTAATGTTTGCCATGAAACTCCCAAAGAAATTAGCGGTGATCAAAGTGAAAGCACATCTCACAACTAATACTACGGAAGCTAAAGGTAATGCTCTCGCTGATGTAGCGGCTAAACAGGCTTGTTTCTATGCAACTGTACAAGTGTGTTCAGGTAGTACAGCACAGAAGACAATTCTACCTCCTGAATCAATCGTTAATCTGTATAAAGACGTTCCTCTATATGAAGCATGGACATGGTTAGACAAAGGAGCCACTGTGGATTCATCCGGCTGCTGGACCAAAGGGGGAAAGCATGTTGCTCCCGAATCACTGTTGCCATATTTGGCTCAACAAATACACAGTTTGGGTCATAGTGGTCCAGCAACGATGAATCACAGGTTCTCAAATCAATGGTGGAATCCAAAATTCAGAAACGCAGCCACTGAAACAGTCAAGAGATGTGTTACATGTCAGAAAAATAATGATGTACCAGCAGCCACTACACCAGCAGCACATACCCCAGCTCCACCAGGGCCATTTCGTCACCTGCAAGTTGATTACATATCGTTGCCCCCTTGTAAAGGAAAAACTGACGTTTTGGTAGTAATAGACAAGTTCTCAAGATGGGTAGAAGCTTATCCAACAGGGCGTGCTACAGCTGCACATACTGCTAAATGTCTTGTCACTGATTTCATTCCCAGATGGGGATTACCAGATTGCATTGACTCAGATCAAGGTACCCACTTCACAGGACAGGTAGTCAAGGAAGTGTCTAGAATGTTGAAGATTAAGTGGAACCTTCACTGTCCCTATAGGCCACAAGCATCAGGACAGGTTGAACGATCAAACAGAACAATCAAAACCAGGCTAAGCAAAATGCATCAGGAAGGAGTACCATGGGTGGAAGCACTGCCCGCAGTACTGTGTAGTATGAGAGCATCACCTAACAGATCAGTAGGACTGAGCCCTCATGAGATTATTACTGGACGCCCAATGCAGATGCCAGGTGTGATTGATCTTAGAAATGCTGATGTGCACATTGCTTCAGATGCCCTGATCGCTTACTGTGAAAACCTCACAAAGGCAGTGCAGAGTGCCAAAGAGAGAGTTGAGTCGTGTTGGCAGACTCCACCAGAAGGTGGACACACAATCATCCCAGGTCAATGGGTCATGATAAAGGCGTTCAGAAACAAGCCATTAGAGCCTAAGTGGTACGGACCACATCAAGTGATGTTGATTACAGCTGCTGCAGTATTGTGTCAGGGAAGGAAAACTTGGACTCATGTGTCACACTGTAAAGTTGTTCCTCCCCCTGCAGGGATAGGATAGGACAGACACAAGAACCAGTGAGGAGCCCAGGGAAGAACCGAAAGCAACAGGCTTCGGGGGCCAACCCTGCGGTGAAGATTTCCTCATAGGCCTTTCCCCATCCAATAGTCCATCCTTTCCTCACTGTTCTTTAGGTGTCGCAGGAATTGAGAAATAGGGAAAGAAGGAACAACAATAGCAGACTATATTTGAACAGAGGATACAACCCTAATGTTTGCAGACTCTACAACAAATACTGCTATGTGCCGTTGTTCTCTTTTGTTTTGGTTTTTTTTCTTCCTCTGTGCAGATACCACTTGATGGCTGTCCTGAGATCCATATGCACCGCCCTTCTCACCTGCGGATGAAGCCACAACCTCTAGAAAACAACTAGACCCACTGCCGAGCCAACTGTCATGGAAGACAGAAAAAAAAAAAAGAAAAAAAAAATACACAACGCAGAGACTCACATACGGGAACTTCACGGACCCTAATTGCATGTTTTGTTTCTGTGTCAGCATGCAATTACATATAAGCAACACAGAACATGTACAATGTGCCTGTAACGATTTCAAGTTACAAGAATTAACTTTTAAGTATCTAAATGTGTATTTTGTGAGAGTTATTAGAACTCTCAAAGGGGGAATTGTGGGATTACAAATTGTATTTAAATGTTTAACTTAGATTCTTATTATCCACTTCCTGACTCAATGTATAACTGTGCTTTGTCTCAATCAAGTCATGTTGATTGGGAGAGATTCAAAGCACCCAGACGTTGATTCAAAGAACCCCTGGCCCAGACGTTGATTCGTTAGGTTGATTGGATTAGTGTCTATCTTTCGGAGCCCCCTGGCCCAGACGTTGATTCGTTAGGTTGATTGGATTAGTGTCTATGCATTTGATTATGTTGATGAGATTAGAACCACGGGAAGTAGCAACAAACTAACGCCTCCCTCATGTGTTTGCTTTGTTTGAATTTGTCTCCACCTCCAAGAATCCCTCCTCCAAAAATGCCTATAAAATAACCTTGTAAAGTTACTTAAGATTGAGACTTGGATGACTGCAGCGACGCACAGCGAGTTCTCAATAAAGAGTAACTTCTGCTTGAAAGATATCCCAACGTCTCCTGGTCTCTGCTTTGACGAGGAAAAAGTTTCCTACAAGTGCATTTATAAGTGTTCAGATTTATCAGGCGCTAGTACTCTAACGTGAGGGAAAGCATCAGCTTCAAGGGCTCGTGTGAAAGCTTGGTTCAGACCTTCTAATAGGGAATGCATGACTAACGCCAAAGGATTTCCTAATGACTTATAGTTCAGTCTATCAGGTTGTTCCCTGTGTCGTGTAGAACGTCTGAGCTCTTGCATCTCTTGAACAGGTATGTCTCTACTCTCTGTATCATTCTCCTCACTCACAGAATCACTGTTGTTGTGTTGATCATCTCTTGGATCATTCTCCTTTTGCATGACAGACTCAGCACCATTAGTCACAAACTCCTGATTAGACTCCTCATCATTAACATCAATGGATCTAGAATCCAGTTCCTTGACAGGTGAGTTTTTCATCATTTCTTCCAGGAACTTATCAGGTAGGGCATCTTCTGTCAGGGTTACCTCAGGTAGGCGGTTCTCTTCCAGGGTTTCTCCAGGTGAGTGCACACCTCCCTTTCTTCCTGAAGGTTCAAACGGCCTTGCATCTGGATTTAATGTAGTACATCTGGTATTTTCAATTGTGGCTTCACCACAAGGCACTTCTCGAATAACAGTTATGGTGGGATATGACGTGTCTTGTGAAGGCTGAGGCATATAATAATCTAACTCTTCATCTTGATGGTCAAAAGCTGGTTCTTGGACTAATTCATCTTGGGTTTCCAATGTTTCACCAGAACAAGAGACCCTCTCAGTCATTTCCCTTTTGTCACTTTCATCAGTGGGGATGGTGGAAGTCAAGAATCCACAAGGCAAAAGCAGATCTCGATGAAGTGTTTTTTCAGGACCACTCGTTGTAAGAGGCTTCACTACATAAACAGGAGATTAATTTATCTGTTTGACCACTTGAAAAATTGTGTTGCTCCATCGATCAGCGAGCTTATGTTTACCTCTTATTCCCACATTTTTGACAAGGACACGGTCCCCAGCATGCAAGGTAGATTCTCTCACTTTCAGATCGTATCTCTGTTTGTTACGAAAAGCCGTCTTCTGACTGTGTTCAACAGCCGTCTGGTAACTTTCTCGTAAACTCTCCTGCAGGTTTTTGACATAGTCGGAGTGAGTGACTTTCTTCCCCCCTTCTGGTTTGATGCCAAAAGCCACATCAATTGGAAGGCTTGGCTGTCTCCCAAACATCAATTGATAAGGTGAGAAGCCAGTCGTATCGTTCCTGGTACAGTTATAGGCATGCACCAGTGGTTGAACATGGTCACGCCATCTCACTTTGTCATCTTCTTGGAGAGTTCCAAGCATTTGAAGCAGTGTGCGGTTAAAACGTTCTACGGGATTCCCACACGGGTGATAGGGAGTTGTTCGAGTCTTCTTTATCCCTAACAAGAGACAAAGATCCTTAATGACAGCAGACTCTAAGTCACGACCTTGGTCGCTGTGTAAGCGTTCTGGAATCCCGTAGTGCACAAAGAAGTTGTTCCACAGAGCTTTGGCAACCGTTTTTGCTCTCTGGTCGGCTGTAGGGACGGCCACAGCATATTTAGCCATCCGGCTCTAGAGAGAGATAGTCCATACAGACTAGTTCCAGGGGCCTGCTGGTTTCTATATTTACCAAAGGAAATGCTTTCTCTGCCTTGGCCTTCCTCCTGATGCACCTCTCGCAAGTGCTGACTTTGCGTTCAACATCTAGGGAAATCCTCGGCCAATAAAAGCGAGTGCGCACTAGATCTAAAGTGCGTTCTCCACCCATATGACCTACTGAGTCATGTAGGGCTTCCAGTGCAATTTCTCGATACTTCTGAGGAAGAACAAGTCTGTGTGAAGAACATACGGCAACTTTGGGTTTGCAAACCCCAACACTGGGGCAGTGGTGAGCTTCTCAATTATTGTCTGAAAAGAAACATCACACTCAGGTGTCCATCTACTGCCAAAAGGCTTCTTAAAGTCAGTGTTAGGAGGAAGTCTGGACCCCTTTTTCTTACGGGGTGGACAGTAACCAGCTGTCAGTGCATTTAAGGGCTTCGCGATTTTTGAGTAGTCTCTGACAAACCTTCGATAATAGCCAGTAAATCCTAGGAAGGATTTTAGCTCACTGATATTAGTGGGTTTTGGCCAGGTGGTAAGAGCTGAGATTTTATCTGGGTCAGTCTCTACACCGTTTTCGGAAACAATGTGTCCAAGGTACTTTACAGACTTCATGAAGAAACGACACTTGTCTGGGGACAGCTTTAGACCAAATTCTTTTAGTTTGCTCAAGACTTTCATGAGGCGTTCCTCGTGTTCCTCTAGACTGCTTGAAAAAACGATTAAATCATCAAGAAATACAAGGACTTCTTTCAGATGCAGGCTGCCCATACACTTTTCCATAACATGCTGAAAGGTGCTAGGGGCGTTTGTCACCCCCTGTGGCATCCTGTTAAACTCCCAGAATCCCATAGGTGTAACAAATGCTGTCTTATGTTTGTCATCCTCTTCGACCTCGACTTGATAGTACCCTGACTTCAAGTCCATAACAGAGAACCACTTTGACCCTGTTAAGGGAGAAAATGTCTCTTCAATGTTTGGAAGTGCGTAGGCATCATTTATCGTTTGATTGTTCAGCTTTCTATAGTCTATGCAGAGTCGAATGGAACCATTTTTCTTTTTCACAACAACTATAGGTGAAGCAAATGGACTTTCAGAGTCGCGGATGATGTTTGCATCCTTGAGTTCCTGAAGATGAAGTCTAACAGCCTCATAGTCAGAAGGATGGATGGGCCTTGCTCTTTGTTTAAAAGGTGTTGGGTCAGAGAGGCGAATTCTGTGCTTAACTGCTGTGGTGTGTCCGTAATCAAGACCAGCCATATCAAAAACCTCAGGAATGGAATTGAGTTTTGCTGCGATTCTGTTTCTCCACTCTTCAGAGAGAGGTGAGTCAGTGAAATCGAAAGTGATCTTGTTGTCATGGCTGGTAGAACACATGGCATTGCAGCCAACTACAGTGGAGGCAGGTAGAAATGTTTGCTCTTTCTCCTCAACAGAATTATCCTTCAGCAAAGACAAAGCAGATGGAACATAAAGCTCAGCTAAGCAACATTTTCTTGGAAGGGTGATTTCGTGAGTGGTTTCATTCTGAAGAAGGATAGGAACTTTGAACGATGTTCTTCTGGGACTTGTGAGGACATAACTGCAAAGCAGCAACCCACCAGGGAGACTTGAGTGAGTGCACGGCTCTACTACAAGGGGAGCATCTCTGGCAGTAGACACGCCTCTAACGTATCCATCCAGGACTATCTTTTGACCAGCAGGTATTTTAATGTCCTGTTTCCCTTTCAATTTGACTTGGCCCACCTTACCGTTTCGTTGCTCAAGGTTGTATCGGTGCAACAGGTTCTGGACTAGAGGAGAGTATGGACGCTGTCCTTTGAAAATAGAATGGCCATTGCTGCTCGTGATACAGGACTTGAACAAGGTATCTAGGGTGTTAGTGCCAATAAGTACTGGGATTTCAAGATTGAATTTGTAGTCGGGAATGACAAGTGCTAACGTGGTGACAGTTTCGGCTTTTCCAGCGATATATTCAGGAAAATGCATGCTCACTTCAATGTAGCCCAAATAGGGCACAGTCTGTCCTCCAGCTCCTTCGACCTCAATTAAATTGTCCAGGGAGAGAATTGGATGGGATGACAAGTAAGTGTCATAGAAGGATTTGGACACAGTCGTCACTTGGGACCCTGAATCGAGAAGGGAGATACAAGGGTTCCCTTCAATGACAATTTCCGCAGTACATCTGGGACCTATAATGCCAGGAATCAATTCACTGTCATAAACTGAGACACTGGAATGGGCTTGACTCTTTATTCCTTGTTCATTCAATCCATTGGGACACTTCATCTTGCACTGGGCTCCAGTATGTCCCATTACTGAAACCCGACCTGGTTTAACGGCATTCCGCTCCTCTTTGTCCAGTCATCCTGTTTGGCTTTGAGCTCCCTGTACTTTTTGTCTACTAGAGCCTTGTTGATGGAGCCTTCACATAATCTGGCTACATGGCCATCTTCCCCACATCTGAAGCAGAACCATGGCTTTGGAGGTTTATTTGTAATCTGCTGTGCATTTATCTCGGCTTTAGATGGAGTAACTTTTGGGCTTTCCACTAAAACAGGCTCATGTCTTTCTTTCTTTTTAGACTTTGAGGACTTTAACTGCATTTGTAGATCAGCTACTTGCTTTCTCAATGCCTCAGTCTCTGACAGGCAAGCTTGCAGCACACCGGGGTCACCATAAGCAGAGACATCAGTAGCAAACTGTGTGTGACATGTAACTTTATGCTTTGAACTACCTATGTGTCGCTGCATCCAGTCAAGTTTAGCAGCTCTTCTGTCCTCTTCAGTTCTCAGCAGTAATAACAGCTCAGCAAAGTCAGGTGGTGTCTTTGTTTTAGACTCAAGCTGAAGGGTAAGTATAAGGGAATGATCCCAGCAGCCACGCTGGAACTGTTTCAGTAAATGGCGATTTGCAGAGGACTGCTTCACTCCATTCCGCCTGACAGCAGTGCTAAGGATTGTCTGCAGTCTCTGTAAGTAGTCAGAAGCTTTCTCACCGGTGTCCTGGTGAGTATTTAGGAACCTGGCAAAGATCTCATCGCCATCCTCCACCAGCCCATAAGCAGAATCAAGAAGTTTCACATAATCCTGTGGAGGGGCGGTGGAACCAAGTTGCTTGATCACATCTGAGGCTGGGGGTAAGAGACTTTCAAGGATCCGTCTTCGCTGTACATCTGAAGGGAGAGAATCCTGCAGCAAAAGGTCAACATGAAGACACCATGTGTCAAAATCAGCTTCACCTGGGGGTTTTGGAATTCGGCCAGAGAAAGAACGCAGCCATTTTGAATGTGTTTGCACTGCAGAAGCGTCATTTTTAATGACATGTTCGACAACTATGCGTTGCACCTCAGGTGGGTTTAATTCATCAGGGGTAAGTGCATTCAGTGCAGACTTTGGAGTCTTTTTCCTCACTACTGGATCAGATTTCATTTTTGATCTTTTAGACTTTGATTTTTTTTTGTATCTTTGCAGCATGGAAGTGCTGTGGTCAGAAGATGTCATATCTGAACCAGCATCATCACAACTGGTCTCACTTGAATCCAGGGAAGAATGTTCAGCTTGGGCATGCGACTGTTTTATGAGTGGGGCTAACACTTTGACACTATCTACATGCCAGGTAACTGTGGGGTTCCGCACATTTTTTATTTCTAGGGGGAAATCAGGCTCCATTAGTGCAACAGGAGTGTGTGTATCAAACTCTACCACTACAGTAGGTTGTCCTGACGGTGCAGTACTGGGGGCTACTCTCACTACTTTCACCACAACACCATATTTTTTTAGGGTTTCAGCGATTTCATCATCACTATCTGTATCTGTAATGCCTAACACACAGACAGCTCATTTTGCTTTGACATTGTAGCGTCTCTCAATATCTGAAGTACTCATTTTGCTTAGTCACTTTGCTAAAATTTTACAGGAAATAAAAAAATATCACTCAGTTCAATCAAATAACTTGTGCTCAGGCTGTATTTATCCTCCTGGCTGGCTCGCCACAAAAAGGTGGTGTAACACGGCAAAAGTTGTCAGTATAACACTGTTATATCACTCTGAATAGATAGAGGGCTAGTTTCGACTCTTGGGAGGATAAAAATGAAATTTGGGCCAAATGGTATGAAGCAGTTAACAGCCAGCACATTTATTGCACATATAACAAAAAAACAAATAGAAGAAACCTTAGTATTTTGCTGTATTGTCCCAACACAACACTGTTGAAATGGGAAAAATTCGATATTTAGTCCAGGTTGTGCACAACAGGTCCGAGAAAGCAAATAAAGAGAAGAAAAAAATAAAGTGTCCAAAAGTCCTCCTGGTTCCTTCGCAAATTGGAGTGTGTATGTGTAAGATAAATGTATGTATAAGGCCTTGTTTTATCCTACTACCCGGGTAGTGTGTGTATGAAATAACAGCTTAGCTGTAATTGAAAAGAATCCCACGATGTAGACTGGTCCGAGTTGAACGTCGGCAGTAGGCCCTTCACAGAATCACAGGGTCTGGCTCGCCATAGCTCACAAAAGCTCACAGTTGATCATGTCACAGGACGGAATCAAGCAACAAAAAAAACAGTCTACACAAAACAACACAATTCAGAGTTAACATCTCTTAAGATTCACATTAGCTTGTCACAATAAACTCCATGCAAGTAAATAAATTGTCAGAAGCATCACTCACAAGCTTCACTCACACGTGTTAGTTTAGCAATCTAACAGCAATACACGTGAGCACACTAAACGCACAAATAAATCTCTGTTTAACACACAGGTTGATTATCTGCATCTTAAAATACTCACTTTCATGTATAAATCTTTTTTTTTTCCATATTTATACAGGGAACATCATAAAATAAATTTAACAAAAATAAAATCTATTTGTTTCCCTGATCTCCGTTTGCAAAAAGTGTATTGAAATACAAAAAACATTCAATAAACATCTTTTAACTCTGACTGTTTTTTTTCTTGTACACTGTAACACATATACATTTTTTTCGATCACTAATCAGTTAAAACACATCAACTTAGCATTTCTGTTAACACAGAAACTCACCAGAGTTCGTAGAAATAACTTCTCAATCGACATCAATATGAATTCCTTTTGAAACCCATGAACATACTGCAACAATTTATATGAAAAGTTTAAACATTTAAACATCAGAAAGTACTTTTGTGTAGTTATAATATTTCAAATGCAGCGCTTGATCACCTCGTGCGTACCAGCTGCGAAGATTTTTTTTCTTCTCCTAATCTCTACGTCTCAGTTAATGAGATCATACAGCGACCCCTACAGGGAAACTACGGTACTGCATTGAACTTAAGTATAGAACAGTGTAAAACTCAAGGGGGTTACACATTATAAAAAAGCTTATAATGTGTTATAAAATCTCATGAATAATCATAACAACAATTATAATACATTGTAGTACTTTGGTTATAACTTTTAAGAGTATGATTATTTATAACACACAATGAACACCATATTAAATCTACTACTCAAATGTTTAAACTGAGAAAATGTATCATTTTAAGGGAAAAATAAGTTAATTTTAAATTTCATGGCATCAACACATCTCAAAAAAGTTGGGACAAGGCCATGTTTACCACTGTGTGGCATCCCCTCTTCTTTTTATAACAGTCTGCAAACGTCTGGGGACTGAGGAGACAAGTTGTTCAAGTTTAGGAATAGGAATGTTGTCCCATTCTTGTCTAATACAGGCTTCTAGTTGCTCAACTGTCTTAGGTCTTCTTTGTCGCATCTTCCTCTTTATGATGCGCCAAATGTTTTCTATGGGTGAAAGATCTGGACTGCAGGCTGGCCATTTCAGTACCTGGATCCTTCTTCTACGCAGCCATGATGTTGTAATTGATGCAGTATGTGGTCTGGCATTGTCATGTTGGAAAATGCAAGGTCTTCCCTGAAAGAGACGACGTCTGGATGGGAGCATATGTTGTTCTAGAACTTGGATATACCTTTCAGCATTGATGGTGCCTTTCCAGATGTGTAAGCTGCCCATGCCACACGCACTCATGCAACCCCATACCATCAGAGATGCAGGCTTCTGAACTGAGCGCTGATAACAACTTGGGTTGTCTTTGTCCTCTTTAGTTCGGATGACATGGCGTCCCAGTTTTCCAAAAAGAACTTCAAATTTTGATTCGTCTGACCACAGAACAGTTTTCCACTTTGCCACAGTCCATTTTAAATGAGCCTTGGCCCAGAGAAAACGCCTGCGCTTCTGGATCATGTTTAGATATGGCTTCTTTTTTGACCTATAGAGTTTTAGCCGGCAACGGCGAATGGCACGGTGGATTGTGTTCACTGACAATGTTTTCTGGAAGTATTCCTGAGCCCATGTTGTGATTTCCATTACAGTAGCATTCCTGTATGTGATGCAGTGCCGTCTAAGGGCCCGAAGGTCACGGGCATCCAGTATGGTTTTCCGGCCTTGACCCTTACGCACAGAGATTGTTCCAGATTCTCTGAATCTTTGGATGATATTATGCACTGTAGATGATGATAACTTCAAACTCTTTGCAATTTTTCTCTGAGAAACTCCTTTCTGATATTGCTCCACTATTTTTCGCCGCAGCATTGGGGGAATTGGTGATCCTCTTCCCATCTTGACTTCTGAGAGACACTGCCACTCTGAGAGGCTCTTTTTATACCCAATCATGTTGCCAATTGACCTAATAAGTTGCAAATTGGTCCTCCAGCTGTTCCTTATATGTACATTTAACTTTTCCGGCCTCTTATTGCTACCTGTCCCAACTTTTTTGGAATGTGTAGCTCTCATGAAATCCAAAATGAGCCAATATTTGGCATGACATTTCAAAATGTCTCACTTTCAACATTTGATATGTTATCTATATTCTATTGTGAATAAAATATAAGTTTATGAGATTTGTAAATTATTGCATTCCTTTTTTATTCACAATTTGTACAGTGTCCCAACTTTTTTGGAATCGGGTTTGTATAATGGGCTATATCATAGCTTGACATTGTTTATTTAAGATCTGCACATATCTTACTACATCTCTTGAGTGCAATGTTTATATATATAAAACTAATTGTATTAGTAGACTTAGGTAGGGTAGGTAGAATGTTCACTTACTTGCAAAGTATCCTATACTCAGTCTGTCTGTTGAGGACAGGGTGTCCGCGGGTCCTTAAAAAGTCTTAAAATGTCTTAAATAACGTTTTCCTAATAAAAGGCCTTAAAAAGTCTTAAAATGTCTTAAATTCAGATTCAATAGGTCTTAAATATTTTTGGTCACATTACTGCTAAAATATCTTTTTCAGACTGAAGGACCTGAAAAAGGTCCTGTTTACAATCGTTGTTTACGACTGTTTACAATCGTTGAACAGACCGAAGATTTTTTTTCTTCCCCCCGCGGTAGTTACTGCGTCATCAGACAGCTAGAATTGCAGTAGTGGAATACAGGTTGAACTACCTTCTTTGTTTATGTAATGTTCTCAATAATTATATAATAATAATAATATAGGTTGAACTACAGCTAGCTGACCAGCATTCTAGCTAGTTTAAAATGTTTTTTCTTTTTTTTTTTTACTTACCCGACCGGACAAATAGCCTGACTAAAATTTAAGTGACAAAAAAATAACAAGCGAAGCATCGAAACGCGAGAATGATTCTTCTGATTTTAATACATTCAGCGTAAACAGCCATTGATCATGTATTTCTGGTAACTTATCAATGTCATGGTGTTCAGACTCGTGCTGTCTGTCTCTTTGTGAGAGACTTCAAAACAAATGAGCGTAACAGCACACAGAAACTCAGAAGAAATACACTGAGGTAAAAATTCAAAATGTTTAGTTTATTCATAACGATATAGTTAAGTAACACCTTGACAAGGGAGCTATTTTGCTGAATATTTTCACGATTGCAAATGTCACATTGATTTTAGTTCAATAAACAAATTAAGTTACTTACATTTTAGACGCAATATTTGCTGTTTTTGCTCTATTTCTACAACAAAAATAGTTCCAAACAAAGATCACAGCAGAAGGATTAAACATTCTCCAAGCAACACTCGGCGGTGTTTTGCTGCTAAATGATTCAGCGTTTTGAACGAATCGTTGAATGACACAATGACTCACTTATTAAGTGACTTACCGCCACCTACTGGTGGTTTAGTATGTTTAAAAGTATGCTCCCCCCCCAACATTATTTATTTGTATATCCAAAAATGTATTTAAAACATTAATCTCGTAACATTATTTATTGCAGTTGTAATTTTGCAGTGTAAATTATTTAATCTGACTGGTAACAGCCCTATAGTGTATATTGAATTTATTAATTAATTGTAATAATTTGACATGAAAGGTCTTGACATTTGAAAAAGGTCTTTGTAAAGGTAAATAAAAATATGCAGATTTAAGTATGTAAAAGCTGATAGAACACTGATGAAAATATTGCTTCAGAATAAATTGTTTACACCACCAAAAAGCTTGGTGATGCAGTACGTTTGTGGGGATATTTTTTATATGGAATATTTTCTGCTGATATGAAAAGTTCACACTATATTATAGTAATAAATATAATTTATGACAGCGATGATATTTTGTTTTCTTTTTATATTAGACACATTAAATATTACACACACACATACATATACATATATACTGTATATATATATATATGTATGTAATAATGTGTATTTCCATTACAGGTTTAGGTCTTAAATTTCATATAAGGTGGTATTAAAAAGGTCTTAAAAAGTCTTAAATTTAACTTGTTCATATCTGCAGAAACCCTGTAAGCAACCATCAAAATAAAGTGTTAGCATAGGCCTACAGTATATTCAGCAGACACACTACTAATACACTCATGACTGCTAGTTGACATGCTAGTTGACAGAGTTACTTATCAACAGCTGTCTAAAGGGTGCCATCAAAATAATCAAACTGATATTATATATATATATAAAAAAAATGTTCAAAGCAAATGTGTCATATTACACATTCATCTGATCTGATAGCTGATCTATGGCTGTTTGAGAAAAAAAAAAAAATATATATATATTGTCAGTCCTCTGTCGTGTGTGTCAGGTGTTCTCGCCTCATGTTTCCTTATTTGGTTTGTTTCCTGTCCTCGTCAGATGTGATTATTAGTTAATCCTTGTCCAGCCCTGTTTGTCTAATTATCTATGATTTACCTGTGTATTTATAGTCCTGTCTGTTCAGTTTGATTTCGTCTGGTCTACTCGTTACTTCCCCGGTGTTTCCTGTCTGCCTTGTCCTGCCCTGTCTTGCCTTGTCTGGATTAAAGACTATTATTTGACTTTATGTCCTCGTCTGCGTGTTCCTGTTCCTCCCTCGTGTGTGCACCGTGACATATATATTAGGGGTGGCACGGTACATGTATTCGTACCGAACCGTCACGGTACGGACATCTCGGTTCGGTGCATGAGGCCTTACGACGAATACAGGCAATTCACCCCCAATCCAGAAGGGGGCACCCGCATTAATGCAATGCTGTTTGATAACCGCCAGCAGAAGAACAGCGAATGCCATGAGTTGTGCACTTGAAAACAAAGCCCACTAGACAGTGACCATGTGCTGATTCTGAACGCGTCTCTCACATAGACTGACAAAGGAGTATACTTTAAAGGCTTGCGCACTCAACTGTTTGCGAAATGGGGCTTTGTGCTCGTGTATCCTACCTCTCTCATTCGTCACAAATCCAAATATTCCATAATATTTCCATATTTGCGATGTAACGTATCTGAATGCTAAACTATTATTCATTATGTAAATTATAGGCTTTGTACTTCAGTCGCGTTCCAACGGTGACACACATTTATAATATATAAATAGCAGGGAAAACAAAGCCCAAATTCCCTTAATCATCCATCACAATGAGAAAAACCAAAGAATATATTTCTGATGTGCAGCAAAAGATAATTGAGCTTCACAAATTAGTGAAGTGGCTTTAAGAAAAGAGCTAGCGCAGTGAAAATTCCCATTTCCACCATCAGGGCAATAATTAAAAATTTCCAATCAACATAAAATGTTACGAAACTGCCTGGAAGAGGACATGTGTCTATATCGTCCTAATGCACGGTGAGAAGGAGAGTTTGAGTGGCTAAAGACTCTCTCAAGTTCAAGTTCAAGTTTTATTTATCACATACACGACTATACAGAGATTGTATAACCAGCAGTGAAATGTGAGTCAGGTCCGCTCCATGGACAGTGCAAATATTGTATAATACAACACAAGGGAAGTATGCATAAAATAAAATGAATAAAAAATAAGATATAAAGCACAGAATATAAAATATAAAGTATAAAAGAATGTGCATGACAGTATGCTGTAGAGTTAAATATTAAGATAAGCATGACTGTACGAGAGAGGAATGTGCAAACAGTTTGAACATGGTTGACATGAAGCAGCAATCACAAAAAGAATAAATATGAAAAATAAGATAAGATATCAAGACACAGAAAGTGTTGTGTGCAAATGACACTGTCATTATGAGGTAGATAATAATGAGTGTGAATATATTACTGATTGTGAGTGATTAATAAGTGAAGTCATGATGATGTTAAGAGGCTGAGTTTGAGTTCAGGAGCCTGATGGCCTGGGGGAAGAAACTCCTCCTAAGTCTCTCAGTTTTAGCCATCAGGCTGCGGAAGCGCTTACCAGATGGCAGCAGAGTGAATAGACGGTTTCCAGGGTGATTTCAGTCCTTGATGATTTTGACAGCTCTGCTTCTGCAGCGTTTGAGGTAGATGTCCTGCAGAGAGGGGAGAGCAGACCCAGAGATACGCTCAGCTAAGCGCACAACTCTCTGCAAGGCCTTGCAGTCTTGGCTGGAGCTGTTTCCATACCACACTGAGATGCACTGAGTCAATACACTTTCTATGGTCCCAGAATAGAAAGTTTTCAGGATTGTTGGAGAGACCCTGAATTTCCTCAGCTGTCGCAGATGGTACAGTCTTTGCCTGGCTTTCTTAACCTGTGTTTGAATGTGTGTAGTCCAAGTCAGGTCCTCGGAGATGTTTACACCGAGGTACTTGAAGCTGCTTACTCTCTCCACAGGGGTCCCACTGATCATAAGAGGAGTGTAGGGCAGCAGGTGTCTCTTTCTGAAGTCCACAATCAGCTCTTTAGTTTTGCTCACATTCAGAGAGAGACAGTTGTCCTGGCACCATGATGTAAGTCTCTCCACCTCATCCAAGTATGCGGTCTCATCATTGTTGGAAATGAGGCCCAGAACCACAGTATCATCAGCAAATTTGATAATAGATGTGGATCTGTGAGAGGACACGCAGTCATGTGTGTAGAGAGAGTAGAGCAGGGGACTCAGGACACAACCCTGTGGGGCTCCTACGTTCAGGGTGATGGAGTTTGAGGTGTACTGGCCTACCTTCACCACTTGAGGTCTGCCGGTGAGGAAATCTTGAATCCAGTCACAGAGTGAAGTGTTTAGGCCGAGGCCTGTGAGTTTATTAGTCAGCTTGATGGGGACTATGGTGTTGAAAGCTGAGCTATAGTCTATGAATAGCAGCCTTGCATAGTTCCCATTGCTGCTGTCAATGTGTGTGAGGGAGGAGTGGAGAATGTGAGAGATGGCATCATCAGTTGATCTATTGGGACGATATGCAAACTGAAGAGGGTCCAAAGTAACAGGGATGGATGAGCTAATGTAGTCTCTCAAAAACCTTCATGACTATAGATGTGAGGGCCACTGGTCGACAGTCATTCAGGCAAGAGGGTTTATTGTCCTTAGGCACAGGGATGATGATGGATTTTTCAAAGGAGGTGGGAACTACAGCGGTAGCAAGGGACTCGTTGAAGATAGAAGTGAACAAACCAGCAAGCTGATCAGCGCATGGTCTCAGAACCCGGCCTGTGATCCCGTCAGGTCCAGCCGCTTTCCTGATGTTCACTCCCTTTAGTGCCCTCCGAACCTCGTCCTACAACACGGTGATCACATGATTCTCGCTTCTCTGCCTGCTGCTTCCTGACGCGCTGCTCGGCAGAGCTGCGCTGCCGCCATTGCATTCAAAGCGGCCGTAGAAGGTGTTTAATTCTTCGGCCAGTAACGGATCTGCTCTCACCTCCGCGGAGGATTTGTTTCCAAAGGCACAGATGGTCCTTAGTCCCTGCCACATGCGTCGAGAGTCATTGAGCTGAAAATGAGACTCAATTCTCTCTTTGTATCGATGTTTGGCGGCACTTACTGCTCGTCTGAGAGCATAACACGATGCTTTATACATGCTCATGTTCCCAGACAAAAGAGCCTCGTTGTATGCGGCAGTGCGTTTGTTAACCGCATCACAGATTGTTCTGTCCACCCACGGTTTCTGATTAGGGAAGGTCCTTACAGTTATCGTTTCTGTAGCTTGTTCGGTAAGTGTATTTACAAAGCTCACTGCTACATCCGTGATCTCGCTGACGTCAGATGAGCTCGCCCTGAACATGTCCCAGTCGACGTCATCAAGAACCGCCTGCAGCATAGCTTCCGAGTGGGAGGACCAACGCGTCACTTCCCTCTTCACCGGGGGTTCCTGTGCGAGCCTTTGTTTATATTCCGGTGTGAGGAAAATGGCGGCGTGGTCCGATTTGCCAAAAGCCGGAAGTGAGCAGGCTTTGTAGGCATTCTTAAACCGAGAGTAGCAATGATCCAGTGTATTCGGTCCTCTAGTTGGACAGGATACATGCTGGTGAAAGTTCGGCATGACCTGCCTGAGGTTGGCTTTGTTAAAATCCCCCGCTATGATAAAAGCAGCGTCAGGATGTTTGTTAATGTAGCTGCTGATCACATCGTGAAGTTTAGACAAAGCCAAGCCGGTGTCTGCCTGAGGTGGAATGTAAGCAGCAGTAGCGATGACCGCGGAGAACTCACGGGGTAGATAGAATGGGCGGCAAATGATGGATAGATGTTCCAGATGAGGCGAGCAGGATCGCGACAGAGAGGAGATATTCCTGGGGTCACACCATTTCTTGTTAGTCATGAAACACACTCCTCCACCTTTGGATTTACCGGCCTCCGCTGTTCTGTCCATCCGTAAAACAGAAAAGTTGTCAGACGGCGTTACAGCATTGTCCGGAACCGAGGGCGTGAGCCATGTTTCAGTCAAGCAAATGATGTTACAGTCCCTTATGTCCCGTTGGAAACTTATCCTGGCTCTAAGATCGTCCATCTTATTCTCCAAGGATTGGACATTAGCGAGCAGAATGCTCGGTAAAGGAGGACTGTGAGCCCTTTTCCTCAATCTGTTGCGAATACCCGTGCTATTTCCACTGTGTTTCTTGTTCCGTCTCCTGTGGTCTTTGTTCTCCGCGTTCCGAAGAATCTCAAGATGCCACGATGGATTCGGATTCGGTGATAAAGTGTCCTGAACCAGGTTAGTGAAGCGGTTTCCAATGTCCAAGAGTGTACTTTTGTCGTAGGTGATCAGTGCAGACGTTATGTGTGTAAAAGGAGAAATCAAAAGTAAGTAAAAAAGTAAATAAAAGCACAGTCTTAGCGGAGCAACCTGGACGGCGGCCGAACATAGCAGCGCCATCTTGAGGACCACAGCTGGAGAATTGCAGAAAATAGTTGAGTCTCGAAGTCAGAAAACCTTAAAAAAACTTGTCAAACAGCACCTACATCACCACATGTTGTTTGGGAGGGTTTCAGGAAAAATACTCCTAGCTCATCCAAAAACAAACTCCAGCATATTCAGTTATCAGACACGACTGGAACTTAAAATGGGACTGGCTTCTATGGTCAGATGAAACTAAAAAAATAGCTTTTTAGCAGCAAACACTCGAGATGGGTTTGGTGAACACAGGGATAAAAAGTAGCCCATGTGTACAATGAAATATACTGCTGTATTTTTGATGTTGTTATATTTGATGTTTAAGTAAAGTAACATAAGTAACGTGGCAAGATATGAGACTTATAATACATAATAATTATGAGAAATATAATCCATTGTAACTTAAGCGGATGGATCGTGTTCACTGTGTTATAAATCATTATACTCTTAAAAGCTATAACCACAAATAAGTAACTATTATAATACATTAAAACTGTTCTTATGAATATTCATGAGATGATACAACATATTATAAAATTATTTATAACGTATTATGCATTCATTATAATGCCTTAAGAATACCTTTATAATGTATTATAAATACGGGCTTCATAGAAAGTGTTGCCGTTAGTTTCTTTCAAAACAATGACAAAATTGACATTTACAAGATATAAGCATTCAAAACTTGCAGTCTCTCACTTCTGCCAATATGGATCAGTGATTTTGATGACATCACCCTACACTTCAGCGTCTCATTAAACTTTCTGTCCAATCAAATGCTCTCTAGAATCCGAAGTGTCCCGCCCCCTACACTATAAATAGACGCTGTGGCTGCGGTCACTTTTTCACAGAAATTGTATTTTCTGTATGGAGAATGGCACGTAGTGCACTATATAGGGGATAGGGAATGATTCAGAAACTGAAAATATGCCTTCCATTGGGGTGAATGAACTCTGGTTTCGTGCTGTCACGAGAACCGCCACAGCATACGCCCAGTCTGCTCCAGTTCAGAGACATGATAGCACGGAGCGGATCATGTGCGCAAGTCGGCGCAGAACACAGAATGAATCTACACAGAATGCTATATTTTATAGCAATATGGATGAGATTGTGGCTGTCATACCCTGTCAAATGCAGCTTTACCGAGCTCAACGGCTCTAGCCCAAGTTGTGATATAAACGAACACTATTGGCTACTTAAAAAAGGGGGCAGGGCTGCTTGATATGTCCCGCCCTGTCTTCCTATTTCAGTTAAAATGACATCAACACACAGAATAATGCTGCGTGTTTCAAAGCACTTCAGTGGACCTTTAATACACCAATCTAATAAAAACATGATTTCTTTCACAACTGTTTACATTAGCAGACATAACCAATTGTGTTTATGTAAATAATGTGTGTTTTTGACATAACCTTGTGTGTATATGACAGTTTAAGTGCAATAAGACATGAAAGAGAACGGGAGTCACGTGACGTGCTCATGAACCTAGTCGCACTTGAGTAGAGCTCCGTACATTTGGCCCATTTTTGCTGATTGTTTTTCGCTTTATTTTAAGTTTTAAGGCCGGGACACACCAAGCCGACGGTCGGCCGTTGGCAAACGTCAGGCCGACGGCGAGCGACGGTCGGGCTAGTTTGTTTGGTGTGTTCCACTCGTCGGCTCTCGTCGGGCTCACGTCAGCAGCAGTTTGCCCGATTCAACATGTTAAATCGGCGTCGGGCCGTTTTTATAACAACATGAGAGCTTAAAATGATAAAGTTATCAACATTACTAATATTCAAAATGGTAAGCAAGCGCTGATTTGTTTATGTTTCGTTTATCTGCGTTTATCTCGTATATCTTTGTTTCGGTTTCTCCTGTTGAATGACGAATATATACTATTGATAGCTGCTGATATAGACCGTTAATTCCTCTCACGCATGCGCAGAACGCACATGTTAGTTTGCCGTCGGCTGTAGTCTGTGCGGTGTGTTCGAGCACAGCTTTTTGGTCCGACGCTGCCGACAACACCGATGAGAGGAGATGAGAGAAGAAAAGAAAGTTGTCACAGATCATGATAGGCGAGTAGCCGCGCTCGAGCAACAGTTTGTGGACTTGCGTCTAGTTGGATTGCCCGAAGGTTCAGAAAATGACGACCCTATGGACTTTTTGAAAAGATCGCTACCGACGTGGCTCCCGTCTCTGACGGGCAAAGAGATTGAAGTGGAGCGAGCGCATCGCGTGTACACAAGGCTCTCCTCAGATCGCGCTAAACCACAGGTTTTCATCTTTAAACTGTTGCGGTACATGGACAGGGAGCTCATTCTGAGACTTCACGCCCCGGTGAAAACATCCGACGGAGCAACGCTATCTTTCTTTCCAGATTTTTCTCCGGTCACCACAAAAAAAGAAGTGCAATTGCGCCAATTAGTAAGGAAATGAGAGAAGCTGGCATCCAGAATTTTCTTCTTTATCCTGCAATGCTGAAGGTCATTCTCAATCAAGGTGAACCAAAAATGCTATACTCCCCAGAAGAAGCAAGAGTTTTTCACAGATCACATTCATCCACCAACTCTCAGTGAACTTCAGCTGGACATTTGCGGTCTAATCGGAGAAGAGATGCTCTAAATGATTTGGTGGCTGTGTCTTTCATTGTTCACTTTAATGTTCACTTCTTAATTCATAGTTACTAGAAGCTTTCATTGTGCATACAGTATCGCTTACTGATTATGATGTTATTTTATTTATGTTTTAGTTGTATTCCTTCTCTCGCTTTCTTTCTCTTTCTTTTTTTATTTTTTAATAGAGATACTACCTAGTCAGTATGTGACTATGGGGCCAATGTTGGTGCTTCAGTAATGTGCAGGTTTTTGTTGATGCCACGGATCATATTAAGGGGTGCTGGCAGATCAAGGTTTGTTCTTGGTTTGATCTGCCATAGTTCATGGGAATGTGTTTATGTTTTTTTGAATAGTGACGGGAAGGGTGGGGGGGTGGTTTAATGGTAGACTCAACTGGTTTTATTTTCAAACTTGTATTTGTCTTATTATGCAGTAATTCTGTTCGATACCTATGACTGACCTTAATATTCCGGAGTGTCTATTTACACTAAGTGCAAATAGCCCGCCTTGTTGGCAAAGGCTATTCACACTAACTCCGCCCACTAACGTGTGATTGGGTTAGTCAACACTGAAAAAACACACTCGTTCAGTATTTGTTTCTGTGGCGTAGATGTTAAAGCGCATGCTTTTGGACGCGATCGACCCGAGTTCGAGCCTGCCTTTTGCAGAACTTTTTTTCTCCCTTTTCAAATTTCATATCGCATCAGAAATTAAATAATCAAAAAGCTGAAAATAAATTATTGGTTAGGGTAGGTGTAGGGAGGGCTTTATTCTCCCAATAAGGTGGCATCCATTTAATAATTTGAATTAAAACTATAATTTACACTCAATACGTTATTATTGCGTACTGTTTTATAATGTAGCTACTACAATACTGAGGTGCAGATAATTGCCACTATTTGCAATAAGTAGTATAAATAGCAGAAAATCTTTCTATTTTAACATAGTGTATAAGAAATTATGATCCACACTCACGAGAACAGTCGTCTTTTTCCGTTTTATTTAACACACATCACCAATGGGGAAAAGACACAAACGTTTCGGCTACCAAGCCTTCCTCAGTGTGTAAAGCAATTCTTTATACCTTTATACTTTTATAAATGTTTTACAAACCTTCCGGTTACAGGTTGTTTGTGTGTGTATATACATTTACGCACACACAACTGGAAACCATAAAGTTTGTAAAACATTTACAACTGATGAGTAGTTTACAGTTTAGATTAGTGGATGCAGAAAGTGTTGTAAATGCCTTGTATACACCTACAGATAATTTGTAACAGGTAAGAAAGATCTACAAATGATGTGTAACACATTTACAAGTGATGAGTAGTTTACACTTTAGATTAGGGGATGCAGAAAGTGTTGTAAATGATTTATAATGTTTATTGAGATAATAGTACAATGTTGACATTTCAATGATTTATAAGTGATTAATAATATATTAACTAGTAACTATTAACCATTAAGGATCTGTTTGATTATTTCATGATGCTATTTTTTTAAAGATAACTAATGACAGATTTGTAAATCGTTAGCATATTACTTAATCATTTGTTAATGTATAGTCATGTTTTGTAAATGATTAGTTCATCATCATCTAATCACTTGTAAATGATTTATAACTTAATCTACAAAACATAGATAAAAATATTAACATATCACTTATTAATCACCTATGAATGCATAGTCATGTTTTGTAAATGATTAGTTCATCATAAACTAATTACTTGTAAATGAATTAACAAAACATACACAAATTATTAGCATATCACTTATTAATTGCTTATGAATGTTCATCATTAACAAATCACTTAAAAATGACTTACAACTGAACATTATTATAAAGTGTTACCAAGGGATTTAAAAAAAATGAAATATCTCGCTTTGGAGTGGACTTTGAGATTTGTAACTTTGTAGATCTTTTTATGCCCAAAAGAGAGAGGTTGGGCACGTTGTGTCAAAAACTTTGATTTATTGCCCTCATAAAAATCCCACCCAGTAAGTGGCCCAATCCCTCCCACCCCTCCATAACTGGCCATCTGTTTTGGACACCTGTTGTACACCCCCCACCCCCAGCTAGATGAGGAATTGATTATTAGGTCCGCTGTGTTTAAGGAATTTTTATGACTTGTGTGTGTGTGTGGGGCCGTTGTTATGTGATTTAAACTTTAAATGATGAAGTTGTGTTAAAGGGAAGTTTTTTATTAAAGTGTTTTTTTCACATTGTGTAAAACGTGTAATGATTTTTTTTTTTTTTTTCCCCTACAAGACGTGTTGTAGGGAAAAGCACTGTTAGGCAAAGCTAGAAAATAAAACATTAGATAAGTTCTATCGTTTGACAGAGAAGTGTTTTATTCACAAAAAAGCAGCAAACACGTACGTTAACACTAGAAATTGGGGTCTTATCTTACCGTGTTATGAAATAAGATCATACGTTTAAAAGTAGAAAAGAGCCTTAAAAATAAACGAATATCAGAGCGGATTGTTCGTTAAAACAAGGCTATCCGTGTCTGTCGTTACAAGTTATTTTATTCAGAAAAAAGCTGTAAATACTAGAAAAAAGGCTGTCTTATCTTACCGTGTTGCGAAATAAGACCATACGTTTTAAAAATAAACGAATATCGTTAAAACAAGGCTATCCTGCAGTAGTCTGTCGATACAAGTTAGTTTGTTCACAAAAAAGCCGCAAAGACAAAGAACCCCCGAGTGCCTAGAGCTGATCCGACAGACGGCCGCGCTCTGTCGATGCCAAACTCCGAATGAGGGCCTGGAACCCCGGGTGACCAAACCACGCCTACGGCCGTCCCCTAACAGAGACGAACCAAAGATTTAAAATAATTAAAGTATGTTTTTAACGTTATTTTAATAAATCTTTACCAGGTCTTTAATTAATGAAAACCTTCTCACTTTAAAATTAGGACAGCCTACACAAGAATCCTTCTAACTCTAATTCTTAGGAAAAATGTTGTTTATTTTATTTTATTTCGCTATTCACGCTTAAACAGAGACGGAGAGACGAACCAAAGATTTAAAATAATTAAAGTATGTTTTTAACGTTATTTTAATAAATCTTTAGCAGTTCTTTAATTAATGAAAACCTTCTCACTTTTAAAACTGTTTTTCCTTTTAAACAAAAAATCACTAATATACAAGGCTTTATTTTTATTTAATTATTCGTACTTAATTCGTCTATTCCTTTATTTACTCTCTGATTTTTGTTAAACTTAAGACATCACGCTATGATGGCGGTATAAAATAGCTTTGGGGGTACATAAGTTTTATTCCTAAACATAACCTCTGTTTTGTTTTATTTTACGTTTAATAACTTCATTTTACTCGTTGATTTGTCAATATTAACTACCGACGTGGTATAACAGTTAAAACGCACGTACAAATATCTAACAGATCCGAAACCAACTGTTTTTTTTTTTGTTTCATACGTGTAATAAAATCAACGTTGGGATTTTCTCTTTGATTTTCCAGCCGTAAGGTCCGAGCCAGCGTTATCTATTAATTGAAACAGACAACAAAGAAATGCAAATATCACGGCTCACGTAGAGCATGAGAGCAGGATTTATCCGTGGCGTCTGGTGTCGTGATTACTGATGCGTTCATATCAGATCAAGATGTTGTTGTAACTCATTAGCAATCTAACGAGTTTTTTGAAGTGGTCTGGCATGTACATTTTGTTAGAAGGTTAGTTAAAATCCGTAGATCAAAGCATAGACATTGTATCCGGGATGTCTGGTAATGACATGGGTGATGGGGTGGGGTGGGGAAGGCAAACCGTCCCTATTGAAACTTTTTTAGGTCGCATAAGGTCTAGTTAAAAGCTATATATATATATATATATATATATAGTATAGGAAGAAAATATTTTTCCAAAGAAAAAGGGGTATTTTATAAAATAGATCTGACGAATTCGGGTTCACAACGGATCTGTATGAAAAACAGGTTGATTAAACAACGATATGACATGTGTTTTAACAAATACATTTTTAGATCGTTCAAACCATGATGCTCTAAACAAACCGAGGATTAGAAGTAGTCAAACGATCCTCTGATGAACGCAAGACGGTTACAGGGTCATTCTTTATGAATCAGAGTTAAATTAGACTACCAGTTAGTCATCATAAGGTTGTTTGCAACAAAACTAATTCCTACAAATGTGTCACAGAAACATTACAGCAGTTTAGACTTTCTCTTGCACTTTAAAAAAGGTTTTATCAAACGTGTGTTTAAATGCAGCATGTTTATTTTTACACTATAATGGTTTATTTTATTAAAATAAAAACAACTGGTCTATACAGGTTTATTTTACTAAGATATGATCAAATAATTGACAGAGGAAATAGTTCAAATAATCGATAAGTCCTACTTATCAAACCTATTGGATGTGTCTGACGGTTTGTGACAAATATCTTACTGATACAGACGTGTTAAGATGTTAAGTATGTGTGAAACATGTGTAAAGTTCAATAGTACTGTTAAAAATAGTAATATTGTAAATTATTATACATTTTAAATGTGTAAAATCGTATATGTTTGTTTTTACTTTTTGTTGTTAAGAAATGTTTTCATTTTAATCTAGCCTGTAGTTAATATATATGTACTGTATAAGAACAATATACATTTTCACTTAAAACTTCTCTGTAAAATAATTACACCTGCAGTTTAGACATGTTTAAAAAGTTTTAAACACATTGTGGGTCGCTAAAGCAAGTCATGATGTCTATTGTCTTTAAATTAAACTTTAGTTTTATTCTTTAAAATAGCCTGATAATGAAACCAAGTGTTTTTCTCACACGAGTAGATAACTCTCGGGATGTGTTTGTGACAAACACGTCATTTTTTACTTCAGAAAAGTTTTTCAAATGTATGACTGAACTTTTCTCATTTGACAGACCCGCGATGTTTAACAGCCAGAGGGAATACAAGTTGTTTTCATGAAACCTTAATCGGTGTAAATTTCTCAACTAGAACACAAAACATGTACATTTTGACTATTTGACTCTTTTGTAAGTAGCATGGCATTTGAAATGGTTTACTAAGAAATTAAAGCAGCGTCTGTGTTTTCAACATGAAAGAGCTGTACAAGGCTATTTCAACTATTATCCTCGTTTCTTTTCGAGTCTAACAAACTGGTAATGTAGTTTCTATGGTAAGTTTTACAATGTACAGTTCCCATACTATGTGCGTAAATAGCTGTGCTACAACATTTATGAATATTTTGAATGCCAACAGATTTTTGTTAGGGATATGGCACATCTAAGAATAATAATCTTTTGTAAATTATATTTTTTTCTTACATCGTTAGTTTTAGTCATATTAGCAAGACTTCAGATGGACGTTCACAATTGTTTGTTGTACCGTGTGTGTGTTTTTAGGTGAAGACAACTCTTTGTGAGATGTCATCATAATAGGAATAAATGAAAATCAAGAAATTAAGTAACAGCCTTTTGTCTTTGAGATATTTATTTTAGTGCAAATGACCGCACATGAAGCATCAACACGAAAATTAAGGCTTGCTGTCTTACCGTTAAAACTATTACAACTGAAACTATTGCACTGAAAGCTGTACATTCATTTAAGTTTGAGCATGTTAAATTTCCACGCTCTTGTAAAGAGTATCGATACATTTCATCCACAATCATCCAAGAGACAAAATCACTAAGTATAGCAAGACAAGAAAATGTGTATAAAGCAGATAGAATTCAGGAAAACCTAAACAGTTGTGCAAGTTTATTAAACGAGGGTTTGTAAATTATGTTTTTACTCCGCTGGATTTAGTCATCTTGCTCAGATAGCATTTCGTTTCTATGTCTGTATTTGTTTTAAGACTCCTCTACAAGATCATGCTAATCCTTGCATGGGAAAGTGTGCATGACGAGTACATACTTAATCATTTAAGAAAATCATTGAACATTTGACTGCACTTTTTATTATATTGACAAACCGCCAATTCAAATTACTACCGTCGAGGCGCTTGTCCACAGAATCTTTTTCAACACAACGACATTAAAGAATGTTATCAGTCACTATCGCCAGCTTCTGTGACTCAAATTAAGCGACATCTCTGGTGTACGTAAGCATGTGCAATGGGTGCATGCGGTAAACATCTTTGTTTTTCCAATTCTGTCATATTTGTTAGATGTAATGTAAACAATATTTTGATAACTATGATGTTCCACGTTTTTGTAAAGGTTATAGAAAGAATTCAAACATAATCTTTACATAGGAATTATCTTTGCTCAAAGCGAATTGACTAAAATCATTGAATTACGAAATGCAAAAGCGTATACATCATTTAAGAAAAAGCGCTATAATGTATACAGAAATCCTCCTCTTGATCTATTGTGACTGACATTTTACTAAGGCAGACGATCAGGATTATGGATGACACGGCTCACATTTTGCTTGTCGGCCTGTATATGTCATTACTATGACTGTACGGTAGGTGAGGCCTTCTCTCTGAAGGACATCAGCATTCAGTGTTTATAGAAATAAATGAAAATTGAGAAAAATTTCTTGAGTGTTTGACTAAATCGGTATGGTTTAGCGGTTAGGATCATATCAGGTCCCATAGGGCCTAGCGGATAGGATTCCTGGTTTTCACCCAGGTGACACGGTTCAATTCCCTGTGGGGGAAGTAATGTTTTGGGGGGGTCATGACCTAAGGGTTAGAGAGTCGGTCTCGTAATCCAAAGGTAATGTTCACGGCGGGGGGTGTGTGGGTGTGGGTGTGTGTGTGTGTGTGTGTGTTCACTGCGGTGTGTGGGCACTTTGGAGGGGTTAAATGCAGAGCACGAATTCCGAGTATGGATCATCATACTTGGCCGCATGTCACTTTCACTTCTTTTTGTTTAAGAAGTGAAAACAAAACTGAGCAAGCCTCTCGCCTTTATTTAAACAATGCAACATGAAGTTACTGTATTCAACAGCACAGTCCCTTGAAATACTGCAGTATAGCTTTTTTCCCTTCTAAATATCTAAACATGTATTTAGCTTAAATATTAGTTGTTAAGTGTTTACAAAGTTGTCATACCTGTTGTTGAATTTATAACATATATTTCACCAAACCTAGAGGACTGAAAATAGGTTTAGCATAAGTCCGCATTTCAGCCGTTAGCCTGAAAATGTAAGACAACTGAGATTTCATTACTGAGATAATCTACAGAATGTGAAACAAGCTCACAGATACATTAGAGTTTTGGATTCTAGTTTATGTTGAATATTGTTTGTTACTGTTTCAGAGGTTTAACACCTCATTACTTGAAGACTGTACTGTATAAATTACAAAGTTTTCCGCCGTAGTAGGCCGTCTCTGAAACCAGGCCTGTAGAAAGAATAAACCAGTCTTATAAACTCATTGATTTGTTTAACAACTATAAAATATAATCTGCACGAGCGATACGCTCTTAAAATCGATAGTGCGCAAAACATATGTAAAAGGACGGATAACATATTAATGGGGTGTTTTGGTTAGTTTCTTACACAACAGAGCATTACTTAACGTTTTTATTAAGTTTTAATATAAAAGATAATAGTCTGTTATCAATTTAGATGCTTTTATTACGAAAGCGCACAAAGAACCGCTGAAGCACGTTCCGTTTGTTAACACGGAATTAATTGAAATAATAGACTACCATAAGCCTATATACACTGCGCTGAATGTAAAACTCTTAAACAGAAACATTAAAACATTTCAAACTTGTCAAACAACCGCTTCAATACATTCCTCTTATGAAAACGTTTAAAATAGAATACTGTCAAACAGAAAGTTGTCTGCAAGTTCCCAACGTGTAAATTGCTTGAAAACGCTCGAAGCTACGCATTTCACAGTACATACACAGATACGTGTTTTCTTTAGCGTATGTCTCTAAACAATAGCTAGGTAAATTACTTGAGTCATTTTAAGCGAAAGGGGCGACTAGTGTCTTTTTTTTTAAATTTATTTTGATACCAGCGTTTTAGACGTCTGTCTTTTAAATCTGACCCAGATGTCTCGGTATTTTGCACTTCTTTTTATGAAAACGTGCGGTAAGCAGTTTTGTCCTCATATGCAGTAGGCTATACCGAAGCATTTTAATACGTCATAAATTCCAATAGTTAGATAGCAAATGCGACTGTTTATTACAGAGGTAAGTCACAGCAGAGTTGCATTCTAGTTTTATATTTAACATTTTTCAACTACCTACATGTTTAACGACGCTACCGTTCTAGGTCTCCTCAAGCCGTTGTGAGATATAAACCACAAAGTTTTTCATAGTGTTAAGCGTTGAAACCAGAACGATTTTCCATGACTTTGTGCGTTCTTTCTGTATGAATTTGTTTACCGCAGTTTCACCGTCCTTATCTTATCTTCCACCGCCTAATTGTATTTGTTAGGCCTTACGTTTGTTAGTTTTTGCTGTTCATATAAGTCGATATTTCTACGAATTTGTTTGATTCAATAAAATATCGTGTCTTCATTTGAGACATTTATATTTAATAAGAAAAATGTATTACGTATAATGTGACATAAATGTCTCAAATGAAGACACGATATTTTATTGAATCAAACAAATTCGTAGAAATATCGACTTCGACTTCAATTCATACAGAAAGAACGCACAAAGTCATGGAAAATCGTTCTGGTTTCAAAGCTTAACACTATGAAAAACTTTGTGGTTTATATCTCACAACGGCTTGAGGAGACCTAGAACGGTAGCGTCGTTAAACATGTAGGTAGTTGAAAAATGTTAAATATAAAACTAGAATGCAACTCTGCTGTGACTTACCTCTGTAATAAACAGTCGCATTTGCTATCTAACTATTGGAATTTATGACGTATTAAAATGCTTCGGTATAGCCTACTGCATATGAGGACAAAACTGCTTACCGCACGTTTTCATAAAAAGAAGTGCAAAATACCGAGACATCTGGGTCAGATTTAAAAGACAGACGTCTAAAACGCGGGTATCAAAATAAATTAAAAAAAAAAGACACTAGTCGCCCCTTTCGCTTAAAATGACTCAAGTCATTTACCTAGCTATTGTTTAGAGACATACGCTAAAGAAAACACGTATCTGTGTATGTACTGTGAAATGCGTAGCTTCGAGCGTTTTCAAGCAATTTACACGTTGGGAACTTGCAGACAACTTTCTGTTTGACAGTATTCTATTTTAAACGTTTTCATAAGAGGAATGTATTGAAGCGGTTGTTTGACAAGTTTGAAATGTTTTAATGTTTCTGTTTAAGAGTTTTACATTCAGCGCAGTGTATATAGGCTTATGGTAGTCTATTATTTCAATTAATTCCGTGTTAACAAACGGAACGTGCTTCAGCGGTTCTTTGTGCGCTTTCGTAATAAAAGCATCTAAATTGTTAACAGACTATTATCTTTTATATTAAAACTTAATAAAAACGTTAAGTAATGCTCTGTTGTGTAAGAAACTAACCAAAACACCCCATTAATATGTTATCCGTCCTTTTACATATGTTTTGCGCACTATCGATTTTAAGAGCGTATCGCTCGTGCAGATTATATTTTATAGTTGTTAAACAAATCAATGAGTTTATAAGACTGGTTTATTCTTTCTACAGGCCTGGTTTAAGAGACAGCCTACTACGGCGGAAAACTTTGTAATTTATACAGTACAGTCTTCAAGTAATGAGGTGTTAAACCTCTGAAACAGTAACAAACAATATTCAACATAAACTAGAATCCAAAACTCTAATGTATCTGTGAGCTTGTTTCACATTCTGTAGATTATCTCAGTAATGAAATCTCAGTTGTCTTACATTTTCAGGCTAACGGCTGAAATGCGGACTTATGCTAAACCTATTTTCAGTCCTCTAAGTTTGGTGAAATATATGTTATAAATTCAACAACAGGTATGACAACTTTGTAAACACTTAACAACTAATATTTAAGCTAAATACATGTTTAGATATTTAGAAGGGAAAAAAGCTATACTGCAGTATTTCAAGGGACTGTGCTGTTGAATATAGTAACTTCATGTTGCATTGTTTAAATAAAGGCGAGAGGCTTGCTCAGTTTTGTTTTCACTTCTTAAACAAAAAGAAGTGAAAGTGACATGCGGCCAAGTATGATGATCCATACTCGGAATTCGTGCTCTGCATTTAACCCCTCCAAAGTGCCCACACACCGCAGTGAACACACACACACACACACACACACCCACACCCACACCCACACACACACACCCCCCGCCGTGAACATTACCTTTGGATTACGAGACCGACTCTCTAACCCTTAGGTCATGACCCCCCCAAAACATTACTTCCCCCACAGGGAATTGAACCGTGTCACCTGGGTGAAAACCAGGAATCCTATCCGCTAGGCCCTATGGGACCTGATATGATCCTAACCGCTAAACCATACCGACTTAGTCAAACACTCTCAAGAAATTTTTCTCAATTTTCATTTATTTCTATAAACACTGAATGCTGATGTCCTTCAGAGAGAAGGCCTCACCTACCGTACAGTCATAGTAATGACATATACAGGCCGACAAGCAAAATGTGAGCCGTGTCATCCATAATCCTGATCGTCTGCCTTAGTAAAATGTCAGTCACAATAGATCAAGAGGAGGATTTCTGTATACATTATAGCGCTTTTTCTTAAATGATGTATACGCTTTTGCATTTCGTAATTCAATGATTTTAGTCAATTCGCTTTGAGCAAAGATAATTCCTATGTAAAGATTATGTTTGAATTCTTTCTATAACCTTTACAAAAACGTGGAACATCATAGTTATCAAAATATTGTTTACATTACATCTAACAAATATGACAGAATTGGAAAAACAAAGATGTTTACCGCATGCACCCATTGCACATGCTTACATACACCAGAGATGTCGCTTAATTTGAGTCACAGAAGCTGGCGATAGTGACTGATAACATTCTTTAATGTCGTTGTGTTGAAAAAGATTCTGTGGACAAGCGCCTCGACGGTAGTAATTTGAATTGGCGGTTTGTCAATATAATAAAAAGTGCAGTCAAATGTTCAATGATTTTCTTAAATGATTAAGTATGTACTCGTCATGCACACTTTCCCATGCAAGGATTAGCATGATCTTGTAGAGGAGTCTTAAAACAAATACAGACATAGAAACGAAATGCTATCTGAGCAAGATGACTAAATCCAGCGGAGTAAAAACATAATTTACAAACCCTCGTTTAATAAACTTGCACAACTGTTTAGGTTTTCCTGAATTCTATCTGCTTTATACACATTTTCTTGTCTTGCTATACTTAGTGATTTTGTCTCTTGGATGATTGTGGATGAAATGTATCGATACTCTTTACAAGAGCGTGGAAATTTAACATGCTCAAACTTAAATGAATGTACAGCTTTCAGTGCAATAGTTTCAGTTGTAATAGTTTTAACGGTAAGACAGCAAGCCTTAATTTTCGTGTTGATGCTTCATGTGCGGTCATTTGCACTAAAATAAATATCTCAAAGACAAAAGGCTGTTACTTAATTTCTTGATTTTCATTTATTCCTATTATGATGACATCTCACAAAGAGTTGTCTTCACCTAAAAACACACACACGGTACAACAAACAATTGTGAACGTCCATCTGAAGTCTTGCTAATATGACTAAAACTAAAGATGTAAGAAAAAAATATAATTTACAAAAGATTATTATTCTTAGATGTGCCATATCCCTAACAAAAATCTGTTGGCATTCAAAATATTCATAAATGTTGTAGCACAGCTATTTATGCACATAGTATGGGAACTGTACATTGTAAAACTTACCATAGAAACTACATTACCAGTTTGTTAGACTCGAAAAGAAACGAGGATAATAGTTGAAATAGCCTTGTACAGCTCTTTCATGTTGAAAACACAGACGCTGCTTTAATTTCTTAGTAAACCATTTCAAATGCCATGCTACTTACAAAAGAGTCAAATAGTCAAAATGTACATGTTTTGTGTTCTAGTTGAGAAATTTACACCGATTAAGGTTTCATGAAAACAACTTGTATTCCCTCTGGCTGTTAAACATCGCGGGTCTGTCAAATGAGAAAAGTTCAGTCATACATTTGAAAAACTTTTCTGAAGTAAAAAATGACGTGTTTGTCACAAACACATCCCGAGAGTTATCTACTCGTGTGAGAAAAACACTTGGTTTCATTATCAGGCTATTTTAAAGAATAAAACTAAAGTTTAATTTAAAGACAATAGACATCATGACTTGCTTTAGCGACCCACAATGTGTTTAAAACTTTTTAAACATGTCTAAACTGCAGGTGTAATTATTTTACAGAGAAGTTTTAAGTGAAAATGTATATTGTTCTTATACAGTACATATATATTAACTACAGGCTAGATTAAAATGAAAACATTTCTTAACAACAAAAAGTAAAAACAAACATATACGATTTTACACATTTAAAATGTATAATAATTTACAATATTACTATTTTTAACAGTACTATTGAACTTTACACATGTTTCACACATACTTAACATCTTAACACGTCTGTATCAGTAAGATATTTGTCACAAACCGTCAGACACATCCAATAGGTTTGATAAGTAGGACTTATCGATTATTTGAACTATTTCCTCTGTCAATTATTTGATCATATCTTAGTAAAATAAACCTGTATAGACCAGTTGTTTTTATTTTAATAAAATAAACCATTATAGTGTAAAAATAAACATGCTGCATTTAAACACACGTTTGATAAAACCTTTTTTAAAGTGCGAGAGAAAGTCTAAACTGCTGTAATGTTTCTGTGACACATTTGTAGGAATTAGTTTTGTTGCAAACAACCTTATGATGACTAACTGGTAGTCTAATTTAACTCTGATTCATAAAGAATGACTCTGTAACCGTCTTGCGTTCATCAGAGGATCGTTTGACTACTTCTAATCCTCGGTTTGTTTAGAGCATCACGGTTTGAACGATCTAAAAATGTATTTGTTAAAACACATGTCATATCGTTGTTTAATCAACCTGTTTTTCATACAGATCCGTTGTGAACCCGAATTCGTCAGATCTATTTTATAAAATACCCCTTTTTCTTTGGAAAAATATTTTCTTCCTATACTATATATATATATATATATATATATATAGCTTTTAACTAGACCTTATGCGACCTAAAAAAGTTTCAATAGGGACGGTTTGCCTTCCCCACCCCACCCCATCACCCATGTCATTACCAGACATCCCGGATACAATGTCTATGCTTTGATCTACGGATTTTAACTAACCTTCTAACAAAATGTACATGCCAGACCACTTCAAAAAACTCGTTAGATTGCTAATGAGTTACAACAACATCTTGATCTGATATGAACGCATCAGTAATCACGACACCAGACGCCACGGATACATCCTGCTCTCATGCTCTACGTGAGCCGTGATATTTGCATTTCTTTGTTGTCTGTTTCAATTAATAGATAACGCTGGCTCGGACCTTACGGCTGGAAAATCAAAGAGAAAATCCCAACGTTGATTTTATTACACGTATGAAACAAAAAAAAAAACAGTTGGTTTCGGATCTGTTAGATATTTGTAC
The DNA here is from genome assembly GCA_027422415.1 of Schizothorax lantsangensis. Classification (NCBI taxonomy): domain Eukaryota; kingdom Metazoa; phylum Chordata; class Actinopteri; order Cypriniformes; family Cyprinidae; genus Schizothorax; species Schizothorax lantsangensis. The sequence continues at coordinate 20,983,995 of CM049853.1, read as the reverse complement.
GTGCGTTTTAACTGTTATACCACGTCGGTAGTTAATATTGACAAATCAACGAGTAAAATGAAGTTATTAAACGTAAAATAAAACAAAACAGAGGTTATGTTTAGGAATAAAACTTATGTACCCCCAAAGCTATTTTATACCGCCATCATAGCGTGATGTCTTAAGTTTAACAAAAATCAGAGAGTAAATAAAGGAATAGACGAATTAAGTACGAATAATTAAATAAAAATAAAGCCTTGTATATTAGTGATTTTTTGTTTAAAAGGAAAAACAGTTTTAAAAGTGAGAAGGTTTTCATTAATTAAAGAACTGCTAAAGATTTATTAAAATAACGTTAAAAACATACTTTAATTATTTTAAATCTTTGGTTCGTCTCTCCGTCTCTGTTTAAGCGTGAATAGCGAAATAAAATAAAATAAACAACATTTTTCTTAAGAATTAGAGTTAGAAGGATTCTTGTGTAGGCTATCCTAATTTTAAAGTGAGAAGGTTTTCATTAATTAAAGACCTGGTAAAGATTTATTAAAATAACGTTAAAAACATACTTTAATTATTTTAAATCTTTGGTTCGTCTCTGTTAGGGGACGGCCGTAGGCGTGGTTTGGTCACCCGGGGTTCCAGGCCCTCATTCGGAGTTTGGCATCGACAGAGCGCGGCCGTCTGTCGGATCAGCTCTAGGCACTCGGGGGTTCTTTGTCTTTGCGGCTTTTTTGTGAACAAACTAACTTGTATCGACAGACTACTGCAGGATAGCCTTGTTTTAACGATATTCGTTTATTTTTAAAACGTATGGTCTTATTTCGCAACACGGTAAGATAAGACAGCCTTTTTTCTAGTATTTACAGCTTTTTTCTGAATAAAATAACTTGTAACGACAGACACGGATAGCCTTGTTTTAACGAACAATCCGCTCTGATATTCGTTTATTTTTAAGGCTCTTTTCTACTTTTAAACGTATGATCTTATTTCATAACACGGTAAGATAAGACCCCAATTTCTAGTGTTAACGTACGTGTTTGCTGCTTTTTTGTGAATAAAACACTTCTCTGTCAAACGATAGAACTTATCTAATGTTTTATTTTCTAGCTTTGCCTAACAGTGCTTTTCCCTACAGCACGTCTTGTAGGGGAAAAAAAAAAAAAAAATCATTACACGTTTTACACAATGTGAAAAAAACACTAATAAAAAACTTCCCTTTAACACAACTTCATCATTTAAAGTTTAAATCACATAACAACGGCCCCACACACACACACAAGTCATAAAAATTCCTTAAACACAGCGGACCTAATAATCAATTCCTCATCTAGCTGGGGGTGGGGGGTGTACAACAGGTGTCCAAAACAGATGGCCAGTTATGGAGGGGTGGGAGGGATTGGGCCACTTACTGGGTGGGATTTTTATGAGGGCAATAAATCAAAGTTTTTGACACAACGTGCCCAACCTCTCTCTCCCAAACATACACACTACACACTGACTAAAATGAAAAAAATGAAAAAGCATAATAGGACCTCTTTAATGGCCTAAAATGTAGAATAACACACATAAAAACAATAGTGGAGAATAGGAATATTGTATTTCTTTCAGTTTATGCCCCTTGTACTCCTGATCCTACTTTTTTCTTTTTTCTGTTTTGTCAACCTATCTCTTGAAATTTTCGGATTTTGAAATTGTATTGGGTGCAGATACAAATTCTATAATGTCGCATATGCTAGATATATCTGGACCAAAGGAATCTCACACTCAAGCTTTTTGTTCTGACAAATTTCGGCAATGGATAGTTGGCGTTTATTAAATCCTTCTGCTAAGTCTTTCACTTTCTTTTCTGCTACTCATAAATCCTATTCGCAAATTTATTTCTAAATTGACTGCAAAAGTTTTCATCCTGTAACAATTTAGGGTTAAATCGCCATCTAGTGGCACGAGATGGTCGAGGGATCAAAGATAATCTGCACAAATTTCCATCATGATCCGACAGAGATAAGGAACAGATATCGGCTTCACGAACAGCTGAAGATAAAGAAATAGAAATTAAAATATAGTCAATTTGCTGAGTTTATTGAAATTAACCAAGGTTCACTGGATGATCCGCAAACACTTTGGAATGCAGTTAAAGGATTTATAAGGAATAACTCAATTTCATATGCCTCTTTCCTTCAGAAAAACCGACACAAAAAGATAGTTGAACTGGAATCACAGCTCCAGAATCTGACTAGAGATAATCAACGTTGTTTCTCAGACAATACACTCAGTAAAATCATGGCAGTTAGGTCCAAACTCAATTCATTACTGAGATCCAGGGCAGAATTCCTGATTCAAAGATCCAGGCAGAATTACTATTTTCAAGGGAGTAGACCAAACCACCTTTTAGCTTCACGAACAGCTGAATATCTCTCGTTAAAAAAAGATAAAGTTCCGACTTCCTGTTCTAGTTACCGGCCACTTTCTTTGATGGGGACTGATGTTAAATTATATGCTAAAGTACTATCTCGACATCTAGAGAAATTTATGAATAGGCTAGTTCATCATGACCAAACAGGATTTATTAAATCTCGCTCAACTTTGGATAACCTATGCAGGTTAAATCATATTATTAATTCAACTAATAGTTCGTCCTCCCCTTGCACATTATTATCTCTAGATGCGATGAAAGCTTTCGACCAGCTAGAATGGAACTATTTATGGGCGGTTCTACAGCATCTGGGTCTAGGATCGAGTTTCATAAATATGATAAAAGTTCTGTACGCCAATCCAGCAGCCACTGTTCTCATAGGTGTTGTTTGCTCTAACCCATTCTTTATACATTGAGGTACTCGTCAGGGTTGCCCGCTTTCTTCTCTGTTATTTGCCCTATCCTTGGAACCCTTAGCTCAAGCGGTCTGACAATCTGAAACTATTTCTCCCATAATTATACAGAATACTCATTATCATATTTCTTTGTTTGCTGATGATATCTTATTGTTTTTGAGAAGCAGTCACATTCTATTCCTCATGTGTTGAATTTATTTGACCATTTTGGATCTCTCTCTGGGTTTAAAATTAATTGGAGTAAGTCATGTCTACTTCCCCTCAATTCTAAAATTGATTCCATGTCCTTTTCTATATCTATTCCATTGGTTCAAAACTTTAAGTACTTGGGGATATATGTTTTTCCTTCCCTGCAGGAAATCGTCTCAAAAAACTATAATAGTATTCTAGCCAAAGTATCCTCAGATTTGGAAAATTGGTCTTGTCTTCCTACTTCTTTTCAGGCTCGTATATCGGTGATTAAAATTAATGTTCTTCCACGTATTCATTTATTTTCTTCCATGATTCCTCTCGCTCCACCAGTTGGCTACTGGAACAAACTTGATGCATGTGTTTCACGGTATATATGGGATGAGAAACGTCCTCGTATTAAACTGACTACCTTACAATGATGTAGATTACATGGAGGTCTTTCTTTCCCCAATTTTAGACTGTATGCTCAAGCCTTTTCTCTCCACCCTTTATCAGTTTGGTTTGATCCTGACGCTTCTGTGTCTTGGAGAGCAATTGAGGAATCTATTGTTTATCTGTATAAATTGAAGCATCTTGTTTTTTCGGGGGTTCCGCTTAGGCAGTGTAAATCTCGGTTTGGTCCCATTTGTAACCCACCTCCTCTCCACATGGAGGGATGTTGAAAGACGTTCACAACTAGTTACAATATGGCAAAGGCATTCACCTATTTTCCACAATAATAATCTTTTGTCAGGCAGTACTCCATTTCATTGTCCGCAATGGACTCATAATAAAGTAAACACTCTGGGAGATATCAATGATAATAGTGGTTTAAAACCCTTCCATAATCTCAAAACTCAATATAATCTGCCAGGCACCTCCTTTTTTATGTATTTGCGCATTAGATCGGCCCTACGGGCATATGGGGTGCCTTGGAACTCTCAACTGCCTGTTCACCCTTTGCGCAAACTAATCCTTCCTTCTGAGGAATCTCCCTCCTCTGCTTCAGTCATCTATCTCTTTCTTCTTGAGCATTCATACAAACCTTTATCTATTACAACTGTTTGGGCTAAGGATCTTAATGAGGATGTGCATGTTTTATTTTCAGATCAGGTATGGGGTATGTTTAAATTGTCTTCAAAAAAACCTAAATACCAAATGATTAGCCAAATGACCAAATGACGTTTTTGCATTTGGTTACGTATGTTTGAAATCTGTTTTTAAACCATGAAGGTAAGCCAATGGATATCACACAAGCACGCGTTTGCACCAGGGTTTGCACACGTGCAAACTTTGCACAATATTTATGCCGGTGAACGTCTTAATCTCAGTCAATTCACTAAAAGCAGAAAATGAAAGTAAAAACGAAATGACGGAGTAATGACCGAGCTTTCGGCATCTGACGCCGCATATTCACTTAGAGACAAAGAGAGACGAATCTACTTCATCATGCTGATAACGATGGCTATAGCTGTTTTCATTTATTTCCTTAATATTTCTCTTGTGGCCCGTACATAGTGAAAAAAAAATAAGAGAAGAAATGTAATTTTGTGTTAAACAGGTTGTTTTTGAAAGTAGGTGCTTGAAATAAAAGCTTTTTATTTCATTGATTTTTATTGATGACTGCAGTGTTAATATTTTAATTATAGGACTATAATTTATTGTATAGCCTAATAGACCTGTTTTAAAACACCTTTTTTTAAAACATTTTAATTGAGGAGTAAATGGCCTAATCTTATCCTCGCAGCGTGTCAGTTATGTGGTAATTATTGCGTGGCAAATTAATTGTAATTTTAATTTAATAATAAAAGTAACTTCATAATAATAATAGGTCTAATAAAAATAAGAATGTAACAGTCCTACATTAATTGGAAATGCCAAATACTCTTAATATTGCCAATAATTGATGTTTTTGACAATATCTCTGGCTATCGTCGATACAAGATCAGAGCATGTGAGCGGTCATATTTCCTTCGGAGCGGAGAGCGCCTTCTGAAGATTCTGCTCCGCTCGCTCAATACGCTCAGCACTGCTCACTCAACCCAAAATGCCCTTTGGTAATTTCCTAGTTCGAGAATCTGTGGAATAAGCAATAGTTTGTCTAATGTTTCTAAAAGTAAATTTAAAAACACAATTAGGCCTACCAGAGAAATGTTATGTCAGAGCGTGATCTGAGCGGGATTTGGTTTACCAGTGAGCGTGAGCGGAACATTAGCGGAGCGTTTGCTTTGGCCGTGAGCGACTGAGTGGAGCGCACGCCCACAAAGCGGAATTTTGAGCGGCTTCGCTCACATGCTCTGTTCGACACACCCCAGCAAGAGCAGGTTATCACTGGGCAGACAGCACATTGTCTGTTACGTTGTTTGGGCTGCCTTGAGCACAGTGGCATTGAGAACATTATATTTCACACACTTTAAGCTCTTTTATTTTCCAAACGTAATAGGATTAGTCCAACGAATCGTTCGGTTTGTATGTGTACCGAACCGAAAGCCTCGTACCGAACGGTTCAATACAAATACGCGTATCGTTACACCCCTAATATATATATATATATATATATACACACACACATACACATATATACATATATACATACATACAGACACATTAGTATATATGAATGAATATATACAGTCCCCTCCATAAGTATTGGAACGGTAAAGACAAAATTGCTCTGTTGGCTGTAGAGTCAAGACATTTGCAAATATGATTAAAAGATGACTATGAGACAAAACTACAGAATGTCACATTTTATTATTAGCTGTTTCAACACATACATGTTTTACCAAATAAAAAGAACAGCACTTTTAGAGTTCATCCCACTCATTGATGTGAGCATAAGCTCATCATCTGAAATGGCCTGCTCTACTGTGTTGCGCAGCGAAGGGGGGAGGAAAAAACCCTACTGGTGGTGCCGCGGACGAAGACGGTGCTGGAGTTGGCACACTCGCACCCGCTTGCTGGCCACCTTGGAGCGATACCACCCAACGAGTCCGTGATCGCTTCCACTGGCCGGGACTAGAGGCCGAAGTCAAACGTTTCTGTCAGTCCTGCCCAACCTGCCAGAAAACGTTTCCGAGGAAGCCTCCCCCCAGCCCGCTGATTCTGCTGCCCATCATCGAGGTGCCCTTCGAGCGCATCGGGATGGACCTGGTGGGGCCGTTGCCTAAGTCTGCCCGGGGTCACGAACACATCCTGGTCATCGTCGATTATGCCACTGGTACCCAGAAGCGGTGCCCCTTCGAAAGGCCACCGCCAAGTCCATCGCCCACGAGCTCTTCCTGCTCTATAGCCAGGTAGGCATCCCCGCCGAGATACTGACCGACCAGGGGGGACCCCCTTCATGTCCCGGCTAATGGCTGACCTATGGCTGACCTATGCACTCTGCTCAAGGTGAAGCAGCTGAGGACTGCCGTATACCACCCCCAGACTGACGGCCTAGTTGAACGGTTCAACCAAACCCTCAAACAAATGCTGCGACGAGTGGTAGCCGAGGATAAGCGAGACTGGGACCTCATGCTGCCATATGTACTGTTTGGTATACGGGAGGTACCTCAGGCTTCGACCGGCTTCACCCCTTTCGAGCTGCTGTTCGGACGCCAGCCCCGGGGGCTGCTGGATGTGGCGAGAGAAGCGTGGGAATAACAGCCAGCGCCCCACCGCTCCGTGATCGAACATGTGAAAGAGATGAGGGAACCAATCGACTGGGTCATGCCATTAGTCCGGTAGCACCTCACCAAGGCTCAGCAGGCACAGCAGCGACATTACAACCGAGCCGCCCAGCCGCGAGAGTTCCAGCCTGGAGACCGAGTGATGGTCCTTGTCCCCAACTCAGCCTGCAAATTCCTGGCCAGCTGGCAGGGCCCGTATACCGTCACGGAGAAGATCGGTCCCGTCACTTACAGTGTCCGCCAGCTGGGACAGCGGAGGGCAGACCAGCTATATCACATTAACCTGCTGAAGAAATGGGTGGGGACAAGGGACCAGCTCGCCGCCCTCACCACGGTGGAGACGGTGGTCGTGGACATCAACCCACAGCTGTCGGCGGCTCAGAAGGCTGAGATGCAGCACCTGGTCGGTCAGTTCTCCGATGTTTTCTCCCCGACCCCCGGGCGGACCCAGATCCTCCATCATGAGACCTGCACGCCACCAGGAACCATCGTCAGGCAGCGGCCCTACCGAGTCCCAGAGGCTCGTCGGCAGGCTATTGAGGAGGAAATCCAACAAATGCTGAAGTTAGGGGTGATTGAACCATCTAACAACCCTTGGTCCAGCCCTATCGTCATGGTACCAAAACCAGATGGCAACCTCCGCTTCTGCAATGACTTCCGCCGCCTTAACGAGGTCTCTGAGTTTGACAGCTACCCAATGCCTTGGGTGGATGAGCTCCTGGATCGCCTGGGAAGGGCCCGGTACATCTCCACCCTTGACCTAACGAAAGTTCCCCTCTCCAAAACTGCCAAACCCAAAACGGCCTTCAGCACCCCCAGTGGACACTGGCAATACCGGACCCTTCCCTTCGGGTTACACGGAGCTCTTGCCACGTTCCAGCGCATGTTGGACATCTTGCTGCGGCCCCACCAGTCCTATGCCGCGGCATACCTGGATGACGTGGTAATCCACTCCGAGCGTTGGGAAGACCACCTAGACCGTCTGCGGAGGGTGCTGATGGAGCTACGTAGGGCTGGGCTCACCGCCAGCCACCGAAAATGTCACCTGGGCCTATCTGAGGCAAAGTACCTGGGCTTCCAGGTAGGACGGGGCCTCATCAAGCCCCAGGAAAAAAAGTGGAAGCAGTCCGGTCCTCCCCGAAACCCAGCACGAAGTCCCAGGTACGAGCCTTTTTGGGGTTGGCGGGGTACTATCGCTGTTTCATCCCTAACTTCTCCTCCTTAGAAGGAGACAGACCTGACAGACTGACCTGACCAGGAAGGGGCAGCTAGAGAAGGTGTGCTGGACACCCGAAGCGGAGGAGGCCTTCCGGAAGGTGAAGACATCGCTCACATCGGAGCCGGTCCTGTGAGCCCCAGACTTCAGCTACCCCTTCCTGCTGCAAACAGATGCCTCTGACACAGGACTTGGAGCCGTCCTGTCCCAGGTTCAGGAAGGTGAGGAGCATCCGGTCCTGTATATCAGCAGGAAGCTGACCCCGGCTGAGAAGAATTACGCCACCGTGGAGAAGGAAGCTCTGGCCATCAAGTGGGCAGTCCTGGAGCTGCGCTACTACCTCCTGGGCCGTAAGTTCACCCTCGTTACGGACCACGCACCCCTCCAGTGGATGGCCCGAGCCAAAGACATGAACGCCAGGGTGACATGGTGGTTCCTTGCGCTTCAGGACTTCCACTTCCTAGTGCAACATCGGGCTGGAGCTGCCAACGCCGACGGCCTCTCCCGGATTTGGTCAGCTTTTGCAGGTCTGTTGGGGGTCACTCCCCACACACCCCTTGTTTCTCCCCTACTAACACCTTATTATTCTGCCAGGCCCAGGACAACGCTTAGGGGGGGGAGTGTAACGAGCATCCCGAGTCCACATCAGCGTTGCCCTGGAAACTCATGAGGAGCACCTGCTCACCAGTCATCACGGGCTGATCGGCCACACCTGTGGCTCGTCAACCCGCCTGCACATAAGCAGCGTGCTCACCGACGAATGGTGAGAAACCTCTCCATGAGACAGCAGACTAACGTTCTCTCTCTATCCCGTTCCAGAAAGCAGTGTGTGACTGATCAGCACCGCCACGAGCACCGCACGGATTCACCCGCACCTGGACACGAGCGAGGGCACTCCTGCAAGCAAGAGCACCTTCTCCACCCACGTATTCACTTGTTTTTGAATAAAAATCCACCATCTGGGGCTTAAACTGAGCTCTCCTTGTCGCGTGATCCTTCCACCCTGCCACAATATATACACAGTATATATGAAAATGCGTATTTTTCAATTGAAGTCTGCTTATAGATTTAATATGGGCTACTTTTGGTGCTTGACACTTTTTTATTGGTCATTTTGTGTTTCAAGATGTAAAATGTTTCACTCTATTTAACAACATTTAAAGACGACTTCCCTTACTGATCACGTCTCTTGCGCGGCTGGATGTTGGATGTATTCACCAAAACTGATTTACTGAAGTCAAAACACGGACGGAATTGGCGTTAGCGCGAGTGCCGCTTGCTGTGAGGTGGGAGCGACGAGCCGGCAGAGGATTCCAGCCTTCCTCGAACAGTTATGTTCACGATTTCTGATTTACTTTACGTATACTGCGTGAGGGTGGCTGTGACTGGATGATGACAGGTATCGGTGATCATTTTCAAGTGATCAGCACTCCTGCTGTTGTATCAGTCAGTGGTTAGCAGAAACGGGACAAGGGAGGTCACGTACAGGACACATAAATTAAGCCCAATATACGTGATGTCCCGGCTAATACGGGACGGTTGGCAACCCTAGTGCCCCTCTCTCTCACCTTTTTGGACTCAGCTCTCACAGGACCTATCATATTTGTTGGGTACTGAGATGTGTTTGACTCCGTGCCATTTTTTCATGAATGACTTTTGGGACTTCACCTTGTCCGTCCATTAGTTAACGTCCGTTAGTATATTCTGTTTTCTGAGAAGAAAACGTCAATGGATTTCCCGTGCTCAGGGAGTGGGGAGCAAAGAACACTGTGTAGGGACCTTGTCAATCGGAACACAGTTCATGCATGGAGCTGTCTTCTAACGAGCTGATGATCTGAATCAGGTGTGTTAAATGAGAGAGACATGCAAAATATGCAGAGGGGGGGGGGGGTCGCCAGTACTGGAATTGAGAACCGCTGCTGCAGAGTTTAGCTCCAACCCCAAAAGAGAATGAGGAGTTATGTTACGATGTTTTCACTAGTAGGATGTTTTCACTAGTAGGTTTTCACTCTGCCATATTAGTAGGATATGATATCAGTTGCCATGGTTACTTCTCATTCTCTATTATCTTTTGTTTTGTTTTTGCCTTTAAGTTAAACATTCATTCATTCTTCATTGTATCGTTTGCAGGGAAGAGAAGCTATTTTATCACATTGTATGACAAGTTTTGTAAAATTTTGTTTACAATGTTGATCTGATTACCATGAAAACACTGTTACCTGCTTGCTGCTGCTTCAGCCATCATATTGTAGAATATCCAGATAAAAGTATGTGTTCAACAAGCTGTCAGAAGTCCATCCATTTCTTTGTTGTAAACTTTTAAATGACAAAGTATAATTGTTGTAATTGTAAATATTAATTTTTCCATGGCCACGGAGGAGAATCTGAGATTGTGGGTCACATTCAGCGGACAGTCACGAACACACTGTATTTTTTATATTTATTTCAACAAATGAATGCGTGAGATCATACTCACAAAGGTAATGTTAATTATTAAACCAAACAAAAGCAAAACTTTCAAAAACACCCAGCAATGTGATTCTTTTATTGAGTGATAGGCAGTTGGTTTAATCAGTGACATTATTAACAGATTTACTATCCAGGCATCTTCTCGTCATCTCCACTACCTTCTTCCCTTGGTGTTTTTACACGTAGAAAAGGCAAAAAAGCATATCGCATTGTCCAGATTTCTCTCAGATGATCTGAGTTACTATTGAAATTCTCGATGCAGCATGAATGACATACAATAGTGACAGTTTTCACAATCATGACAGAAAATCAATATACTGCCCTAAACTCAATAGCGGAAAGGAAGCGCGATCCTCCAAGTATGGCGGATAAACAAAGCAGTTTCCCAGAACTCAACTCATACTAGAAACGTCCAGGCAGGTGTGTTGAGGCAAGTTGGAACTAAACTCTGCAGGACAGTGGCCCTTCAGGACAGAGTTTGGACATCCCTGTCTTAAATGCTTCCTACCTCGTAGAGCACATTTACATGTACAACAATACGCTGATAACTAACAAAAATCAGCTTATTAAAATAATCTATTTTACCGGTGCACATCAATAACCTGGCAAAGCAAGTAAGTCACATTTATAAGACTTTATTAAAACATCATGTTATCTCAGTGGCGACATCAAAACGTATGGCATCAATGTGATCTAATGGATTTTTTCGAAGACTTGATTGTGTTTATGGGGTGCACACAGTGGTGTAGTCTATGTGATACGCAGGTATACGGCGTATACCCACTAGCTCAAGGTCAAGGATTTCCTTATACCCACTTAAAAAAGCGCGAGGATACGTAACAACATCTTTGTGACAGAACTTTCACACGTTCATTCATAAATTCACCCCATCTGTGTTGCGATCGAAGCACTGACTTTTTTAAAATTACGCTGTTTCTGTTGATGACCAGCGCTATTGCGCAACTCTTTCATTTCAACTGACTGGCTGAGGCCATCCTAAAAATGCGCCACTGCTGCACGTAGCCACGAAAGCTTATCATTTGAACGCGTTTTTATGCCTTGCCCATTTAAACATTCAAAAGAGTTTATAAACATTCAAACACAGGATGCGGAAAAACTCAAAAGAGAACTCGTGCGCCGTGTTCGGTGCACACATAGAGAGCAAACGTAAACTTAAGTGAACGTAAACAGTTGAGAAAAAAATCGGATGTCTATCATATTGTATGTATTGTCTTTTAAAGTGATAGCGCCTAATTTACTAGCTGCTGTCGGTGTCCTTAATGTTTATCCAAGAAATTAAATCAGAGAAAATCACTCACAGCTCTTTACTGAACTACTTTGTAGTTTAACAAGAATTAATCTATATTTAATTTATACAGTGAAGACTATGCAATGCTATTTTATATTTGATTATTTGGTTTAATTCTGTACCTGGACACCTACAAACTTGAAAAAAACTTAAACATTGTTTAAATAGCACAAATATAGAATAAACATATTAAACTATTTCAAACAGGGCCCACAGGTACAACCTGCACCGGAGCCCCGCAAACCCCAGCTACGGCCCGGGGAGCAGTGACAGATCAGTCAACTGTCCCAAGCATCTTTCACACAGTTTCTCAGGCCAATTAGCTAATCATTTCAGTAACATTAGTGTGCGGATCAATGAATGCGGTCGTTTCCTATCCTCCGTCGACAGCCACGATCGTTGTCTTCAGTGTCTGGGCATCCAGCGCGTTCGTGGATGGTTATGCGATCGTTCTGTGCGTGTAACCATGGCAGCGCTGCGATCGCGCCTCTCTCTACTCACGGGGATGGGAGGGGCTCCCTCTGTCACTACCCACACTGGCTTCTCTGCCAAGAGCAGAGAACCATCGGCTAGTGCTCTGGGCGATCTGAGGGTTACAGTGAGAGCCTTCCGCCGTGCCAGTCCCCACGGACCTTTCACTCCTCCCGCAGCAGCTGTTCTGTGTGGCTCCCCGGTGATTCTGCTGTGCCGTCTCACGGCGTGCCCAGCGTTTCATTCGGCGCGCCGATAGAGGATCAGATGTCGATCGCGGCATCGGGGGATGGGCAATTGTCCTCTGAGGATGAAGATTCGGCGGGGCTGCCCCCCTCGGGGGTCGTGGCCGCCGCCGAATCGGACCCAGAGTTGACAGCCGTGCTTTCCCGGGCCGCCGCGAGATCGGGCTGGAGGCGTGCACACAAAAGTTCCCATTCAATCTTAAGGTAACCTCATTTCTGTCTAGGAGAATTATTTGAAATGTTAAAGAGATCTCTTTTTTTATTTGATTTTTCTTCCCTCTGGTTAGCTTCAATGTAATTTATCCACACCATTTCAATCAAAAACAATACATGCATTGTCATATTTGAAGTTGTTTTATGTAGACAGTGTTTTATTGCACTGTTTTATTTTTATTAAATACATGCAAAAATGTGCTGTACAAGACAAATTTTTAATGCTAAACAAAGAAAAAACAAACAAACACTGGTGCACTAGTGTTACATTTGTTAAAAAAAGGTATTGCTCATATACTAAACATCTTGCACTTGTAAGTCCTTTCTAGTGTGTTTGGAAAATGTGGTGTGTATATAAAATGCTGGACATTGAAGATAAATTATTGCTGGGCAACGATTAATCGCGATCGCATTCAAAATAAAAGTTTTTGTGTACATAATATATGAGTGTGTGTACTTTGTATATTTGTATATAAATACACACATGCATGTATATATTTAAGAAAAATGTTATGTTTATATATTAAATATACTTAAATTATATGAATATAAATATATACATGTAAATATTGTCAAAATATATACTGTATGTTTGTGTCTTTATATATACATAAATATACACAGCACACATACATATATTATGTACACAAAAACTTTTATTTTGGATGTGATTAATCGTTGCCCGGCACTAAGATAAATTAAACATTTAAACTAGTAACCCTTGTTATTCTGAAATGTTTAATGCTATTAAATGATAGTTTTAGTATTTACAATATTAGTAAAATTTAACATTTCTCCTAAAATAAGACTGAAGACATCTTAAGACAAAGCTGATATCTCAATGAGACATACAGGTGCATCTCAATAAATTAGAATGTTGTGGAAATGTTAATTTATTTCAGTAATTCAACTCAAATTGTGAAACTCGTGTATTAAATATATTCAATGCACACAGACTGAAGTAGTTTAAGTCTTTGGTTCTTTTAATTGTGATGATTTAGGATCACATTTAACAAAATCTCAACAAATTAGAATACTTCATAAGACCAATAAAAAAAAACATTTTTAGTGAATTGTTGGCCTTCTGGAAAATATGTTCATTTACTGTATATGTACTCAATACATGGTAGGGGCTCCTTTTGCTTTAATTACTGCCTCAATTCGGCGTGGCATGGAGGTGATCAGTTTGTGGCACTGCTGAGGTGGTATGGAAGCCCAGGTTGCTTTGATAGCGGCCTTCAGGTCATCTGCATTGTTGGGTCTGGTGTCTCTCATCTTCCTCTTGACAATACCCCATAGATTCTCTATGGGGTTCAGGTCAGGCGAGTTTGCTGGCCAATCAAGCACAGTAACACCATGGTCATTGAACCAGCTTTTGGTACCTTTGGCAGTGTGGGCAGGTGCCAAGTCCTGCTGGAAAATGAAATCAGCATCTCCATAAAGCTTGTCAGCAGAAGGAAGCATGAAGTGCTCTAAAATTTCCTGGTAGATGGCTGCGTTGACTGTGGACTTCAGAAAACACAGTGGACCAACACCAGCAGATGACATGGCAGCCCAAATCATCACTGACTGTGGAAACTTCACACTGGACTTCAAGAAGCTTGGATTCTGTGCCTCTCCACTCTTCCTCCAGACTCTGGGACCTTGATTTCCAAATGAAATGCAAAATTTACTTTCATCTGAAAAGAGGACTTTGGACCACTGAGCAACAGTCCAGTTCTTTTTCTCCACTCCTTGTGAAGCTCTCACAAGTGTTTGAATCAGCTTTGCTTGACAGTATTCTCAAGCTTGCAGTCATCCCTGTTACTTGTGCACCTTTTCCTACCCAAATTCTTCCTTCCAGTCAACTTTGCATTTAATATGCTTTGATACAGCACTCTGTAAACAGCCACACCTTTCAGTAATGACCCTCTGTGACTTACCCTCTTTGTGGAGGGCGTCAATGTTCGTCTTCTGGATCAATGCCAAGTCAGCAGTCTTCTCCATTATTGTGGTTTCAAAGAACAAGAGATACCCAGAATTTATACTGTAGGGATGGTCATTAATTGAAACTCAAATGTAAATATTCTAATATTTTGAGATACTGATTTTTGACTTTCATGAGCTGTAAGCTCTAATCATCAAAATTAAAACAAAAAACTTTTGAAATGTTTTACTTTACATGCAATGAATCTACAATATATGAAAGTTTCACTTTTTGAAATAACTTACAAGAAAAAATGAACTTTTTCACGACATTCTAATTTATTGAGATGCACCTGTATAAGAGAATCACCCCTTAGTATCCTGAGCGTAGAGTAAGCTCTGTCAGAGCCATAGCCTTGTGGACAGCATCGACGTGAAGACACAACTGCACCTCAGACAGCATGGGTTCGAATCCCAGCTAAAGGTACTTTCTTGCTCCTGTTCAATTCTCACCTGTACAATTGATTCCTGTCTCTACTCCTACTGTCCTGACCATTAAAGGTGAAAAACTCCATTGCAATCAAAAATAAAAAGCAACCTCTGAGCAGTAAGACATTTTATGGAGTCTTGCAAGAGATTACAGCAAGACAATAAAGAGATCTCCCATGTTTCTCACATGTTTCTTTCCCATTGTAATTTTGGATTCCTTTCTTTCAGAACTTTCTCATGTCTCAGACATGTCTACTTTTATTTCTCGTAAGGATTTTTAGGAGAAACATCTGAGACACTGTTGAGTCTAAAATGAGAAATACATGAGAATCACAACTAAGTCTCCTGAGGTTAGAAAGAGCAACCACTGAGCAATAAAATATTCCTATAATGGAGTCTTGATAGAGATTGCAGCGAGACAATAAAGAGATAGTCTATGTTTTTTTGCACCACATTCTCAGTTTTGACTCTATTGTTCTCAAATATTTCTCATGTCTCATTTGTGTCTACTTCTATTTCTCCTAAGGAATTTTAGGAGAAACATCTGAAATGCTGTTGAAACTAAAATGAGAGATATATGAGAATCTCATCTAAGTCTCCCGAGTTTTGGAAAAGCAACTACTGAGCAATACATTTTTCCTATGGGATTGCTTTAATTAGTGATCTCTTGTGATATCTAGGAGCATCTGTTCTGTTGGAGTGGGGCAAGAAATATCAGGGACAATATGCTTCTGCACAAAGCTCCTTATTTGTAAATACCTGAAGAATTCCAGATTATATTCCACACTCGTAATGTGTTACTAATAATCCTGTTCTGCCCTAGACCAGTTTTTTTTTTTTTTTTTACATCTAAAACAAATGGGAGACAGGCCAGAGACCATTACCTAAGTTGAATGATTCAGTGATTGATTGATTAAATTTTATGTTGTTTATCATTAACCAAAATACCAGAAATATGCAGATTACATCTCACAGCCTCTGCTAGAGGTTCAATAACCAAAGCAAAAAGCAAGTGCCCCTTCCTCAGTTGAAACTTTCAGAACGCCTCCCATTTGTAATAACTGCTGCTACTGAACTATCATTCATTATCTTAATAAATAATTATCCTGAATTCTAACACAGTATTTTTTTTTACTCCATAGGTTCTGTATGAAGATTGTAAAATGGTGACTCTTAATGCCCCTTATGTGGCTGGTTTCCTGGGCTTCAGAGAAGCCCCACCTCTGCTACAGGCCCTGGAGAAACTGAAGAACATACAGCAAAATCTAATGCCACAGGTTAGAGTCATGATCACATCTGTTGCCCCAACTTAGAGTGACACGTTTACTGACAGTCTCACTTAGCCAGACTTTTGGCTATTCTGGTTAGGAATAGGGATACATGACATTATTGGAACATCATCAGAACTGGTTGATAAAGGCTTAAAATGTAAACATTTGCCCAATATGAAGAAATTATGCCAATGATTTTTTTCGATAAGATGACATGTTGATTATGCACCTGCAATAACTCTTGTGTTCAAGGAGTGCTGTATATCATTTTATCTAAAATTACATAACACATGATTTCCATGTTACTAACAGGTACACCATATAGTCACTGGCTTGATTTACTGAGGCATAAATAGCAATAAACATTTTTTTCTGACTGGAGGGCCGTAGCTAGGGTATGACTTAAGAACATTCAGGTAGAACTGACTGTACATGAGTCCTTACATTTAAAAAATCACTGATCACAGATTAGGCATTAGAATGAACAGTTACTTACAGTACATGTTACTGCATTACTGTCATGTCCTCATTTTTCTGTAAGTTTGTTTGCAAAGTCTGCATTGAATAGTGACCAAAGAATCCGCAGTGAAATGAACCAACTAAACAAATAATACTCTACTTAGACATTCACATGTAATGTTATTTTTTTTAGTCCAGTGGTCCTGTTGTATTTCTACAAAGACTAAAAAGACTTATACAAAGACTATAAAAAATAAAAATAATTAAAGCCTTTAAACTGTTTTAAAATGTTTGTCCTTGCAATGTAATAATTTCATGATTAATGGCACATTATTATTAATCAATCACATGCTGTTACATTCTGCATTTAAAGAACTTACACCTCAGCAACCACATAAAATGTTGCCCCTGCCAACACCCACCACCCCACTCACACTAAATTTTGAACACTGATCAAAAGGTTGATTTTTAACAGTTATTATTTTGCTTTACTGATATGCATTACTGATATACAAATATCACCAAGGTTGTTTTTAAACACCAAATCAATTTCTCTCATTTCTCCCTCTCTCTGTTTCTCCCTATCTCCTTCTTTTTGTGTTCTCATCACACACTCACATCCAGACCTTTATTTACTCACACTCGCTGCTGTTTGCTTCTAGAAGTGAATGTTCCCCAAATGTTTCACTGAAGCTTTTGCTGCAAGTTATTCCTCCTCTTCACTCATTTTACCAAACACATTCTGCCACAATCCCCACTTCTGTTTGATTATCTATCAAACTAATCTAACTAATTTGATCACTCGCTTTTAAAACCAATTTATTCCTCCTCTTCACTCATCTTACCAAACACATCCTGCCACAGTCCCCACTTTAGTTTGATTATCTATCAAACTAATTTGATCATTCTCTTTTAAAACCGCAAGTGCAGTGCGTTAGCATTCGCTAGCCGTTTAGCTTGTCACTCGCAGTTCCATTCGCGTTGCTATTCACGCCTATTATTGTTTTCTTTTTTCTCGCTCCATTTTCATTTCTCTCTCGCTCCGTTTTTCACGAGTTCATCAAACAACAGTGGTAAGTGGTAAGTTAAGTTGGTATCATTCATCAATCACGGTGAGTAATGGCTTCTTCTCCTGCTATTGTTATTTGCACAGTTTGCCACATGTACAGTTTATCTAACTCTGTCGGCGATGAGGGATTCACATGTGATAAATGCAGGGAAATAGTTAGGCTGACAGATAAGGTTTTAGAACTAGAGACACGCATCCAAACTTTAGTTGAGGACAGTAAGAATGTGAGGGCTGTAGATACTGCTTTGGATGTGACTAGCTCAGAGACTCCTGTACATTGTTCGGTTCCGGTAACATTAGAGCCCGTGCAGCAGGGCAACTGGGTGACAGTGAGGCAGCCTATTCATGGGTCAAAACACCGCTCTTCCGTTCCGATCAGAACATCAAACAGGTTCTCCCCACTCAGTGATGCACCCACTGAGAAACCTGAAGAAAGTGCTCTAGTTATTGGCGATTCTATTGTACAGAACGTGAAAATAGAGACACCAGCCACCATAGTCCATTGTTTACCGGGAGCCAGAGCGCCTGACTTCTTGGCAAATTTAAAAGTGCTGGCTAATGCTAAACGTAAATTCAGTAAGATTGTTATCCACGTCGGCGCTAATGATGTTCGACTTCGCCAGTCGGAGATCACTAAAAATAATGTTAAAGAGGTGTGTGAACTTGCAAGTACGATGTCAGACACTGTAATATGCTCTGGCCCCCTCCCTGCTTACCGGGGTGATGAGATTCATAGCAGACTGTCGTCACTCAATGGCTGGATGTCTAAGTGGTGCCCGCAGAATAACATAGGTTTTATAGACAATTGGACGAGTTTTTGGGGCAGACCTGGCCTGTTGAAAAGAGATGGTGTTCATCCCTCCTGGGGTGGTTTGACAGAAACATGGCTAAAACCAGATGAATACATTATTTTAAACGAGTCTACCCCCCCAAGATTACTGTTACAAAAATGAGCCGCGTCCAAAAGGCAAAGGGGGAGGTGTTGCTACAATTTATAACAATATTCTCAGTATTTCTCAGAAGACAGGCTTTAAGTATAACTCCTTTGAAGTAATGGTGCTTCATATAACATTATCTAGAGAAAAAAGTATTAATGATAAATCCCCCGTGATGTTTGTACTGGCTGCTGTATACAGGCCAACAGGGCACCATACAGACTTTATTAAAGAATTTGCTGATTTTCTATCAGAGTAAGTGCTGGCTGCAGATAAAGTCTTAATTGTGGGTGATTTTAATATCCACGTTGATATTGAAAAAGATGCATTAGGATCAGCATTCATAGACATTCTGAACTCTATCGGGGTTAGACAACACGTGTCAGGACCTACTCATTGTCGAAATCATACTCTAGATTTAATACTGTCACATGGAATTGATGTTAATGTTGTTGAAATACTGCAGCAAAGCGATGATATATCAGATCATTATCTAGTCTTGTGTAAACTCCATATAGTTAAAGCTGTAAATTCAACTCCTCCTTACAAATATGGTAGAACCATCACTTCTACCACAAAAGACTGCTTTGCAAGTAATCTTCCTGATTTATCTTAATTCCTCAGCATATCCAACAGCGCAGAAAAACTTCATGATGTAACAGAAACTATGGACTCTCTCTTTTCTAGCACTTTAGATACGGTTGCTCCTTTACGCTTAAGGAAGATTAAGGAAAAGAGTTAAGAGGTATAATGAGCACACTCGCACCCTAAAGAGAGCAGCACGAAAAATGGAGCACAGCTGGAGGAAAACAAAGCTAGAGGTATTTCGTATTGCTTGGCTATAGGTGTCACGGTGCACACACGAGGGAGGATACAGGAACACGCAGACGAGGACTTAAACTCAAATAATAATATTTAATGGAGACATCAAGGCAGGACAAGGCATGACTGACATGGACAGGATACACCGGGGAAGTAACGAGTAGACCAGACAAAATCAAACTCAAAGGACAGGACTAATATGCACAGGGTAATTAACACATAACGAGACAAACACAGCTGGAACATACTTAACTCATAATGACATGAAACAAGGACAGGAAACAAACCAAATAAGGACACAAGAGGCGGGAACACATGACACACACGACAGAGGACTGACATTACTCCCCCCTCCCGAAAGGCTCGTCCCGAGCCTTAACAGTTCAATCGGGGAGGGGGGGTGGGCGCTCTGGAGGCCCCTCAGGACAAATACGGACAAGAACACAGGACGGGGACCTCCAGAGTGGAACAGACAGACAGGGACCATGGCGGAGCTGGGAGCTCTGGAGGCCATGGCGGTGCAGGGAGCTCAGGAAGCCATGGTGGAGCTGGGAGCT
This sequence comes from Schizothorax lantsangensis, assembly GCA_027422415.1. NCBI lineage: Eukaryota > Metazoa > Chordata > Actinopteri > Cypriniformes > Cyprinidae > Schizothorax > Schizothorax lantsangensis. The sequence continues at coordinate 20,963,915 of CM049853.1, read as the reverse complement.
CTGGAGGCCATGGCGGAGCTGGGAGCTCTGGAGGCCATGGCGGAGCTGGGAACTCTGGAGGCCATGGTGGAGCTGAGAGTTCTGGAGGCCATGGCGGAGCTGGGAGCTCTGGAGGCCATGGCAGATGGTCTTCGGGGCCCTTGGCCTCGGCCCAGCCCCTACAGCCGGAACTCTTACTACCCCCCCAAAAAATTTCCCTGGGGAAGTGAGGGGGTATCAGGAGCCCTCCGGGGCTAAACAGACAAGACAGTACAAAACAAGACAGGAACGCCCTCCAGGGCCAGACAGACAGGACAGGACAGCCTACAGGAACCAGAAGCCCTCCTGGGCTGGCTTGGAGGCTGAGGCTTCATCTGGGCATGACCAGGAGTCAGAGGCCAACACAGGGTCCCTCAGCGACCGTCTCCATATCCGCGACAAGGGGGCAGGCGGCTAGAATGGCCTCCAAGGCCACAACAAGAGGAGCCGCCTGCCCCAGACGAGTCTCCATGGACTAGACTAGACAAGGTAAGTTTAAAATGTTCCTGTGGGCACAACAAAACAGACACACGGCACTCCTGGCCGTGACATGTGGACTTGATCCACGGGACTAGGGATAGCGGCGGCCAGCGGGCATGAGTCAGCGCCAATCCGGTGGGCTTGAGTCAGCGGTGTAATAATTAATTTATTGATTTAATTTTAGCTCTTTTGTTTTAAGCTTTATTTTGAATTTCAGCTTTAGGGAATCTTAAAATTCTAGATTAGTATGATCAATTGATATTAATCAAAACGTCCAATTTATACCTTGTTTAACACTCGTCCCGCGAGTCGTTAAGTTTCAGTATATTCTGAGAAATTCTGTTTATTTTCGTGGCCACGCTATAATAATACAGAATTATTTAAGTACCTTTATGACAGTTATGAGCATAGGTAACGTTATCTTTAGGCAAAGCTTGATTTGAAAATTACACACCAAAACACAGAACACTTCTCTATGAATCAAACAAGAGTTTATTTACTATCTTACTAACATACATGAACTAAGCTAAATAACACAAACACAAAATACATACACACAGGCAATGACTTGTTGCAATTGAGAATGATTACAATATAGCACTGTTTTACACGATTTTACTCGTGTCGATCATCAAATGGAGAACTCTCTTAATTTTACTTTAGAGATAGATACGACCAGTTCAGCAGAATAGAGATTTTGTTTGATTACTTGCTTTTAAGTTGAAATGGTCGCTGATCTGCCGTTGCGTTTCTCGGCTCGAGGGAATTCCGCCTGTTGTCGTCGCGTGACGTCACTCTGGGGATGCCCTTCTGTTGGTTTGACTGCTCGGTGTTGTTTGATGGCTTGAAGTTGCTTTCGCGTAGCTTCAGACTTTCAAGGGTTTCTTCAGAGATTTGACTGAGTGTTGGCTCAGTGTTCGAGACTCGGCCTAGATGTTGAAGGCTGCGAGTTCTTTTGGAGTAGCTCCAAGTTTCAAAGAAGCGCGCGATTTTCCAAGCAGAGCAGAGAGAGCGAGCAGTCTGTGTCAGAGGGTATTAACCAGAGGACTTCCGTTCAACCCCCAGAGGCTTCCACCAATTAGATTGTCCTTTTAGACGGAGGTCCACCTACACGGCTCATTTTCCATGCAGTAAATTTATCTGCTTAGTTATTTTGTCACATGAAGAAAATATCTTTTAACACGTTCTAATCACACATTATTATACTCAATATTAACTTCCCAGGCACACCAAATTCTTGCATTTGTCCTGACCGTTAATATGAAACCAAATATAAGGTATTTGACATACATTAACAGCTTTCATGCTAAAACTAACTCAAAAGGGTTCTATTTAAAGATTAGAAATAACACATCATGCATATACTACTAGCAGGTCTAGTAGTTCTTGCACAGGAGAAAATTATACCTCAAAAGATTATAAAAACATACCATTGATTACAATGACACAGCAAGCTTATAAATGACATAAAATACACATTGATATATTTTGTAAAATATATTGTATATATTGCTTTTGATAACAGCAACAGGTATTAATTGTCTTTTGGAACACTTTATAAAAGTTTGAGTCTTTGTTCGGTTAAAGAAATGAAAGGCACATATCCTTGCCATGTCCTGGGAGGACGGGAGGTCAGGAAAGTCACTGTCCGGGTCATGAGAATGTCACGTTTGTGGGGATCTGGTCTTCCTTAGCTTGAACGTCTGTCGTAAAACGTCTTTTCTTGTTGATAAAAATCATTGAATTATGCGTTAACGATCAGAGGATCCATAAAGTTTGTCGTTTTGACCATTGCCAGATGTTTACCTCAAAGCTCTCCTATTTTGAGAGGTTTCTTTACGATGATAACCCGAAGGCATGGCAGGAAATTGGCCAGCCAGTTGGGTGAGGTGCTCTTCCTCTGTCAATTTTATGACTTGCAGATAGAGACGAAAGTTTCTTTAAGCCTGAGGAATTTTGTGGTTGCACTTAGTGTGTGTGTGTGTGTTCTTTCCTCCACACAGGTCCTACAGCGGCAATCCGGCGGGCATGAGTCAGCGGCGATCCGGCGGGCATGAGTCAGCGGCGATCCGGCGGGCCTGAGTCAGCGGCGATCCGGCGGGCATTGAGTCAGAGGCGGGCCGGCGGGCATTGAGTCAGAGGCGGGCCGGCGGGCATTGAGTCAGAGGCAGGCCGGTGGGCATTGAGTCAGAGGCATTCCGGTGGCGTGATCTCCCGCGAACGGCGTGCCTGGGGGAGCGGCAACCCGGGAACTAGGCAACCAGCCGGCGGGCTTGGGATAGCCACAGCCGGAGGCGGATATCTCCCGCGATCGGCGGGCATGAGGGCTCGCGGCCAGAGGACTCGCGGCGATCCCGCCAAACTCCCACGCCGTCCTGCAGTGGGCTAAGGCGGGAGGACGAGTGGCGACTTCCTTGCCATGGGACAGACAAACAGGAACAAATAAAAACTTTTCAAAAAACGAACAAAACTAAATGAGGTGAAGGGGCGCCGCTTACGGTTAGGTCTGGTCTTCTGTCACGGTGCACACACGAGGGAGGATACAGGAACACGCAGACGAGGACTTAAACTCAAATAATAATATTTAATGGAGACATCAAGGCAGGACAAGGCATGACTGACATGGACAGGATACACCGGGGAGGTAACGAGTAGACCAGACGAAATCAAACTCAAAGGACAGGACTAATATACACAGGGTAATTAACACATAACGAGACAAACGCAGCTGGAACATACTTAACTCATAATGACATGAAACAAGGACAGGAAACAAACGCACTGTTCCAGGGTTGGTCCGGGGGGGGGCTTGGGGTTCTGGGGGCGCTCTGCCTCCGGGTTGGGGTTACGGCTGGGCCTGGGGGGCTTGGGTCCTGGTTGGTGTGCCGCCGGGAGCATGGGTTGGTGCATACGCTTGGGCCCGGCTCTGGTGTGGGGGTCTTCGATGCATCGGTGCCTCCGCAGGGGGGGGGTCCAATAGAGGCGGGGTAAATGGGCTCTACCTGGGTGTCTTATTGTCTTTTGTAGTCTGGGAGCTGACTGAATGATGGGGTGGGGTAGTTTTTCCTCTGCTGTGGGGTCTGATGGGCCGCCCCGGGCTGCCATGGGCCCTGGTCTGGATGGGCCTGGGCCCCCCGCCCTGGGCAGATTTGGGGTAGCAGGGGTGCCTATGGGGGTCAGCGGGGGAGCTGACTCCAGAGGGGGGGGTATTTTGCCCCCTCTGATGCTTTCCTCCCCATCCCTAGGGCTTCATTTCTCCCGCTCCATCACATCAACACATAGGTAGGGTTTTGAGATGCGGGTGTGTCGCTGGGATGTGGGGGAGGTGGTATTCCTCTGTTTCCTCGTGGCCGCCTGCATCTCAATCACACATTACAGCTTAGACATTCTCATTACTTACTGTCACATGACACATACATATAGGGCCTTGGGGGTGGGCACACTGAATGGCATCCGGAGGGCGGTCTGTTCATTCAGCCTTCCCTCTGGTGCCAGTGCCCACTTCTCAATTTTAAGTTGCACATAGACATTGAGGGCGCTAGGGAGGGGACGAACTGACACAAGCCTGTAGAGGGTGCCCCTCCCCTGTTTTAAAGCACCACTGTTTTAAAGCACCTTAGAACAACACACACCAACACTACATTTGAGCGGGTGAGGTGAAGCTTGGGGTCTTTTTTTTTTCACACCCCTGCTCTCTGTTCTCTGTCTGGGGCTGGGGGCTGTGAGGATGAGCTGGCCGCCCGGTCGGGGTCTGGGCTGTTGGTTTTCTCTGCTGCTGCGGGGACCGGGGTGGTCCTCCTGTCCCCACGCCGGAGCGAAGGGGGTTCAGCTCCGGGATCGGGCGCTGGCTTCCCCTCTGGGGGTGGTGGTGCCTGGATCTAGGAGTATAGAGTGCATATGGGGAGTGTGAGTGTGGGTACCTTGTCCATTTTTGTGTGTCTACATGTGGGGCGAGGGTGTGAATATTCGTTTGCGTGCATGAGGGTGGGAACGTATGCTTGTGTATATGTGTGCTTGTTCGTCTACGTCTATGTGTCAGGTCGGGCATTAGACTCCGCCTCACTCATCATCTCAGCCGACCCCTACCCCACCACCATGCACTGCCGGTGGAGGATGTCGCCGGTGCGTTGGTGGTTTCTCGCGCCGGGGCAGGATGCTCGGGTGGGCCAGGATGCTCGGGTGGGCGCCGGCCCGCTTTCGGCGGTCGCTTGGCGGGGCCTGGCCCTGCTGGCCTTGCTGGGCCCCGATTGGGGGGTGGGGGGCCTTTGGATCTCCGGGCCCAGGGCCCGGTCTGCCCTGGTGTGGTCGGCTACCGGTGGAGCCTGCGGGCTTGCCGCCACTGCACCCTGGGGCGTCTGCAATGTGACTGTCGGAGGTGCCGCCTTCGGGCTCTCCTCTGCCCTTTTCTGGGTGGGGGCGGCGGTTATCCCTGCGGTGGTTCTCCTGGGAGTGCCGTGCCCTGGGGGGCCCCCGGATGTTTGGGGCCCGAGTCTTTTCCGCGCCTGCTTCATGCCTTGCGGGATGGGACTGTTGTGCCCCACACACACTATTAAACATTTACATGGAGGAACCTTATGAACACAAGCGCGCTCACACACACAGGTGTACACTCAAGCAGTCACATTGGTGTAAAAACAGGTGCTCACAAACACGCTTTGTCTTGATCTGTTGTCTTGATCTGCTGTTGCTTCAAAACTTATTTTGTAATATTAGTTATGTGTGCTGCTCAATAACATTTAACATTTAGAATTTATTGTGATTCATACAGATGTTGGTTGTTGCTGCAGTCTCTATGATGTTGTGTCTTCTGTTGTTTTCTCTTTTTGTCAGCAGGTATCGAAGCAAATTGTCTGTTTTTTTTGTTTTTTTGTTTTTTTGTTTTTTGTTTTTTTTCTCTTTTTTTTCTCTTTTTTCTCTCTTTTTTCTTTCTCTCTCTTGTTTTCTCTGTCCCCCGGGCTTGTCTGTCATAGTGTGGTTAAATAAAAGGGTATATAAAATTAAATTAATTAAAAAAAAAAAAAAAAAAAAAAGGCTGTGAATGATGATAATATAGCTACACATACGTACTGTCATGTGTTATCTGTGTTACTGACAGGCCGGGAAAAAAAAAAAAAAAAAGGACAGGAAACAAACCAAATAAGGACACAAGAGGCGGGAACACATGACACACACGACAGAGGACTGACAATAGGAGAGGAAGAATTGTATAAACTTGTTAAATCAGCTAAACCAACATGTATGTTAGACCCTATTCCATCTAAACTACTAAAAGAGGTGCTTCCAGAAGTCATAGATCCTCTTTTGGCTATTATTAATTCGTCATTGTCATTAGGATATGTCCCCAAAAACTTTAAATTGGCTGTTATTAAGCCTCTCATTAAAAAAACACAACTTAACCCCAAAGAACTAGTTAATTACAGACCGATCTCGAATCTCAAGTATGAACTCTAAGACTATGTTCCATATTTCTAGAGAGAAGAGTGGCACCACCCCAGGAGGGATGAACACCATCTCTTTTCAACAGGCCAGGTCTGCCCCAAAAACTCGTCCAATTGTCTATAAAACCTATGTTGTTTTGCGGGCACCACTTAGACATCCAGCCATTGAGTGACGACAGTCTGCTATGAATCTCATCACCCCGGTAAGCAGGGAGGGGGCCAGAGCATATTACAGTGTCTGACATCGTACTTGCAAGTTCACACACCTCTTTAACATTATTTTTAGTGATCTCCGACTGGCGAAGTCGAACATCATTAGTGCCGGCGTGGATAACAATCTTACTGAATTTACGTTTAGTATTAGCCAGCACTTTTAAATTTGCCAAGATGTCAGGCGCTCTGGCTCCCGGTAAACAATGGACTATGGTGACTGGTGTCTCTATTTTCATGTTCCGTACAATAGAATCGCCAATAACTAGAGCACTTTCTTCAGGTTTCTCAGTGGGTGCGTCGCTGAGTGGGGAGAACCTGTTTGATGTTTTGAACGGAACGGAAGAGCGGTGTTTTGACCTGCGACTATGCGACTCACTGTCACCCAGTTGCCCTGCTGCACGGGCGCTAATGCCGGAACCGAACAATGTACAGGAGTCCCTGAGCTAATCACATCCAAAGCAGTATCTACAGCTCTCACATTCTTACTGTCCTCAACTAATGTTTGGATGCGTGTCTCTAGTTCTAAAACCTTCTCTGTCAGCCTAACTATTTCCCTGCATTTATCACATGTGAATCCCTCATCACCGACAGAGATAGATAAACTGTGCATGTGGCAAACTGTGCAAATAACAATAGCAGGAGAAGAAGCCATTACTCACCGTGATTGATGAATGATACCAACTTAACTTACCACTCACCACTCCACTTACAAGTGGAGTGACAAGCTAACCGGCTAACGAATGCTAACGCGCTTCACTAGCGGTTTTAGAAGCGAGCGATCAAATTAGTTTGATAGATAATACCAGAAATATGGTGGGAATTAAGTTATATATTATCACTTTAAACAACAGAGAGTGAAAGTAAGGTAAAGATTCAATAAAAAAGCGGAGCTACAATCACAAACCTCACAGCTGCACAACAGACTATAACAGACTATAACTGCACAACAGAATATAACACTTTACAAATGTTTAAACTATTGTTTATTATAAACTGTTCTGTGTTTGCAAATATCTGCTCATATGTAGATGTTTATAATGTGGTAAGGACTAATAATTTAGCTCTTGTTGGTTACATACGAATTATTTGTTTTTGATGTGGATTGGTTCATTTAAAAATATTTTTATAGACATATTTCTCATGTCTGTGAGGCAAGCATTCTGCACTTCAGTTCATATGTGTGGCATTTCAGAAAGAAGTTTGCGTATCACATATATTTCACAGCAGAAAGCACACCCTGTTAGTTTTCTTTACAAAAGCACAGCATTTTGTTGTGTTGTGAATGAACACAAAGGTAGACCTTTTACAGTTTTGAAAGAGGTCTTACTCTTAAATGGGTTAAATGCACACACGCCTCAGCAATATCTCTAATAGCACATTTTGACCTTAAGTCCAGTTTTTATTACCTGATCTGTATGGGTGTAAGGGTTCACAAAATTTTCAGTTCGGTTAGATATGACACAGTGGTGTCACGGTTCAGTATGTTGGGTGCGGAGGTACTTGGTTACGTCGTAATGTTGGAAATATTTCTGTTTTAAACCATGAAGGCGAGCCAATGGATGTCACAAAAGCAACGTGCAAACTTTGTGCAAGAGTTATGCCGGTGAACGTCTTAATCTCCATCAATTCACTATGCAGAAAGTGAACGTAAAAACGGAATGACGGAGCTTTCGGCATCTGACGCCGCATTCTCTCTCAGAGACAAATCTACTTCAACATATGCTGATAACGGTATATAGCTAACTGTTTTCATTTATTCCCTTAATATTTCTCTTGTGGCCGTACATAGTGGGGGGGGGGGGAAATGAGAAGAAACATATTTCGTGTTAAACAGGTTGTTTTTGAAAGTCGGTGCTTGAAATATAGGCTAAGCTTTTTATTTTATTGATGACTGCAGTGTTAATATTTTAATTAAAGGCCTGTAATTCATTGTATAATAGACCTGTTTTAAAAGACCTTTTTTAAAAACATCTTAACTGAGTAAATAGCCTAATCTTTTGTTATCCTCGCAGCGCGTCAGTTAGGCTATGCGGTAATTATTGCGGGGCAAATTAATTGTAATTTTAAGAATATCTGCTTGTTACGTCTGACTGACATCACGCTTCACCGCTTCTAGGTCCTAACGCTCTGCCAGACGCCCCAAGAAAACACCAAACTAGGGCTGCTCGATTATAGCAAAATTCATAATCACGATTATTTTGGTCAATATTGTAATCACGATTATTTAACCCGATTATGAGTGGGTCATATGAACAAAACTTTATATGAGTGATTTTTTAAAGATAGTGATATATCAAATGCATATTTTCTGTAAATAAGATTGCTATGACTTCTACATTTTAGAGACCAGTGAAATTTCACAATTCTCAATTACCACAGCAGAATATAGGGTAACTAATATTAGTAAAAACAAACAAACAAAAAGTCCTCAAAATTGTTGAAAATTTAACTGTCAGTAATAAAAAAGCAGAGGACAAATACAACAGACTAAAAAGATACAAATCCCCCTGAAGAACAGCGCAAGTTTCATGCTTTTAAAAACATGAATAATCTAGTCAACTTTAATAAATCAAGCATGTCCCATTTTGCAAAAGTTACATGATTTTACTGATTTGCACATGAAATTGGGCTTTTATGGAGGAACGAAAGCGCACCTCTGGATAGAGAGTGGAATGGGGCGCAATCGTTTTATATCGATTATTGTATTTTCATAATAAAGGCAGAAATCGAAATCAAAACTGTATTTACATTTATGCATTTAGCAGACGCTTTTATCCAAAGCGACTTACATTGCATTCAAGTTACAGTTGTTTTTTTTTTTTTACATTTTATCAGCTCTTGCTTTCCCATGATCGAACCCATGATCTTGGCGTTGCTAGCGCCATGCTCTACCATTCGAGCTACAGGAAAGCTATTATATATTTCGATCAATTGCACAGCCCTACACCAAACTGTGCTAATATACACCCACGATGTCATGTAATACTGAAAAATTATAACCCTAACCTTTATCTCCATACTGAAATCCCAGATAACCAGACAGTGATTCAGCTAAAATATTAGTGTCTGAGACTGTGAGCACGGAGACTGTAGTGTGTACAGCAAATTTTTAAATGCTTAGCTTAAATATGTAATATTAATTAAATAGTGCTCATAAATGACTGTTGAGATAGTTGTATTCTCAAGTGAAATCAGTAGAGTCTTGGACCCGGAAACAGCAGTCCTTACGTCATGACTTAACAAGAGGATTCTCCAAACCGTCAAACTGACATCAGAGCAAGAACGCCATTCCAAACGGAAAAAAAAATTCTGTTTTTGATTAAAGATTAAGACGGCAGACAATTTGTAAAAAAATAAAATAAAATTCGGTGTATTGACTTGCACGGTTTAATTGTTCACCACAAGACTAGCAATGTGCACTAAAAATGTAAGTAACTGTTAGGGTCATTTTTTATTTCATGACGACTTTAATCATTTCAATACCATTGGCAAAACTACCACATACTGTATACTGCCATATAGATATTTTGGTTACACTTTATTTTGATAGTCCACTTTAGACATTCTACTATAAGTAACTTTGTAACTACGTCAACTAATTCTCATTAATTCTCTGCTAACTCTCAGAGTAGGCTGTTACGGTAGGTTTAGGGTTAGTAGAATAAGTTGACATAGTCTTGCAAAGTTACTTACTGTTTGTAGAATGTCTAAAGTGGACTATCGAAATAAAGTGTTACCGATATTTTAATATCTAATTTTTTTTCTCCATCCATATTTTCAAGGCAATCATTATTTCAAGCTTTGAGTGGTTTAAACCAAGTCTTCTAAAAAAAAAAACACATTTGCTTTATATGATGAACATATTTTAAGATAGGCTTTTATTTACATAGCCTACATATAAACATTGATCAATTACCATTACAAAAATCTCAATCTTAAACATTTGCTCATTCTGTGTATTTGTGTCTTTAAAATAGGGTAACTTTATTGCAAACGCTTACAGCACAAAGCAGCATGATTTCAAATTTGATTTCAAACTGAATTTAATTTACAAAAAAAAGACAAGTACACAGCCAGTAATAAAATTATAAAACAAATGACCTCAATTCAGTTGAAGTATTCAAAATACTGTATGACAATACTGAATTTTTATAGGCAGTGTTTTAAGAGCCATATATGTTGTTTATTTAGATAAATGGAACATCAGATGACTTTGACCTGTAATGTCTGTACAATGTAGTGATGCAATTACACAGACTAGGATATTTATTTGTAAAAATCATACAAATATCCCATTTCGAAACATTTCTAGCATACTTGCATTGTAAAGCAATTAAATTTCCATCTTTGATTGTTGAAAGAGTTTCTGGTGCATTTCACTTACAGCCAATAAAATTTCCAGTAGCGTTTTCATCGGTCAGGCGTGGATCTATTCTGAATGGTAGAAAACTGACTAAGTTTAATCCAGGAGCAAAGAGGAATAATTTCTAGCATGGAGAGATCGCGATTGCACATAGTCTGAATGCGCACAAGCAATATCGGAGTGAGAGGACAGGCAGTTAATTTGTACAAGTTAGGTCTAGTTGAGAGCTCGCATCCAATTTTCTGCAATTACATGACAGTTCTCATGTTACAATAAAGCGCTAGCCACATTTGCACAGGAATGATTAAAATTATGCAGAATACCTGCAATCCCACATGGATATTCAGACTCTGTAACTGACAGGAGGCGGATGCGTGTCAAACTCGCTGTCGGAGAGGAGAGAGCGAGACACAGCTTGTATCGGTGTATATAGGCTACTGTAGATACTGTGGAAAATGGGCAATGGAACTGTGTCAGATATTTTAGTATCGGTATCAAAAGATAGATATTTATGATAACACTATGTAGTTTGTTTCTCCAAACTTTGAGTCCATAAGTTACGCTGAGCTCCCTCCCTGTCCGATCAGCTCTTCAACCCTGCTGCAGCGGCGGCTTTTCCCGGTTCAGATATCAGGGCTTTTATTGGTCTGTTTACGTTCGGATATCTTTATTGGCTACTGAAGTGCCGTCAAAGGTTTGAATATCAATTCAAATTGTGGGAGTACTCAGTAACTACACTCTAAAAAATAAAACATTAGTTCGACATAAAAAAATGTGTTAACGTTTTCCACTAGAATTTTTAAGTTAAGCCAACTGCTGGCAGAATTACATTAATTCAAAGCAATGTTTTTGAGTATGGTGAAGTAGCTTTTTGGCCACAACAAAACATATTTCTAAGTTACATGAACTTAATAATTGCCAACAAGAATGCAAGTATTTAAGTTGATCCAACATGATATTTATGCATGGTGAAGTAGCTTTTTGGTCATAATAAAATACATTTGTAATTAAAATGAACTTAATATTTATCAACATACATGCAAGTATTTAAGTTGATCCAACATGATATTTTAGGTATGGTATAGTAGCTTTTTGGTCACAATAAAACGAATTTCTAAATAACATGAACTTAATAATTAGTATGATCCCTATATGATCCCTGCAAGAGATTCCTATAATAAGGGCATTTTCCTGTTTCCCAGAAGGCTAAGTCTCTAAAAACTACAACCTTGGTCGTTTGGTTGTAATATAACCTTGAGTACCTTGTGGGTCAGGCTCCTCCATGGTGGTGCCCGCCCACAAAGAAGTCAAGGTTCTAAGACAGTTGGATACTTGATGATCAGACTTTCTTCCAAATGAAATTAAGTTACCATGTGCTGTGTCTGCTCTTGTGTCATGACCTTCAGAAAAAGGATCCCCCAGAAATAAGGTGTAGCTACAGAACCTTGCTGTCTTTTGAAGCAAGAAGCAGTTAAATGATTATAACACAATCTGAGGAAGATGAGGATGTTGTGTGTGTTTGTTTGTTTGGTGGTTTGAAGGTGGCTGAGTGAAATCAGCTGACAGCAAGGAGATGCAAAATACCTTCTGAAAGGTTGCTAGGAGTATTTAGAGGCATGAGGGCGATGTCAAAACCAAGCACCTGGACAGCAGCTAAGGGACTCTTTCCTGGTGCTCAAAAAGAATATATTCAGACAGTATTATTCAAATGAGTTAGACCCATTTATTGACAGTAAAAAACAGTAGGACAATTCTTAAACTTTCAAACAGCAAGATTTGTAGGCTACATTTTCCTGAGACACAAAACAGCATGCCCTCAGAAACTTATGAGGAACAGTGTAATAAAATGTAGTAAAACCCAGTACATGGATCACCATTCTTTGACTTGAACACATGAAAGTGAATCAAAACAAGAGATGACAGATTGCTGTACATTAAATTTACTAATTTAAACATAAAATGAGCAAAGCTTCTTTCATTCAACTTTTCCAGTACTCTTACATAATCATCTTTATTCTTATCAATATTTGACTATTCACCTTCCAGATTAACGGCAACTAAAGAGGGCACTGCATATGAAGTTCAAAACACACCAATACCCTCAGAACACAGAAGTCATGGGAGAAATTAACCACAGCTCAAATTCCTTAAAAACGTGCAAACAGCAGCATTTGTAGGCTAGACACAAAACATGAACTCAGAAGCTTATGAAGAACAGTGTTTTAAAATTTGGTAAAACCCAATGCATGAAGTGGCACCAGAAATGCAGAAAAAAGAACAGGTTGTGTGTGTGTGTGATGTGAAACTCTCCCTCACGAAAGGTCGATCAAGTCTGCTCTAGAAAATACCAAACTTGAGATTCATTACTTTAGAGCTGGCTTTTTGTCCATCAAGCTCAAGGCATAGCTTCTGAAACACTTCAAAGGTAAATTTCAAGTGCTTGGGATAGGTAAGGTTAAGAGCGTAGATTACTCCCATCAGCAAAGCACAGGATCTGGCGACATCAATCCCCTCCAGGATCTTGGATCCCTCAACTATGATGGTTGCACGCCCATCACCAACGATAGCAATCTTCATCACTTGCATTGCAAGGTCTGCGTCGAGCTCCTCCACATCCTTGTAAGAGAAATTAAAAGATGTCAGGATGTATAAAATACATAGCTCAAGCTCTTCAGGATGACATGCATAAGGGAATGCAGGGTGACCATGTACTTCAACGCCTAGCCCACAGGAGACTGGTGCACAAGATTGAAACGGCCATATCTCTACCCACGAAGGGTCCATGTATGTTTTGGTCATTGGATTTTTCGTTCAGGGGCATGTATTAAAAAACAAAACGAGTGTTTATTTAATTTTCATTTCAAAGTTGAAAAACTAAAAATGAAATGCAAGGCATTTTCACATATTCTTTACAATGAAATAAATACAAATTTGATAATGGTTTGATTTTGGTTTTGGAACAGGACCTTTGTAAGTCCCTCCCCCTGCAAAGCCTCTCCATGATTCGCCCAAATAAACTACCACTTCCGGTATGAAAATATGCTAAAACGGGTTGTCTTTTGTGTTTGTCTTTAAGTGATTGTATTTTTTTCATTCTACAACCTATAAAAGCAAAATCAATCCATTCTCAAATTTTTGTTCATTTCATTGTAACGTCTAAAATGAAAAATGCTTCGCTTTTAATGTTTTTGTTTTTCAACTTTGAAAAGAAAATCAAATAATAATACTCACCCCTGAACGGAAAATCTAATGAACAAAACATACAGACCCTACAGAGACATGCAGTTCAAACAAAATAAAACATTAAAAAAGTACTCAAGTACTTACGCGGTACAGTTTGAAAAGATCCTCCTCCTTCTCTCCAAGATAGACTATGAGGCAGCGAATGGCAATTTCTCTGCGCTTTTCAACTGTGTTGTCCTGATTGATGGAAAAAATGGATACGGTGTTCATTAAAAATCAGATTCAAGTGTAACCAAAATAAGAACAATTTTAAAAAAATTAGTGTTGGTATACAATGGACCTTGTTCGTAGCAGCCATATCGACATTTGACATGAAAACAGTGAGGCAGATTAAAATAAAGGTCTATTCATAATAAAGTTAGTCATTATACCTGCAGAAGCATGTCCTTAATCTGCCTTATCTTCAGGCCTGCAGCTCCTCCTTTTGACTGGGTCAAGGCCATCAGTTTTGGGGTGCATTGGTCAAGCTTGGCCAGAAAGGTCGATTCAAGGCTAACTGTTGTTATCCTCTTGAATTCTTCACATATCTGCAGGGCACACCATTATAAAATGCCACAAGAGACATAAGTATGTATAAATGATGCAGAAATAAAATATCTAAATGTGTATTTGTACACATTCAAATGATTTGGGTCTAAATGTATTTATTTCTACATTTTTTTTTTATTTGACTTCAATTTGTGGACATGTATCCACAATTTATCAATCCACAGTACAAAAATACTGATTTAACAAACATTGTATTATCTCACCTGTGCCTCACTAAAAAGTGCAGGCCAGCGCTTCATGAAGTCACTAATGGCAGGGGCCTCTTTCACCATTTCCTCCCGACGAAGGCTGAACGTTTTGGCCATTTTCTGAGCTACCACCCTGGAGTTGTCCCTTTTCATCACTTCACTCAGGAGCTCGACTCTCTCTTTTTCCAAACTTTCACTACTTTCACCTGGAGCATGAGGGGGTAGGTAGTTCACCTCAGCCTTCTTTGGTTTTTTAACATTCTTTGCCGGATATTGGTCATGTGTTGTTTTCCTCTTCAGTGAGTTTACTTCAACTTCAGGGCAGCCGAGACCTCTAAGCTTGCTTCTGAAATTGTTCATCTTATATTTTAGACGCTGCGCCCATCCATAGGACCCATTGAAGGACCCCGGTTCTTTCAGGCAGGGATGCTTTAGAGTCAGGGCCTCTGCAACCTCACTGATCTGCAGACTTGATGGATAAGCGGTATACTTATAAATAGCTTCTGCTAGTTTTCCAAGGATGTCAGGAAGCAGTGGAATGAAATCTTTTGTAGGGAGAAGAGTCCCATATTTTTGTAAGCGCTCATTGGCTGACTGAATTTGGATCTCTGTGAGGTCAGAAAAGCTTGGAATCGGAAACTGAACAGGCCAGCGCTGGTAACGGTGCCCTTGACTATCTTCAGATGAATAAAGGATCAGTGTGTCATTACTTGACACAGATGAGGTGTCAACAAAGTGCTCTTCAGGGGGATGATCAGTCACATTAGTCACAGAAGTGTCTGTCACATCAGTTAAGGTTAAGGTTACTGTAGGCTCCTGGTCCTGGAGAAACACAATCTTGATTGTGTCCTTGTCCTTAAGGTCAGTTGTAGAAACAAGGGTGAAAAACTCATCACCAAAATCAGCATCTTTATAGTGAAGACAGAAGTCTCTTGCAATGGAAAAGGTATCACGAATGACTGAGTGAAGGTCATCCACCATCTCAGGGATTCCAGATGGTAGTACAACTTTACGGACATCGTGATCTGCAAGGATCACTCGGAGTTGAGCCGATTGTGACATTATGCAACCTGTAGACAAAATGTTTTACATGTTTCTGTAATTCTTAGTAACAGCTAAATGGTGAATAATGTAAAGAGCATATAAAATTTGATCCTTAAGTATGGAAATATCTATAACTATATGTACATATCTATAACTATATTCCATCCTTAAGTATGGAAATATCTATAACTATATGCCATGTCTGAAAATAGTAGGAAGACTGTGAGATGCGAGTTTGTATCATTTCATCTGAAAATCTCCACCAAGTATGGGTACCATCTATGAAACACAAATGCTGCGCTTAAGAGTCATAATGGTTGTTCCACCAAAGATGTAAGAAATTAAGGGGACCATGTCTGATAGCTCAGCTGGCTCTATGACTTTCACTGGACCATTTTTCTCAAGCACATAGCTCCTCAGATGCTCAACTGACCAAGCAGTTATACCTTTCACTATGAATCCAACACTGCCCTTCAAAACCACAATCTGGATCAACTCCCCAAAATCTGGTAGACCACCAGTGGAACCATTAGCCAGGATCATTCCACTAGTGTACTTGGTGCCCCTGTAACACACACTTTTGGCTATCTGGACACATGTCTCACCAGGAAACTTGGCCAGCAGTGCTTCTTGGATATCCTCTCTCAGCATACTAACATCCACTGTAGACAGTGTTGTAGCCTGTAGTAAAGGTCTGACAGCTCTGGAATCATGTTGGTTATAAGCAAGCAACAACTGATGCTTCATAGCGAGTGACAGCAGAATATTTCTAAAGCTACGAGTATGTCTGACAACACGCTTGAAAAAGCTGTGCTTTGCCTCAAACCGCATTGTCCACAGTGACACCAGAGGACCATAAGCCCTGATAAGTTCTGGATAATGTTCAAGGAAATGGTGTTTTGGGATGAGGCGTTGCTCTGGAAAAACCATGAGAAACCTGTGTTTATGCTCAGATATCTTGCTGTCAAGGAAGCAAATGGTCTCCTCTGTGTGGACTTGGTTTACAACAAGCTCAACAATGTCTCTGAGCACAAGAAGCACTTCCCATGCTGGGTCACCCTCAGGGATTTTCGATCCAACCATAAGTGGCAAGAGTCGCAGCAAAGCCCAGTTCTCGTGGGCATTGCCACCCACACTTTTCCGTTGGGCAAAGTTCACAGGGACAGGCTGTGGTGCATCGGTTTTGTCTGACCATTTATAGGGGAACTCTTTGATGCATTTGTTCAGCTCTTCAAGAGTGAAGTATTTGTTGTGAATGAATACTCTTAGGCACAGTGCTATTTCTAGGGGCACTATACCTTCGAAGAGATCATGCAACACATCAGGCGGATATCCAGACAAAACATGAAAATATTTCATTTTTGCTGTCAGTGCACACTGTCTCTTCACTCCATACACATGCATCAAACTATCATTTTCCTGTAAAGTCTGAACATGCAGTGTGTGTTGTTCTTTTGTTCTGGGTGGGAATGCCCCTGTTCTCACTTCACCATCTTGAAATTGTGACTTTTCACCTAGACAAAATCGACAGACGTATGAACTGGAAAAGTTCTGAATAAATCCCCCCATAGAATGGGCACCGAGATTGTCTGCAACCACACTAAACACTGTGCCTTTAACTCTTCTGCCCAGTGCTGGAACATACAGTCCTTCCTCCTCTAAGACCACAAGATCTTTGAGCAGTGGCTCCAACACAACACTGTAACCAAATCTCTTCACATCCTCAGCCCTGCACAGAATTGCTAAGAAGATTGAGTTTAGTTCAGATCTGAGCAATGAGGGGACATCAGCTAACACCCAATACACAGATGTGATTTTGTGTTTTTTCCTGGATGTACCAAGAGGATTGCAAATCTCAAAGTCATCCACATAGAGATTGAGAGCAATTGTAAGTTCACTTTTTGAGAACAGCTCATTGGTTTTGTAAAAGGTGCCGTCATGAAATGACTTGTACACAGTTCTCTGAGCTTCTGCCTCACTCAAGATCAGGTCTAGTATATCTTTCCTGCTAAGAACCTGAAGTAAAGACTTTAGAATGGGGACATACTGGAAGCTGCTCTCTCCACTAAGAATATACTCAATCGGTTCCACGACAGAAAAGTGTTCATTAAAATACTTTCTTCTTTTGAAGGCAGAGGAAAGAGAACCACCATCACGGAGGGCAGAGCTAATAGGGTTAGCACCACAGATGTCGTTCACCATTTCAGACACAATGGCTTCATCAATTTCACAGTTGTGTCTCTTCAAGCAAGACTGTAAAATGTCTTTCATGATGGGAGCAGAGGCTGAATGAGAAATAAAATGCAACTCCTCTACAAGCTCATCAATGCATCGGTTGGGAACATGAAAGGAACTCTCTAATTTCAACATCAAATGAGCCAAGCTTCTTTCAATCAACTTTGGCAGTACTTTTACATCATCATCTCTAAACTCATCAATGTCAGACTGTTCACCTTCCTGATTAACTAAATCACTGCACTGATCTGTTTGCGAAGGGTTTTCATACCTCTTTAAAACGTCATCTTTAAACTCATCTAATGAGTGGGGAGTATGCTTGCGATTTCTATGCGAAGCAAATGTTCCATAAATATTAGTTTTGAAACTGCAATTTTTGAAAACACAGGAGACAGTTTCTTGCTTTTTCAAATGTTGACGAAGGTGTTCAAAATACACTTTTTCAGTGGAAAATGTGCCCACATTACAGAACTGGCAACAGAAACTGAGTATTTCAGAGGTTCGCACTCTTGTTGAGTGAGTTGAGTGTTTCCTTGATATATGTGATTTCAGGCTACCCCATGATTTAAATGAACAAAAACAATCTAGGTAAGGACATGGCAGAGGTTGCACACCGGGGATATGACGTAACCTATAATGTTTCAACAACTCGTCTTTAGTAGAGGTTGCAAATTTACAGATTTTGCAAGGCCAATCCATACTTGATGTTTGTGTCTTACTCAGAAGGCTGACCACGTTTCAACTTGAACCCCTTGGTCCATGACACCAGGATACCAGGAGAAGATGAAGGCTTGAGTTTTTGTCCTTGCAAGGCACACAGCAAAGTAACTGAAGACCTAAGTAGGGAAATAACTGAAGTTAAATGATTTTAAACTTGTAAAGCCTGGTGGCCCACCAGTACCAAAGTGTGTTTTTTATGACGGAGCCAATCTTAAAGCAAGCCTTTTAATGCTGCTCACATTTAAAAATAAGATAAATTATAACATGAAAATTTCTTGGAAATTTTGAGGGTGACTGCACTTGCTCATGGAGGATGGATATTTTAGTGCAAACAAAAAATGTTGTTGGAAGCGTAGGCTGCACAAAAAATGGGCATAGTTGCTCACTCAGCGTCGACTACAATTGGGTTTTGGAGAGTGCTGGACCCATCCAATATGGCGGCAAAGCATTTACACTCTCCGGCACCAAATGTCGTCTCTATGTATATATGATCACTATGGTAACAGCGTCACCGCCATATTGAATGAATTCTTCACTCTCCAAACCCAATTGGAGTCAACGCTAAGTCAGCAACTATGCTCGTTTTTGTGCAGCCTACGGTTGCAACAACCGGCGTACTATTGAAAACAGATAACGTGGGATTACTATTGACTTTTCTAGCCTACCTGTGTATGGAAAAATGTTAATAAAGTTTCCTTATTAACCATCAAAAGATGACTCTACTTTTAGAATTTAGTTTACACATCAAAGCACACTGGGCCCTATCATACTAATTAATCCTTTTAACTAATAAGAATTTTTATTTTCCTCCCTATTATATTTATGATGCAAGCAGAATGTAATTACAGATAATTTTAAGAATTTTTTCAATGTATTCCCTTCTATTAAACATGATAAAGGCCTGTACACAAATGAGTCAACAGCATGACAGTGAGGACAATAGACAAAATTTTATCAAATTTAAGTCAAATTCTTAGTTATTTTAATCGAGTAAAACAACAATAACAAGAAGAACAACAACAAAATTTAGGGGAAATTGCATTAAGTCAAAACTACCTTCAGTGCAATCCAGCTTCACGTACTTCTGCTGTTCGTTTTACTTGATCTGGACCAACATTTCACCTGGAACATGCAAGAGCGTTTGACATTGTAAACCAGTGTAAATGAGGAATACTGTATTGGATGGATGTACGTCACATCGTTTACGCAGTAATATTACAATATACAGACAGCAATAACGTCAGCGTTAGTCACGCTGCAGTCGACTGTAAACTGCACCATACTTTATCTCCAGTGCCGATTAACGTTATTTAACCACACGCTTTTTATTAAGAAAAAGATAAAGAAATGTTTCATATTCGGCGATGGTCCTGGCAATAAACAAGTGTGCGTTCGCTCCACAGCATGTAATATTGTAAAATCTGCTATTGAATTAGCACCAAATTATAAATGATTTAATGTAAATTACCTTTCAAACACACTGGAAGATAATGGCGGCGTCTTCGTGATTTCAGCAGTGGCAGTGACAAGGCGGGGCGGAGTCTAATTAACGTTACATCTCTATTTACACGTCATCAAGTTGTATTTTACATCCACTGAAATTAAAATTAAATTATTTTTTGATTAACGGATCATTTTAAACTCAGACAAGTCATGATTATATATTGAATCAAAAGGCATAATTTGTGTGTCACCTGAGCTCAATAAAATAAAAATTGAAAGTAAAAAGTCTAACAGTATTTATGAACTTGATTTTTCATTTTACAACAACATATATATTTAAGTAATGGCAAAAGGTCCCATTAATTACTTTTTAGAGTGTATGATTTAAAAGTAACAAAGTAGATTATTTTGCTTAATTTGTACTTAAGTACAAGTAAAAGTACAGCTTTAAAAATACACTCAAAACAGTACAAGTACCCGAAAAAACTACTTAATTACAGTAACGTGAGTAATTGTAATTCGTTACCACCACCACTGTTAACGAGCTATCATAACTGCAGAGTGGAATTCAGGAGCAAAGTTACTTTATGAGCTGTTGTGGGATTATTGTGTTGAATGCCGAGCTGAAGTCAATGAACAGCATTCTGACATAGGAGTCTTTGTTTTCTAGGTGGGTAAGAGCCAGGTGGAGGGTGGAGGAAATTGCATCGTCCGTAGAGGGGTTTGGACGGTATGCAAACTGGAGCGGATCGAGTGTGTTGGGGAGGCTGTTTTTGATTTTTTGCATGACTAACCTCTCAAAGCACTTCATCATGATTGGAGTCAGTGCTATGGGACGGTAGTCGTTTAAACAGGACACAGGTGATTTCTTTGGTACCGGTATGATTGTTGTGGATTTTAGACATGTGGGGACGACTGTTTGGCTCAGCGAGGTGTTGAAGATATCTGTTAGGACATCCGTCAGCTGTGCAGCACAGTCTTTCAGTACACGGCCAGGTATGTTGTCAGGACCCGCAGCCTTTCGTGGGTTAATCCTGGATAGGGTCTTTCTTACATTGGCTGCAGACAGACAGAGCGCCTGGTCGTTGGGAGGTGTGGGCAGTTTTTGTGCAGGTGTGTCTTTCTGCATTTCAAACCGTGAATAAAAGTGGTTGAGTGTATCGGGGAGGGATGGATCATCATCACAGGCCTGTGGCAGGGGCTTGTAGTCAGTGATGGTCTGTATGGCTTGCCACAGGCTCCATGTGTCTCTGCTGTCCGTGAAGTGATTGTTGATTTTTTGAGCATGTGACCGTTTTGCATTTTTGATGCCACAGGACAGATTGGCTCTTGCTGTTTTGAGGGCTGCTTTATCTCCTGATCTGAATGCTTCGTCTCTGGTCTTTAGCAGCCCACGAACCTCTGCTGTCATCCATGGCTTTTGGTTTGCATGTGTGGTGATGGTCTTAGTGACTGTCACATCATCCATGCACTTTTTGATGTAAGCAGTCACAGTTTCAGTGTACTCCTGCAGGTCTGTGTGGTTGTTGTAGGTGGCCGCCTCTTTAAACATGTTCCAGTCTGTGCACTGAAAGCAGTCCTGTAGTGTTGAAGTAGCATTCTCTGGCCAAATTGTGATGAGTTTTTGAACCGGTTTGGCGAGTTTCAGAAGTGGTCTATATGCTGGGATTAGCATAACAGAGATGTGGTCCGAGTACCCGAGGTGGGGGCGGGGTACAGCCTTGTAAGCGTTCTTTACTGTTGTGTAAACAAGGTCCAGTATATTATTTCCCCTTGTAGCAAAGTTTACATGTTGGTAGAACTTTGGCAAAACTGTCTTTAAATTTGCGTGGTTGAAGTCACCGGCTATGGTGAAAAAGCCATCTGGGTTATTTGTTTGTTGTTCACTGATGGCGCTATACAGTTCACGAAGCGCGTCCTTAACGTTAGCACACGGTGGAATGTAAACTGCGGCAATAACAATGGCCGTGAACTCCCGCGGCAGATAGAACGGTCGACACTTCACAAACATAAACTCCACCAGTGGTGGACAGTGTTTTGATAATACTGCAGTATTGTTACACCATTCTTTGTTGATATACAAACACAAGCCACCACCGCGTGACTTACCAGAAAGTGTTTTGTCTCTGTCTGCTCGATAGCAGTTTAGCTTGTTCAACTGAATGGCGGAGTCCGGGATGTTGTCATTTAGCCATGTTTCAGTGAAAACAAACACACAACAATCCCTTGCCTCATGCTGTGTAGACCGAGTGAGTTGAATTAAGTCCAGATTGTTTTCCAGAGAGCGAACGTTTGAGAGCATGAGTGTTGGAAGAGCCGGTCTTGTGGGATTAGCTCTTAGCCTAGCTCGTATACCGCCGCGCTTACCACGCTTCCGTCCTCTTTCACACCGCTTGCGACGCCGCCCTGCGTGGATAGCGTCAGTAAGCGAGCCCGCGGTCTCGAGGTCCGGCTCCAGCAGTAAACAAAGGTGAGAGTTCGTATTTGTATGCGTTGCCGATATCCAAAAGGCTTTGGCCGTCATAGATGTGTTTCGGAGAGAATTCCTTATGAATTACCGGTAAGTTGACAATATTTTGAGACGAACAAACGACATTAAAAGACATAAAAGCGCCGTCTTTGGGACCCGGAGCGGCCGCAGCGTTAAATCGTGCCACCATCTTGGATCTACCAAGTCTGACTATAACACTGTTGCCTGATTTTGCTCTATTTCATCGACGAAAATTGTTTGAAACAAAGTAACAGCTGAGCTGCTGCGCATCTCCATTCAAACACAGTGGTGTCTCATTTATGAATGAACGTGCGTTTTTAAACAAATCTAGTGAGTCAATGATTCAATTACCCATTCATAAAGACTTTATTCCTGAATGAATCAGCCGTTTGAACGAATCAATTGAATGAATGATTCAGTGATAAAATCAGTGACTTGCTGCCACCTACTGGCAGTTTTAGTTACATTTTAACGTATCTTTTCAGTAATTTAAATAATTTAATATTTCTAAATTAAAAATGTTATATTTAAAACATTAATCTCAACATCAATTTATAAATCTAATTGCACTCATGCCACCTCTGAGGCTCATTAGATGTCTGAAAATACACTTACATACCACTTTTGTGTTATTCTGTTCCACCTCTGTACAAATTTATTTTGTTAATACTAATTTCATTTGACTGGTAACTTATTCTTCTTATTCTACTTGTTCTTATTCTGTTTTAATTAGAAATTTTAAAAAGCTTATAAATATATATATTTTTAAATTTGTCATAAGATTACATACTTTTAATAAAGTTAGAAAAATGCCATTACAAAGGTAAAAATAAAATTCCCTGTAAATAACTTGGAGTCAAATATCACCTCGTAATGGGAAGGGAAATTTTTGATCAGATTTTTTGATTAAACATTAGAAAAAAATAATTAGGCTATATCTTAGAATGCTGAGACATTCCTTCATTCAGAAGGCATAAAAATGAAAGCAACTCAAAATAATGAAACATTAAGTGATACATATTAGTTTAAACAGAGTTCTTAATGTCAGTTTGAAGGAGATTATGGTGTATTTTGTATAAAGTTTGTTTTCTTTTTTTAACAAAACAAAACAAAGAAATTGAACTGAAACTGGAATATATGAAATACACTGATTCTGAAAGGCATTCATAAATAGTTATAATACAGTTCTTAAGGTCAATTTGGAGAGCATGACAAATTTTGTTAAGCTGTTTTGAAAACCACCATACTTTAACCCTCTGGGGTCTGAGGTGATTTTGGGGCCCTTGAGATGTTTTGACATGCCCTGATATTTGTGCTTATTTCAGCTACTTATAACATACTATTGACCAACATGTATTTGTTTTTGTATTCAGCACAAACTTTGCTACAATATTATGTGACCAAGATGGATGTACATATTTGCATTTTTTTTAGAAAAAAAATATTATGCGTGGTTAGTAAGTTTTGGGGGAAAAAAATTAGCTGAAATAAGGCCATAAAACCCACACTAAATAGTCCTGAATAAGACCTTTGAGTAATCAGTCTTGTAGGCTAGAATATTTACTTCACAATTAAGTGAGAATCATTCTGCTTACTCATTTACAGAAAACAATATATTGATTAAAAATTTTTAAAACATGTTTTGTGATTGAAAGCCTATATGCGAGGGAGTGGCAATGGCCTTGAATATTAAGTGATTCTTGAGACACAAAGGGCCCTCCTATAATGGACCCTAATGGCCCATCAGTGTGACTGACTTTGATGCAGGTAAGAGAGAATGTGAGGAGATTGAACAAATGTTTTTTTTTTTTATTATTTGTATTTTATTTACAACACCGTATAATCAAAACATACATAATGAAGGTCAAAGACACATTATTATGCACACTGATCTAACCACAGAGATGTGAACAGACTTTGAGTCATTCCTGCAACAGATTCTGTTCAACAAGTGACACAAGTAAATCATGCCTGATATTTAAGTGTGTTATTTAAGTGTTTCTGCTACTTTCCATGGATTCAAGAAGAAAAAAACATAATCAGTAGTCAAGGATCTTGTTTTACCATATAATATCAGTGTAGTTGAACATCTGATGTTGGTACAGCACTCTAAGAGGAAAACAGTTTGAAGAAAGTCATCAGGATTCATCATCTGTGGTGCAGGTATCTGATTCAATAAAATACAAACAACCAAAAAAAAAAAAACATTTGTGAGCATGTTAATATCAGGAGCATCTTTTTATATATATGTTTTATAGGCTCACGCATGCTTTGTACTATTGTAAACAAAAAAATACCTTTTATATCTGAGAAACTAATTACAGTGCCCTCCACTAATATTGGCACCCTTGATAAATATGAGCAAAGGCGGCTGTGAAAATAAATCTGCATTGTTTATCCTTTTGATCTTTCACTCAAAAAATTCACAAAATTCTAACCTATCATTGAGGTAAAACAATTGAAAGTGGGGAGAAAATCTCATGATGAAATAAATGTTTTTCTCCAATGAATGTTGGCCACAATTATTGGCACCCCTAGAAATTCTTATGAGTAAAATATCTCTGAAGTATATTCCCATTCATATTTACATTTTTTAGCACACCAGGGTGACTAGGAGCATGAAATTGTCCAGCCATGACTTTCTGTTCCACAGGATTATAAATATGAGGAACACAAAGGCCAAATTCCCTTAATCATCCATCACAATGAGAAAAACCAAAAGCTATATTTCTGATGTGAAGAACAAGATTGTTGAGCATCACAAAATAGAAAGTGGTTGTAAGAAAAGAGTTAAAACATTGAAAATCCCCATTTCCACCATCAGGGTAATAATTAAGAGGTTCCAATCAACTAAAGATGTTAAAAATCTGCCTGAAAGAGGACGTGTGTCTATATCGTCCTAATGCACGCTGAGGAGGAGAGTTTGAGTGGCCAAAGACTCTCCAAGGATCACAGCTGGAGAATTGTAGAGATTAGTTGAGTCTTGGGGTCAGAAACCTAAAAAAAATATATCAAACATCCCCTAAATCACCACATGTTGTTTGGGAGGGTTTCAAGGAAAATTCTCCTCACTCATCCAAAAACAAACTCCAGCAAATTCAGTTGTCAGACACGACTTGAACTTCAAATGGCACTGGCTTCTATGGTCAGATGAAACTGAAAAAAAAGCTTTTTGGCAGCAAACCCATCAGATGAGTTTAGTACAAACAGGGATAAAAAAGTACCCCATGACCACGATTAAATATACTGCTGGATCTTTAATGTTGTGGGCCTGTTTTTCTGCTGGAGGTCCTGAACATCTTGTTCAGATGCATGGCATCATGGATTCTATCAAATACCAACAGATAAAAAATCAAAACCTGACTGCCTCTGTTAGAAATCTTATAATGGGCCGTGTTTGGATCTTCCACCAGGACAACAATCCAAAACAAACATCAAAATAAACACAAAAATGGGTCATTGAGCACAAAATGAATCTTTTACCATTGCTGTCTCTGTCCTCTGACCTGAACCCTACAGAAAATGAGTGAGGTGAACTGAAGAGAAGAAGCACCGTCATGGAGCTGTGAATCTGAAGGATCTGGAGAGATTCTGGATGAAGAAAATGGTCTCTGATCTCTTATCAGGTGTTCTCCAAACTCTTCAGGCATTATAAGAGAAAACTCAGAGCTGTTACCCTGGGAAAAGGACATTGCAATAATTGGGTGCCAATAATTGTGGCCAACATGAAATAGTGAAAGCATTTATTTCATCATGAGATTTTCTCCCCACTTTCAATTGTTTTACTTCAATGATAGGTTGGAATTTTGTGAATTTTTTGAATGAAAGATAAAAAGGATAAACAATGCAGATTTATTTTCACAGCCGCCTTTGGTCATATTTACCAAGGGTGCCAATATTAGTGGAGGGCACTGTATTATTGTTTAGAAAAAAACAACTATGATTTTGTAGTCATATAGCCTAGTATGTATGATTTTATAGTAGCTGTTATTATTCCGTATCCATAGACTCACGCATGCTTTGTACTATTGTAAACAAAAAAATACATTTTATATCTGAGAAACTAATTATTATTGTTTAGAAAAAAACAACTATGATTTTGTAGTCATATAGCCTAGTATGTATGATTTTATAGTAGCTGTTATGATTCCGTATCCAT
The DNA here is from genome assembly GCA_027422415.1 of Schizothorax lantsangensis. Classification (NCBI taxonomy): domain Eukaryota; kingdom Metazoa; phylum Chordata; class Actinopteri; order Cypriniformes; family Cyprinidae; genus Schizothorax; species Schizothorax lantsangensis. The sequence goes on along the minus strand of CM049853.1, from coordinate 20,937,331 downwards.
AGACTCACGCATGCTTTGTACTATCGTAAACAAAAAAATACATTTTATATCTGAGAAACTAATTATTATTGTTTAGATAAAACGAACTATGATTTTGTAGTCATATAGCCTAGTATGTATGGCTTTGTACTACAAAAGATGTACTTTGTACTATAAAAAAAGGATATTTTATATCTGAGAAACTAATTATTATCGTTTAGCATGCTATTAAATCCATTTGTGAACATTAAACATTTTTCTAAACATTGTATTCATCATGTTGTCGTTTGGAAAAAAAAATAAACGCGTTCAAGTTTGAGTCACAATAACACGTTAACTAATGCAAAAAAAGAAACATTACTTACTCATCAGATCGCTCTTCTCTTCTGGATGAACTCTTGCTCTTATTTTGAGGCAAATCCAGCTTTTATTCAGCGTGTCTTCTTCCAGAAACGAACAGTAATGTTAGCCGCGAGGAACGATCTGGCTTTGTTTGTTGTTGGGCGTCTACATGAGCACGCGGCACACGTGGTTATTTACATATGAACGCGAGGGGGCGGGATCGCATTAGAAATAATGAGTTAGACGGGACAGACTGAACATCGTGTTGGTTTCATACGGATTACTTCATCACAGAATGTTTGTTTTCGATAAGACTTACTTCATTTCAAAGTAGACACTTCCAGCATTCTATAGATATAACCCATGTCCGTGTGTTGAGTTTTCGCCGAGTTACACTTCATTTTAGTGACGTATTTCAAAGAGCAGCTCGCGGAGATGGAGAAGACAAAGAGCGCATCCTGTTTGTTTTCTTTTTTTTTTCCAAAACCACAAAGTTGTGTTGTATTCGTGAGTGTACACAAAAAAATAAACACTTCAAAGTTTCAATTGATGTATAACACTTATCAGTATGACCAAAATCGACGGAGTATTTTTAATGTCTTTTGCACTGGTCTTAAAAAAAACGAGTTGGTATCGCCGGCGATACAGCCATCCCCTTAGGGTTAAAATCTGAAGACATATGTAATAATTTTTATAAACAATACCTTGTTTAATTTAGCTCTTTGGTTTAAGCTTTATTTTAGCTTTAGGGAATCTTACGATCTGATATTGATATGATCAATTGATATTAATCAAATCGTCCAACTTACACCTTCTAACAATCGTCCAGCGAGTTATTAGATTTCAGTATATCTGAGAAATTCTGTTTATTCTCGTGGCCACGATATAATAATACAGAATTATTTAAATAACCTTATGACAGTTATGAGCATAGGTAACGTAATCTGGGCAAAGTTCTGATTTGAATATTACACAACAGAACACAGAACATTTCTCTATAAATCAAACAAGAGTTTATTTGCTATCTTACTAAAATACATGAACTAAGCTAAATAACATAAAACAAAATACATACACACAGGCATTGAATTGTTGCAATTGAGAATGATTAAAATATAGCACTGTTTTGCTATTTCCACACGATTTTACCCGTGCCGATCATCAAGAGGAGAACTCTAGTGTCTTTACTTTAGAGATAAATACGACCAGTTCAGCCACTTTATAGAGATTTTGTTTGATACTTGCTTTGAAGTTGAAAGGATCTGTATGGCTCGAGGGAATCCCGCGTGTCCTCGTCGCGTGACGTCACTCTGGGGATGCCCTTCGGTTGTTGCTTGGTTGGCTCTGTGTGCTTTTTGACGCTCTTGAGTTCCTTTCGCGTAGCTTCAGACTTTCAAGGGTTTCTTCAGAGATTTGACTAAGTGTTGGTTCAATGTTCAAACTCGGCCAGATGTTAAGGCTAGGAGCTCGTTTGGAGCAGTTCCAAGTTTCAAGAAACGCACGATTTTCAAGCAGAGAGCAGAGAGAGCGAGGTCTGTGTCAAAGGGTTTTAACCAGAGGCCTTCCGTCCAACCCCCAGAGGCTTCCACCAATTAGATTGTCCTTGTAGACGGAGCTCCGCCTACACGGCTCATTTTCCATGCAGTAAGTCCTCTCGCCTAGTTGCTTTAATCTCATGAGGAAAATATCTTAACACATTCTGTATGCGTTGTAATCATACATTATTATAGTAAAAGTTAACTTTCATTTACACCAACTTGTTGCATTTATCATGGCCGTTAAAATGAAACCAAATTCAGCATATTTCCTACACGTTAATAGTTTTCCTGCTAAGACACACAAAAGGGTTCAAATTAAAGATTAAAAACAACACATCATGCATATGATTTGTGACATTTGTGGAGATCTGGTCTTTCTTAGCTCGAACGTCTGTCATAAAAACGTCTTTTCTCGTTGATAAAAATCATTGAATTATTGCGTTAAACGATCAGGGAATCCATAAAGTTTGTCGCTGGGCCATTAGCAGATGTTTCCCTCAAAGCTCTACCGGTTTTTAGCGATTTCCTTAAGATGATAACCCGATAGCATGGCAGGAAATCGGCCAGCCAGTTGGGTGAGGTGCTGTTCGTCTGTCAATTTTATGACTTGCAGATAGTGAAGAAAATTTATTTAAGCCTAAGGAATTTGTGGTTGCACTTAGTGTGTGTGTGTGTGTGTGTGTGTGTGTGTGTGTGTCCTTTCTCTCCACAAAGGCATTACACATCCCCCTTTTGGGTGAGGTTCCCATTGCGAACGTCGGCGGGCACTGGAACAAGAAGCAGGGAGAACAGGCACACACAAGACACAAACAACATCTCCATCACTGACTGAATCCTGGTGCAGGGTAATTTGGGAAAGAACAGGTTAGGAACTTGAGAAGATGTAGGGGTGCATTCTTTAGGATTACTGGCAATTGAGTCATTCCGATTGGTTTAATTGTCAGGGGTTCGACGAGGCGGTATAGGCGTGATCTCAAGCAGGTTGGTTGAGTTCTCAGGTTCGGGTTCTTGGTCGGTTTTATCACGTCGGAAAATGCGTGGGACGCCTGACGTGCATTTGTTGAAAGACTCTTGAACGGCGTTCACTCGCTTGTGTAGGAGGAAGGCCAGTGTCAATATCACAACGTACCCTACAATAGTAGAGATGCAAAGCGCTGTGTCAGCGGCAGACCAAGACCGAATAATAGGCACGCCAGTGGGCGGAAGGCGAGCGATAGCTTCTAAAGCTGTATCAACAGGAGTCAAGTCAATAAGTTGCGTTCCTTCCTCCTTGATCCTTTCTTCCAATTCTGGATCGAGGACGAAGGAGTGCTGTTTGAAGAAGGGTGAGATTTCGATTTCAGCATGATACTCGTCGTCGGTAAGGTGATACAATGCTAACTCGTCAATATGGAGGATCGAGCCCTTAGGGACAGTGATCCATCAAGTTTGGTTGGGCAGGATAATGCGTGTGGCTGTGTCGTGTTGATCGTATGTGAGGGTAGCTGTTCGTGCTGGGGTGTTGACCAGCCATCGTTGTTTCTAGGAAGTTGAATAAGAATAGATTTGTGCATCATAATCAGTGTTGGGCTAGTTACTCAAAGAATGTAATATATTACTCATTACTAGTTACTCCTTTCAAAAGTAATATTGTTACTTTACTTGTTACTTTCTAGCAACAGTAATTAGTTACACTACTAGTTACATTGTTTCTTCACGCCACACAGAAGTTGTAACTGTGTATCTTCCACATAAATGTTACTAATAACATATTTCTGCCTCATCATTTGACCAAAATCCACATTATTAGTTATTACAAACACTCAATAGTGATTGACAGTGATATTCAAGCAGAAGTGTTGTATTAATCTCATTAATTGTCATGTGTAGCTTGAAGCTAATTGTAATTTCTCCATTACTCATATACGATTATATTTCATTATGTATTTTATGAAATCACATACGTTTGTAAGAAACTGTTTAATTTTCCAAAAAGATGTTTAATTATAGTAATATAATGTATGATCAGAGGGATGTAATGCCAGAGTAAAGTAACACACAACAGTGTTCAGAGTATCTTTTGTCTTGACAAAATCAATATAAAGCAATATTTCTATCTGCTGAATGTAAGCTTTTCCATATTCCAAGCTCGCCTGCTGCACCTCATCACATGCATGTGTGAGTCGTGAAAATTATGAACATAAATCTAGGAATTATTTGATTGTTGTATTTTAAATCAGCGGGTCGAGGCATCAAAAGTAACTAAGCTGTTTTATGGATGGTAACTTTAATATTATTACTGAAATCTTATTAGTAACTAGTTACACTACTAGTTACTGCAAAAAGTAATATTATTACAGTAACTAAGGTACAGTAACTAGTTACTGCCCAACACTGATCATAATACTAAACAGAGTAACCAGAATTATTCATGTAGAATACCAAAAAAGGATATGAGTGCTTTTGAAGAAGAGCTTGGACAAATTGATTGGCAATCACTTTTATCTTCTGAAAACCTGGAAACTGCACATAAAATATTTATAGAGGAGTTAAAAAACGTAAGGAATAAATATACAAAACTAGTTGGAAATAGGCATAGAAAGAATAATTTACCATGGATTAATGAACAGGTATGGATGCTTATGAAAAAGCGTGATACTGTTTTAAAAAAAGCTATAAAATCTGGTTTGCAACAGGATCGACTTCTTTTTAATAGTTTAAGAAATAAGGTAGTTAAGACAGTACGGCAGGCTAAGGCACAATTTTTTATTAATATTTTAAATGAAGCTAAAGGTAAATGGGTATGGCAAACTATTAAGAAATTGATGAAGAAAGACATTAAATCATGTAATAAATGTTTAGAATTGGATTTTAAAGGAAGTATAATTGATAAACCAGATGAAATTGCAGATGTATTTAATAATTACTTCGTTGATTCAGTTCAAAATTTGAGTGACAAATTTGGAATAAGATATAAAGAAATTAATTCACTGATTTTCATCTGCATTTCATCTGACAACAGTTACCGAGTGTATAGTTCAGGATATTATAAAAGATTAAAAAAATTCCAATGCCAAAGATATAGATGGTTTAGACTGTAACTTTTAAAAAATAATAGTGATATTTTTCTAGCACCAATTACTAATTTTGTGAATTTATCAATTAGACAATCTAAAATAGTAGAAAAAGTAGTAACTGAGCAAATTGTGAATTTCTTAGATACAATACACAAAATAATTTATTGTGTCCTATGCAATTTGGGTTTCGTAAACAGCATTCGACAGAAACTGCTGTGTGTTATTTTATTGAGCAAATTTGGTCAAAATTAGACAAGGGTGGGTTTGTGGGTGCTGTATTCCTTGATTTACAAAAGGCATTCTATACACTAAATCATAATATCTTATTATCTAAATGATCATTCTTTAATTTCTCGGAAGATACAATAAAATGGATTGAGTCTTATCTTACATCAAGGAAGCAGTGTACCCGGATTAAGACATTTCTTCTTTAAGAGATTGTTCTACAGGGGTTCCTCAGGGGTCAACCCTAGGGCCCTTACTCTTTAGTTTGTATTTGAATGATTTTCCAGATGTTTGTCCTGATGTACATATTCAAATGTACGCAGAAGACACTGTGATTTATGTACGTGACAAAACACGTACATAATTCTCATTTAACATTTAACATACCCGGCAGACTTAACACGCTGTCCGGAATGGCATCATTCAGCCAGGTTTCCGTGAAACACAGAGCAGCAGAGTTTGAAAAATCCTTATTTGTCCGGGAGAGCAGAAGGAGTTTGTCCATTTTGTTGGGTAGAGAGCGGAGATTCGCCACATGGATGCTAGGCAGCGCCGTTCGGAATCCGCGCTGTCTGAGCTTCATGAGCGCGTCGGCTCGCTTCCCTCGTCTTATTGTAAGATTATTTCTTATAGCCTATAAAAGCCCTCAAAGTGATGAAAAAGAAAAATGCAATAAATCTTTTGTCCTTTTATAGAAGAATATTATTTACAGGAAAAACCCTAGCCCCTTCTTCATCTTCATGTAGCCTACCTGTTCTGTATATTCTAATGCAAAAATGTAGGCACGTTGTTTGTAAATGGCTAATCGCTTTGTAAAAAAAAAAAAAAAAAAAAGTCCTCCCTGAACTTCCCGCTGCCCTGTATCTTGCTCTCTCATTGGCTGTAGGTCATTGCCAATGTATTTTTCAGTCAGAACTCATTCACACAGCATGATTTTGAATCGCCGACAGCTCCAGATATTTAGCATGCCAAATATTTCACGGGCGTTGGCGACGCATCGGCGATTCCCTCAGATCGTATCTTTGATTTATCAAAACCTGTCGGCGAATGAAAAATCTGGCTAAAATCGTGCAGTGTGAACTTGGCATTACAGGAAGGGGGACAAAGTCTTGTATAAACAGGCCAAATACACACTGGAAAAGGAGATCAGAGTGGCAAAGAGGAATTATTCTGAAAATCTAAGGGTTCAGTTCACTTCCAGCGACTCAGCATCAGTGTGGAAAGGTCTGAAAGAGATCACCAACTACAACACACCATCCCCCAGCACTGTGGAGAATCAACAACTGGCAGACGATCTGAATGAGTTCTACTGCAGGTTTGAAAAAACACCCCACACCCGCTCTGGACACCTCTCCACACAACCATTAACACCTCCAGCAACCCCCCTCTCCCCACACCTGCACTTCAGATCAGCGAAGACGAGGTGCGCCAGATCTTCCGGAAGCAGAAAAGGAAAAAAGCACCAGGCCCAGATTGTGTTACACCAGTCTGTCTGAAATCCTGTGCTGACCAGCTGGCCCCCATCTTCACACAGATCTTCAACAGATCACTGGAACTGTGCGAAGTCCCTTCATGCTTCAAACACTCCACCATCATCCCCATCCCAAATAAATCCAAATTTACAGGACTAAATGACTACAGACCTGTGGCTCTAACGTCTTTATTTATCTGTGGTCATGAAGTCATTTGAAAAACTGGTTCTGGCCCACCTGAAGGACATTACTGGACCCTTGCTGGATCCTCTTCAGTTTGCCTACAGAGCAAACAGGTCTGTGGACGATGCAGTCAACATGGGACTGCATTATGTTCTGCAACAACTGGACAGACCAGGGACTTATGTGAGGATCCTGTTTGTGGACTTCAGCCCGACCTTTAACACTATCATTCCAAACCTCCTCCTGTCCAAACTAACTCAGCTCACCGTGCCCACCTCCGTCTGTCAGTGGATCACCAGCTTCCTGACAGACAGGCAGCAGCTAGTGAGGCTGGGAAAATACACATCCAACACCCGCACGATCAGCACTGGAGCTCCTAAGGGCTTGCCTTCTCTCCCCACTGCTATTCTCCCTCTACACCACCGACTGCACTTCTGGACACCCCTCTGTCAAGCTCCTGAAGTTTGCAGATGACACCACACTGATCAGCCTCATTCAGGATGGTGATGAGTCTGCTTACAGACTGGAGGTCAAGGAGCTGTCTGTCTGGTGCCGTCTTAACAACCTGGAGCTCAACACGCTCAAAACAGTGGAGATGATTGTGGACTTCAGGAGAAACCCCCCTGCTCTCCCCCCACTCACCATCATGAACAGCACTGTAATGACAGTGGAGTCATTCAGGTTCCTGGGCCACCACCATCTCCCAGGACCTGAAGTGGGACACTCACATAGACTCCATTGTTTAAAAGTCCCAGCAGAGATTGTACTTCCTTCGCCACCTGCCACAGGAGCTGCTGAAACAGTTCTACTCTGCCATCATTGAATCTGTCCTCTGCACTTCAATAACTGTCTGGTTCAGCTCAGCTACCAAATCTGACCTCAGAAGACTACAGAGGGTAGTCCGGACTGCTGAGCGAATCATTGGTACAACCCTCCCTACTCTCCAAGAACTGTACTTATCCAGAGTGAGCAAAAGGGCTGGCAAAATCACTCTGGACCCCTCACATCCAGCACACTCCCTCTTTGAACTGTTGCCGTCTAGTCGACGCTACAGAGCTCTGAACACCAGAACGGCCAGGCACAGGAACAGTTTCTTCCCACAGGCAATCAATCTCATGAACACTTGACAATAATTGTGGAACACACACTCTTATACACTTATACACTTATTTATCTAACACACATACTTAGTCTACATTTTAATTTGCACATAATATACCTGTACATACAAAACTGTCTATTGTAAAATATCTGTACATACAATTGTCAATTTGTATATTGATATTCCCTATTTACTTGTTCTATTTTCTAATTCTTCTTTTTATTATCTGTGTTTTTGTTCTGTCACTGTCATTCTGTTGCACTGGAAGCTTCTGTCACGAAAACAAATTCCTCGTATGTGTAAACATACCTGGCAGTAAAGCTCATTCTGATTCTGATTCTGATTTGAAAAACATGTTCGAAAAATAGTCTGTGCAGTGACACCTCAACTTAGAAATTTTAAATTTATACGAAGTCAACTTTCAATAGAAGCTTCAAGAGTCTTTTTGAATTCTTTGATCTTTTCAAATTTTTCTTATTGTATTACTTCATGGTCACAAGCAGGAAAATCTACTCTTAGACCTTTATATACTTTGTATAAATGTGCTTTAAAAGTATTGGACAAGAAACCCAACAGACATCATCACTGTTTAATTATCAATAAGTAATTTTTTTTTTACTTTTGACAATTGTGTTGTGTTTTACAATTGTTGTATAATGTACAAAATTGTTAATAACCTTGCACCTTCACCCTTGAAAGAAGTTGTTTTCTCTTGTACTGAAAATATAAGACAAACTAGAGCCTCATCAAGAGGTGATTGTGGAGCGAATTTTAGAGTTATGGATTTGGTCTGTTAATCACTGTAATAATTTACCAATTAATATTAGACTGTGTTCCACCTTAGCACAGTTTAATCTACAATTGAAAATATGGTTAAAGATGAATCAAGTGTGTGACCATTGAGTATTTCTGTATCTTGAATGGCTATATAACTTTGGTGAGTTGTACATTTTTATACATTTTTGAAGGGCGATGTTCTGTAGCACTGTATTTATAGGGAAATTTTGTAGAAATTTGGATTGTAGTATTTATGTGGGGGATTACACTCTTTAACTTTTATATTTTAAATTGGGGGGGGGGGGTGTCAGTCCTCTGTCGTGTGTGTCATGTGTTCCCGCCTCTTGTGTCCATATTTGGTTTGTTTCCTGTCCTTGTTTCATGTCGTTATGAGTTAATTTGTGTCCAGCTGTGTGTATGTGATTATGTGTTAATTACCCTGTGTATATTAGTCCTGTCTTTTGAGTTTGATTTCGTCTGGTCTACTCGTTACTCCCCGGTGTTTCCTGTCTATGTCAGCCTTGCCTTGTCTTGCCCTGTCTTGCCCTGCCCTGATGTCTTCATTAAAGACTATTATTTGAGTTCATGTCCTCGTCTGCGTGTTCCTGTTCCTCCCTCGTGTGTGCACCGTGACAGAAGACCAGACCTACACAGTAAGCGGCGCCCCTTCACCTTGTTTTGTTTGGTTCGTTTTTTGAATTTTTTTTATTTGTTCCTGTTTGTCTGTCCCGTGGCAAGGAAGTCGCCACTCGTCCTCCCGCCTTAGCCCACTGCAGGACGGCGTGGGAGTTCGGCGGGATCGCCGCGAGTGCCGCGAGTCCTCTGGCCGCGAGCCCTCATGCCCGCCGGATTGCCGCTGACTCAAGCCCACCGGATTGGCGCTGACTCATGCCCGCTGGCCGCCGCTATCCCTAGCCCCGTGGATCAAGTCCACATGTCACGGCCAGGAGTGCCGTGTGTCTGTTTTGTTGTGCCCACAGGAACATTTTAATCATCATGTCTTGTCTTGTCCACGGAGACTCGTCTGGGGCAGGCGGCTCCTCTTGCTGTGGCCATGGAGGCCATTCTAGCCGCCTGCCCCCTTGTCGTGGAGGTAGAGGCGGTCGCTGAGGGACCCTGTGAGGGCCTCTGACTCCTTGTCATGCCCAGAGGAAGCCTCAGCTTCCAAGCCAGCCCAGGAGGGCTTCCTGTTCCTGTGGGCTGTCCTGTCCTGTCTGTCTGGCCCTGGAGGGCGTTCCTGTCTTGTCTTGTACTGTTCTGTGTGTCCAGCCCCGGAGGGCTCCTGATACCCCCTGACTTCCCCAGGGAAATTTTGGGGGGGGTAGAAGGGGTTCCGGCTGTAGGGGCCGGGCCGAGGGGACCGAGGCCAAGGCCCCGAAGACCATCTGCCATGGCCTCCAGAGCTCCCAGCTCCACCATGGCCTCCAGAGCTCCCAGCTCCGCCATGGCCTCCTGGCTTCCAGAGCTCCCAGCTCTGCCATGGTCCCTGTCTGTCTGTTCCACTCTGGAGGTCCCCGTCCTGTGGTCCTGTCCGTGTTTGTCCTGAGGGGCCTCCAGAGCGCCCGCCCACCCCCCCTCCCCGATGGAACTGTTAAGGCTCGGGACGAGCCTTTCGGGAGGGGGGAGTAATGTCAGTCCTCTGTCATGTGTGTCATGTGTTCCCGCCTCTTGTGTCCATATTTGGTTTGTTTCCTGTCCTTGTTTCATGTCGTTATGAGTTAATTTGTGTCCAGCTGTGTGTATGTGATTATGTGTTAATTACCCTGTGTATATTAGTCCTGTCTTTTGAGTTTGATTTCGTCTGGTCTACTCGTTACTCCCCGGTGTTTCCTGTCTATGTCAGCCTTGCCTTGTCTTGCCCTGCCCTGATGTCTTCATTAAAGACTATTATTTGAGTTTATGTCCTCGTCTGCGTGTTCCTGTTCCTCCCTTGTGTGTGCACCGTGACAGGGGGGTTATTGTATATGGTATTATACCAATGTTTTTGTTATATAATTTCAGTAATTGTGCATACATTTTACGTTTGCAAATGTTGAGGAGGTATTAAAATTTGTTACTAAAGTATCATGCTGCTGTTGGCCTATTTTGTCAATCAGATTTTCCTTTGGTCCATAATAAAAGTTTTAGCCTTATAGAGGACTCATTAAAGCTACAATGGAGACATTTTCTAGCCTCAATGTTCTTCACAGCCAAATGGATTTCAGTCAGACAGTCCTATGAGATCAGCAGTGATGTAATGCACCCATAATGTAAGTAGCCAGTGGTTTCAGGGCTTCCCTGTGAAATTTCAGGTCAGACTAAATATTTTGCCTTTATAAGATGAAACAGCGGAAGGCAAGACCAGAAGAAATATAATAGCATAGATTGTCCTTTGAAGTTAAGTGTGCCAGTTCAATAAAGTCCAACACATAATCCTCAATAGGCCGCTCACCTTGACGGAGACCAATTTTTTTTGGCTGCTGGATTCATGGCCGGCCTGGATTCACTCACAAAGCTGCTGGATCAGGGTATGGCAAAGTATTCTGTAACGGACGAGTGCTGCAACCAAGTGGGGATCCACGTGCAGGCTTTATTTAACCCTCAGGTTGTATTCAGGTCATTTTGACCCGGAGAGAGTTTTCTTTCTCCAGAAAATGTTACTTAACGTTATCGCATTGGACTAAGTAACTAAGTATCTAAGTTAGTTCATTTTCGTTAAACATTTTTTATTTTATTCAACCTTGTTACACTTCAGTGGTGTTCCCCCCGTTCAAAAATGACCGGCCTACGAAAAATAGCCTATAAATCTTGTCATGCAATATTATCACCTAATATTGATATCAGTCTTTTTGTCAGCTTGTTTGTTTATTTGTGGATAATTTTGTCAATATTAAATAAAATCTGAGAAAATTGCACTATTTATCACACTAGCATGCTAGGGGTGCCCAATCCTGCTCCTGGCGATCGACTGTCCTGCAAAGTTCAGCTCCAACTCTGATCCTGAAGACCTTAATTAGTTGCTTCAGGTGTGTTTGATTAGAGTTGGAGTTGAACTTTGCAGGACAGTCGATCGCCAGAAGCAGGATTGGGCACCCCTGCTCAAATGTTTAACCAAGAAATTTGTTTTGAAAAGCTTTTATTTTGTACAAAATTTTAAAAAATTGCAAAAAAAAATCACACTTGTAGTGTTCCCGGTCAAAAATGACCGGCCTACAAAAAATAGCTTATAAATGTCTTGTTATGCTATATTATCACCTAATACTGGTATCAATCTTTTTGTCAGCTTGTTTTCTTTCAGTTAGAACTAATTTCTTTTTTAGGCCTACGTACCTCAGTCTTTGAGTGGACTCTTTCAGATCGCCGAGCATTGTTTAGCGTATATCACTCTTCTAGCGATTGCTACACTACGGAGCCATTCCAAGTTCCCAGTCCTAGTTTCTAGTTCCAATTCTAGTCTAAGTCTAGTCATTTCGTGTTGCCTTGTTGTCTGTTTCCTGATCTTCTGCCTATGTATCTTGGATTAACCATTTGCCTGCTGTTTTGGACTCTGTTTGTTCCTCGCCTGGACTATTGCTCGTGTTTTTGGATTACCCCTCATGTCAAGTCCTCTGGATATTGTTCGTCGATCATAGACCCACGCTAGCCCTAGGAATATTCTTTGCCTTGTCTGTGATTTACCTGTGTTATCTGACCCTTGCCTGTTTCTTGACCTCGCCTTTGTAAATAATGCTGCCTTCACGTGCTATCGGAATTATCGTAAATACGAGTTTCCTAATTGGAAATTGGATGTGAACGGCCTCTCAAGTCATATTTACTACTGGGAAATTCGGAAATAATTTTGATACCCGAGTTTCCGAGTTGGGCGGGTCCTCCCAGACCATTACTGACCCAAACCAGTCACGCTGGATGATGTTGCACGCAACATAATGTTCCCCATGGCATCTCCAGACTCTTTCACGTCTGTCACATCTGCTCAGTGTGAACCTGCTCTCATCAGTGAAGAGAACAGGATACCAATAACGGACCTACCAATTCTGGTGTTCTCTGGCAAATGCCAATCGAGCTGCATGGTGCTGAGCTGTAAGCACAGGTCCCACTACAGGACATTGGGCCCTTATACCACCCTAATAAAGCCTGATTCTGACTGTTTGGTCCAAAACATGCACACCTATAGCCTTGCTGGAGGTCATTCTGTAGGGCTCTGGCAGTGCTCCTCCTATTCCTCCCCATACGAAGTAGCAGATACTGGTCCTGCTGCTGGGTTGTTGCCCTTCTACATCCCTGTCCAGCTCTGCTCATGTAACGGCCAGTCTCCTGGTATCTCCTGCATGCTATTGAAACTGTGCTGGGACACACAACAAACTTTCTTGTGATGGCACATATGGATGTGCCATCCTGGAGGAGCTGGACTACCTGTGCAACCTGACTGGGTTACAGGTACTGCCTCATGCTACAAGAACCCTAACCCTAGGCTCAGATCAATGAGGCCTACGATAAATCAGTTCCAAAAATAAAAGATTTTTAAAAATAAAAGGTTTGTAAAAGATGGCGCTACTATGTTCGGCTGCCGTCCAGGTCGCTCCGCTAAGACTGTGCTTTTATTTACTTTTTTACTTACTTTTGATTTCTCTTTTTACACACATAATGTCTGCACTGATCACCTACGACAAAAGTACACTCTTGGACATTGGAAACCGCTTCACTAACCTGGTTCAGGACACTTTATCACCGAATCCGAATCCATCGTGGCCTCTTGAGATTCTTCGGAATAAGGAGAACAAAGACCACAGGAGACGGAACAAGAAACACCGTGGAAATAGCGCAGGTATTCGCAACATATTGAGGAAAAGGGCTCACAGTCCTCCATTACCGAGCATTTTGCTCGCTAATGTCCAATCCTTGGAGAATAAGATGGACGATCTTAGTGCCAGGATAAGTTTCCAACGGGACATAAGGGACTGTAACATCATCTGTTTGACTGAAACATGGCTCACGTCCTCGGTTCCGGACAATGCTGTAACGCCGTCTGACAACTTTTCTGTTTTACGGATGGACAGAACAGCGGAGGCTGGTAAATCCAAAGGTGGAGGAGTGTGTTTCATGACTAACAAGAAATGGTGTGACCCCAGGAATATCTCCTCTCTGTCGCGATCCTGCTCGCCTCATCTGGAACATCTATCCATCATTTGCCGCCCATTCTATCTACCCCGTGAGTTCTCCGCGGTCATCGCTACTGCTGCTTACATTCCACCTCAGGCAGACACCGGCTTGGCTGTGTCTAAACTTCACGATGTGATCAGCGGCTACATTAACAAACATCCTGACGCTGCTTTTATCATAGCGGGGGATTTTAACAAAGCCAACCTCAAGCAGGTCATGCCGAACTTTCACCAGCATGTATCCTGTCCAGCTAGAGGACCGAATACACTGGATCATTGCTACTCTCGGTTTAAGAATGCCTACAAGGCCCGCTCACTTCCGGCTTTTGGCAAATCGGACCACGCCGCCATTTTCCTCACACCGGAATATAAACAAAGGCTCGCACAGGAACCCCCGGTGAAGAGGGAAGTGATGCGTTGGTCCTCCCACTCGGAAGCTATGCTGCAGGCGGCTCTTGACGTCGACTGGGACATGTTCAGGGCGAGCTCATCTGACGTCAGCGAGTTCACGGATGTAGCAGTGAGCTTTGTAAATACACTTACCGAACAAGCTACAGAAACGATAACTGTAAGGACCTTCCCTAATCAGAAACCGTGGGTGGACAGAACAATCCGTGATGCGGTTAACAAACGCACTGCCGCATACAACGAGGCTCTTTTGTCTGGGAACATGAGCATGTATAAAGCATCGTGTTATGCTCTCAGACGAGCAGTAAGTGCCGCCAAACATCGATACAAAGAGAGAATTGAGTCTCATTTTCAGCTCAATGACTCTCGACGCATGTGGCAGGGACTAAGGACCATCTGTGCCTTTGGAAACAAATCCTCCGCGGAGGTGAGAGCAGATCCGTTACTGGCCGAAGAATTAAACACCTTCTACGGCCGCTTTGAATGCAATGGCGGCAGCGCGGCTCTGCCGAGCAGCGCGTCAGGAAGCAGCAGGCAGAGAAGCGAGAATCATGTGATCACCGTGTCATAGGACGAGGTTCGGAGGGCACTAAAGGGAGTGAACATCAGGAAAGCGGCTGGACCTGACGGGATCACAGGCCGGGTTCTGAGACCATGCGTTGATCAGCTTGCTGGTTTGTTCACTTCTATCTTCAAGGTATCCCTTGCTACCTCTGTAGTTCCCACCTCCTTTGAAAAATCCATCATCATCCCTGTGCCTAAGAACAATAAACCCTCTTGCCTGAATGACTATCGACCAGTGGCCCTCACATCTATAGTCATGAAGGTTTTTGAGAGACTTGTTAAGAGCCACATTAGCTCATCCATCCCTGTTACTTTGGACCCTCTTCAGTTTGCATATCGTCCCAATAGATCAACTGATGATGCCATCTCTCACATTCTCCACTCCTCCCTCACACACATTGACAGCAGCAATGGGAACTATGCAAGGCTGCTGCTATTCATAGACTATAGCTCAGCTTTCAACACCATAGTCCCCATCAAGCTGACTTCCAAACTCACAGGCCTTGGCCTAAACACTTCACTCTGCGACTGGATTCAAGATTTCCTCACCGGCAGACCTCAAGTGGTGAAGGTAGGCCAGTACACCTCAAACTCCATCACCCTGAACGTAGGAGCCCCGCAGGGTTGTGTCCTGAGTCCCCTGCTCTACTCTCTCTACACACATGACTGCGTGTCCTTTCACAGATCCACATCTATTATCAAATTTGCTGATGATACTGTGGTTCTGGGCCTCATTTCCAACAATGATGAGACCGCATACTTGGATGAGGTGGAGAGACTTACATCATGGTGCCAGGACAACTGTCTCTCTCTGAAAGTGAGCAAAACTAAAGAGCTGATTGTGGACTTCAGAAAGAGACACCTGCTGCCCTACACTCCTCTTATGATCAGTGGGACCCCTGTGGAGAGAGTAAGCAGCTTCAAGTACCTCGGTGTAAACATCTCCGAGGACCTGACTTGGACTACACACATTCAAACACAGGTTAAGAAAGCCAGGCAAAGGCTGTACCATCTGCGACAGCTGAGGAAATTCAGGGTCTCTCCAACAATCCTGAAAACTTTCTATTCTGGGACCATAGAAAGTGTATTGACTCAGTGCATCTCAGTGTGGTATGGAAACAGCTCCAGCCAAGACTGCAAGGCCTTGCAGAGAGTTGTGCGCTTAGCTGAGCATATCTCTAGGTCTGCTCTCCCCTCTCTGCAGGACATCTACCTCAAACGCTGCAGAAGCAGAGCTGTCAAAATCACCAAGGACTCAAATCACGCTGGAAACCGTCTATTCACTCTGCTGCCATCTGGTAAGCGCTTCCGCAGCCTGATGGCAAAAACTGAGAGACTCAGGAGGAGTTTCTTCCTCCAGGCCATCAGGCTCCTGAACTCAAACTCAGCCTCTTAACATCATCATGACTTCACTTACTAATCACTCACAATCAGTAATATATTCACACTCATTATTATCTACCTCATACTGACAGTGTCATTTGCACACAACACTTTCTGTGTCTTGATATCTTGATATCTTATCTTATTTTTTATATTTATTCTTTTTGTGATTGATGCTTCATGTCAACCATGTTCAACCTGTTTGCACATTCCTCTCTCGTACAGTCATGCTTATCTTAATATTTAATTCTACAGCATACTGTCATGCACATTCTTTTTTACTTTATATTTTATATTCTGTGCTTTATATCTTATTTTTTATTCATTTTATTTTATGCATACTTCCCTTTTGTTGTATTATACAATATTTGCACTGTCCATCGAGCGGACCTGACTCACATTTCACTGCTGGTTATACAACCCCAAATCAGAAAAAGTTGGGACAGTATGGAAAACGCAAATAAAAAAAAGAAAGTAGTGATTTCTAAATTTACTTTGACTTGTATTTCATTGCAGACAATATGAACACAAAATATTTAATGTTTTGTCTGGTCAACTTCATGTCATTTGTAAATATACATCCTTTCCTGTCATTCAGACCTGCTACACATTCCAAAAAAAGTTGGGACAGGAGCAATTTATGGCTAGTAATGAGGTAAATTGGTTAAATAATGATGTGATTTGAAACAGTTGATGTCAACAGGTGATTGTAATTATGATTTGGTACAAAAGCAGCATCCAAGAAAGGTCTAGTCCTTTAGGAGCAAAGATGGGCCGAGGATCGCCAGTTTGCCAACAAATACGTGAGAAAATTATTGAAATGTTTAAAAACAATGTTCCTCAAAGAAAGATAGGAAGAGATTTGGATATTTCACCTTCAACAGTGCATAACATAATTAAAAGATTCAAGGAATCTGGAGGAATTTCAGTGCGTAAAGGACAAGGGCGCAAGCCTAAGCTGAACAACCGTGATCTCCGATCCCTCAGGCGGCACTGCATCAAGAATCGTCATTCATCTATAAGCGATATCACCACATGGGCTCAGGACTACTTTGGCAAACCTTTGTCAAGTACCACAATACGTAGTTACATCCACAAATGCCAGTTAAAACTGTACTGTGCCAAAAGGAAGCCCTATGTTAACAGTGTCCAGAAGCGCCGTCGACTTCTCTGGGCTCGGAGGCATCTGGGATGGACCATCACACAGTGGAAACGTGTACTGTGGTCAGATGAATCAGTATTTCAGGTATTTTTTGGGAGAAATGGACGCCGTGTGCTCCGGACCAAAGAAGAAAAGGATCATCCAGACTGTTACCAGCAACAAGTCCAAAAGCCAGGGTCTGTCATGGTATGGTGTTGTGTCAGTGCCCTTGGCAAAGGTAACTTGCACTTCTGTGATGGCACCATTAATGCTGAAAAGTACATAGAGATTTTGGAGCACAATATGCTGCCTTCAAGAAGACATCTTTTCCAGGGACGTCCATGCATATTTCAACAAGACAATGCAAAACCACATTCTGCACACATTACAAAGTCCTGGCTGCGGAGGAAGAGGGTACGGGTACTTGACTGGCCTGCCTGCAGTCCCGACCTGTCTCCAATAGAGAATGTGTGGCGCATTTTGAAGCGCAAAATGCGACAACGAAGACCCCGTACTGTTGCCCACCTTAAGACTTGTTTGCAGGAAGAATGGGACAAAATTACACCTGAAACACTTCATCACTTGGTGTCTTCAGTCCCTAAACGTCTTTTAAGTGTTGTGAAAAGGAATGGCAACATTACAAAGTGGTAAATGCTTTACTGTCCCAACTTTTTTTGGAATGTGTTGCAGGTCTGAATGACAGGAAAGGATGTATATTTACAAATGACATGAAGTTGACCAGACAAAACATGAAATATTTTGTGTTCATATTGTCTGCAATGAAATACAAGTCAAAGTAAATTTAGAAATCACTACTTTCTTTTTTTATTTGCGTTTTCCACACTGTCCCAACTTTTTCTGATTTGGGGTTGTACAATCTCTGTATAGTCGTGTATGTGACAAATAAAAACTTGAACTTGAACCCATGGCATCTCCAGACACTTTCACGTCTGTCACATCTGCTCGGTGTGAACCTGCTCTCATCAGTGAAGAGAAAAGGATACCAATAACGGACCTACCAATTCTGGTGTTCTCTGGCAAATGCCAATCGAGCTGCATGGTGCTGAGCTGTAAGCACAGGTCCCACTACAGGACATTGGGCCCTTATACCACCCTAATAAAGTCTGATTCTGACTGTTTGGTCCAAAACATGCACACCTATAGCCTGCTGGAGGTCATTCTGTAGGGCTCTGGCAGTGCTCCTCCTATTCCTCCCCGTACAAAGTAGCAGATACTGGTCCTGCTGCTGGGTTGTTGCCCTTCTACGTCCCTGTCCAGCTCTGCTCATGTAACGGCCAGTCTCCTGGTATCTCCTGCATGCTATTGAAACTGTGCTGGGACACACAACAAACTTTCTTGTGATGGCACATATGGATGTGCCATCCTGGAGGAGCTGGACTACCTGTGCAACCTGACTGGGTTACAGGTACTGCCTCATGCTACAAGAACCCTAACCCTAGGCTCAGATCAATGAGGCCTATGATAAATCAGTTCCAAAAATAAACACAAAACCAGTCCTAACTGAAAGAAAAAAAGCTGACAAAAAGATTGATAACAATAGGTGATAATATAGCATAACAAGATATTTTTAAGCTATTTCTTGTAGGCCAGTCAGTTTTGACCGGGAACACCACAAGTGTGATTTTTTTGCAATTTCTAAAAAAAAAATGTACATAATAAAAGCTTTTCAAAATATTTTTTTGGGTTAAACATTAGATCATGCTAGTGTGATAAACAGTGCATTTTTTAAAAACATTTCATTTGATATTGACAAAAATATCCAGAAATAAAGTTTTTTTCACTCAAAAACTGATGTAAGCAAGCTCAGATTAATGAGGCCTACAATGAATCCGTTCCAAAAATGAACACAAAACCAGTCCTAATTGAGAGACAACAAGCTGACAAAAAGATTGATGCCAATATTAGGTGATAATACTGCATAACAAGAGATTTATAGGCTATTTTTAATTTTTGACCGGGAATACCACAAGTGTGTTTTTTTTTATTTCTTTTTAAAATTTTGTACAAAATAAAAGCTTTTCAAAACAAATTTCTTGGTTAAACATTAGAGCATGCTAGTGTGATAAACAGTGCATTTTTTTTCATATTTTATTTAATAACCCTCCTGTTACCCTAAAATCTTGCAACACCTTTTCCCCATTGGGGTCAATTTGACCCCTGCAATTTAAACCTCCAGAATATATACTGTATATATATATATATATATATATATATATATATAATTTTTTTTATATTATTATTATTATTATTTTTATTATTAAAAGGTTTGTCAGGTCAGGTTTTTTTTTTTTTTTTTTTTTTTATAACATTTGGAAAGAATAACAATTTATTTTATCAAAGATAGGAACACAAATTCACCTATGAACACCTATGAAAAGTAAATGTGAGCATTGTGTCAGGAATAGTTTTATGGGACTGTAAATGCTTTTTATGCAAATATATGAGTTTGACAGAATACAAACAGCATAGACAGAATATGAACAGCATTTTTTTTCCCCTACAGCCCACCAGAAGGTACATTCCAGCCTTTTGTCTGCACTACTTTGCAGGGCGTATGATGTGAAAAAAAAAGATCACATATAATTTAATGGCCATGCAGTCCCTCAGCCATGTCTAGTACCACCCTCATGCCTTGATTTTTTTCAGGTGCTTGTCCAGGGGATTTACCAGTGTATACCTGCATATTCCAGGCATAGATGAACTGTGCATCACATGCGGCCCATATTTTTGTGCCATATTTGGCTGGTTTGCTTAGCATGTATTGTTTGAAGGGACAGCAGTCATGAAATGGAACCAGACATTCATCCACAGTGATGTGGGGGACTGGATTGTAAAGAAAGGGTAATCGCTGGACCCACTTGTCCCATACATCCTGTATTGCTGTGAGTTTGTCACGCTGTCGTTGGCCATATCTTGTTTCTTTGTCATCAAAGCATATGACACGGAAGAAAACATGGAATGTCTTTAGAGACATGGTGGCTGGAAATATTGACCTTCCAGTGTCAGCATTTCAAAGGCTTGCTGTTGCTTCTCCTTTTGACTTGTACACTCCTGCCCAGAGGTGTAAAATACTTGAGTAATTTTACTTGATTACTGTACTTAAGTATTATTTTGGGGGATTTTTGCTTTATTCAAGTACAATTTAAACTGACTACTTGTACTTTTACTTGATTACATTTCTGAAGAAAAAACAGTACTTTTTACTCCTTACAATTTTATTTCAACTTAAAAAGTACATTACATTTTTATTTTATCTTATGCACATTAAATATGGTAAACAGAAGCTCAAACGTTCGTGCTTGACGTGAGAACCAATGCTCATTGTTTTCACGCATCAAGCACACACACAGTTCTACTTCAGTTATGACTTTCATCAGGTAAATGTTTGGGTTCAAAAGTTCACCATCAAATCTGAGGAAGCATGTTGAGGTAGCAAAATTGCGTTCCCCCCCCCACCCAAAGTTTATTCATTATTCTTTGTTTTGATAGAGCCATTAGCTGTGTAATATATTGGCTGAATGCACAAGATTGAGTGCAAATAAAATCAGTGATAAAAAGTTAAATATAATTAATAATTTTGTGGGAATTATTATTTTTGAATTAAATGTTACAAATCTCCAAAAAAGTATTTAAATGAACATTGTATGTTTACTTAATTGTAATTCATGTTTAGTGATGTTCTTACCAGGTAGTGGATATGTTGTATTAATAATATGTCATTATATGACGCATTGTGTAGGAATTTGGACTCTCAATTAATATATTTTTTAATCTTAATAACATGATTTGCTCATTAATTCATATAATTAGTCGCAAATAATTATGTAGCAATATTTGCTGAGAAAAAGCCCACCCAAAAAATGCCCCAAATAAACAATTAAAAGATTAATTATCCTTTTAGACAGTGACGTAGACAACACAAAAAAAGTGGCCTTTCAAAACTTTAATGTTGTATGTTTTAATTCTATGACTCTCCTCATTAATTCAACCCATTCTTGCATTCTGCCTGGAATATGTTTCTAACCTCTGCATCGCATTGTTATTAAAAGTGATAGTTCACCCAAAAATTAAGATTCTCATGTCGTCCCAGATGTTTATGACTTTCTTTCTTCAGATGAACACAAGCAAATATTTTTAGTCCGTATAATGCAAGGGGAGAGGACCATTTCAGAAACCACACAAAGTGAACATGACGGTCAAGTTTAAAATATTAGTATTTGTAATTTTCTTACATATGCCTATCGTTTCACTGAAGAAGACACTAATTCATTAACAGGGGTTGTATGAGTTACTGTCATATTCGCTTTGTGTAGTTTTTGAAGTGTCATTTTTGCACTTTCTTCCCTTATACGAAGAAAGATGATTTAGTTTAGATGATTTAGATCTTAGTTTGTGTTCATCTGATAAATGAAAGTCATATATATATATATATATATATATATACCTATATATATATATATATATTAGGGGTGTAACGGTTCACAAAATTCACGGTTCGGTTCGATACGACACAATTGGTTATGTCGCAATTTTGGAAAAATTTCTGTTTTAAACCATGAAGCCAATGGATATCACACAAGCACGAGTTTGCTCCAGGGTTTGCACAGGTGCAAACTTTGTGCAAGATTTATGCCGGTGAACGTCTTAATCTCAGTCAATTCACTATAAGCAGAAAGTGAAAGTAAAAACGGAATGACAGAGTAATGACGGAGCTTTCGGCATCTGACGCTGCTTATTCTCTCAGAGACAAAGAGAGACGAATCTACTTCAACATATGCTGATAACGGTATAGCCTATAGCTGTTTTCATTTATTCCCTTAATATTTCTCTTGTGGCCTGTACATTGTGAAAACAAAAACAAAAACAAAAAAAAAGAAGAAACATATTTCGTGTTAAACAGGTTGTTTTTGAAAGTCGGTGCTTGAAATAAAAGTTTTTTATTTCATTGATTTTTATTGATGACTGCAGTGTTAATATTTTAATTATAGGACTATAATTCATTGTAGGTAGCCTATAAAATAGCCTATAGCGTAATATACCTGTTTTAAAAGACCTTTTTTTTAAAAAAACATTTTAATTGAGGAGTAAATAGCCTAATCTTATCCTCACAGCATATCAGTTATGCGGTAATTATTGCGGGGCAAATTAATTGTACTTTTAATTTAATAATAAAAGTAACTTCATAATAATAATAGGCCTAATAAAAAAAAGAATGTAACCGGCCTACATTAATTGGAAATGCCAAATACTCTTAATATTTCCAATAATTGATGTTTTTGACAATATCTTTGGCTATCATCGATACAAGATCATCGTTTTTCGACACACCCCAGCAAAAGGAGGTTATCGCGGGGCAGACAGCACATTGCCTGTTACGTCGTTTGGGCTGCATTGTTGAGCGCAGTGGCTCTGATATTTCACACACTTTAAGCTTTTATTTTCCAAACGTAATAGGATAAGTCCAACGAATCACTCGGTTTGTAATGCGTACCAAACCGAAAGCCTCGTACCGAACGGTTCGATACAAATACGCGTATCGTTACACCCCTAATATATATATATATATATATATATATATATATAAAATTTAACTAACTGCATGATTTTTACTGTACCACCAATAACCTACTCCTAAATATAATGTAGAAACTTAAATTTTCTGTAAAGCTGCTTTGCAACGATTTGTCTCATGAAAAGCGCTATACAAATAAATTTGAATTGAAAAACCTGTATATATATATATATATATACGTATATACTGTATATATATATATATATATGGGATGGCATGAGGGTGGAAAGGATGGAGTTTCCTTTTAATCCCATTCCCTGCAATTTTGTGTGTGTTCTGCCGTGCTGCTTTTTAATTGTTATTGCTGCACTAGATATGTGTTTGACCTGTGCCATTGCATTTTGTTTCATTTTCTCCCTTTAACCAAATTTCTGTATGTCTGTCAGAAAAAAAAAGTACTTCTACTTTTTTTAATACTTGAGTACAATTTAAAGTTGTACTTTTTTACTTTTACTCAAGTATGTTTATGGCCAGATACTTGTACTTTTAATTGAGTAAAATTTTAAATTTGAGTAAAAAGTATCTTTACTTTCACTTGAGTAAAATTTTTGAGTACTTTTTACACCTCTGCTCCTGCCAAAATGTGCAACCCAATGTAGGCTTGCAAGTCAGTCACATCAAAGTCGCCATACACCCTCCTCCCCTCTAAATTTGCCATTTCAAGTATATTCTTTTCAATTGATGGTGTAATAAAAAGCTCAATTGCTGATTTTATATGGCTGACAGCATATCTGGTGGGCCCTGGAACAATTTTGATGACATTAGCAGCACTAAGCTTACCCTGTTATTTTACTGGTGAGCGGGACCATAATAACTTTTTAATAATAACATTTTTGGAAGGTAATGTGTCTGCTGGTGGTTGAGAGACAACAGGAGGATCAACACTAGGAGACTTATTCTCATCTGAGTAGGATGCCTCATAATCAGGGTCCTCCTCAACATTATAGTCTATCTCAGACACATTCTCCTGTCACTTTCACTGTCAAAAAACTAACAAAATCTCATTGACAGAAAACCTTTGCTTAGAGGCCATTTTCAATAGAGAAAGAGAGAGAGAGCATAAAGAGAGAGCACAGCGCACAAAGAGAAATGGTTCAGAAGGCTTCTGTGTAAGCTTTTATATGTTTGCTCCTCCCCTGTAAACCACAATAATTATGTTTATATATATGTGTATATATATATATATATATATATATATATATATATATATTATGAATATATAAAATTATAGTGAATATTGTAAAATCATAGCATGTTATAATGACCTCAATATCACCGAAAACAAATGTGTGTAAAATGTTGATATTTGTTATGTCTTGTACAGCTAAAAGAGCCTGGGGTCAAATTGAACCCAAAGAACACCGATGCTACAAAATGTGTAGAGGACATTGGAAAAATATCATCATGTTAATTTTATGTTTACTGAGTTGTCCCCATTAAATTAGGAAAACAATGTTAAACATTGAAGGCGGTCAAATTGACCCCTAGGATAATAGGAGGGTTAACCCTCAGGTTGTGTATCCCTATAACACGACCGGGGCACAAAAAATAGCTTATAAATCTCTTATGCAATATTATCATCTAATATTGGTATTAATCTTTTGTTCAGCTTGTTTTCTTTCAATTAGGACTGCTTTTGTGTTTATTTTTCTAACTGATTTATCGTAGGCCTCATTAATCTGAACTTACGTACATCAGTTTTTGAGTGAAAAAAAAAACATTATTTGTGGATAATTTTGTCAATATTAAGAGTGTAGTCAAGACAGGCAGGGTCAAAACTAGCCTGGTAATACCAAACTCTGCTACTTCGCTTTGCTTCGTAGACAGAGTCTGGAAGGGCATAATTGACAAGTGCTTACTTTCTCGTGGGGGGGCGCTTGTCTGAAGTTTAAAATCATTGGTGTACCCGTAAGCCAATCACATAACGTTTGGTTATGACGTATGTTATGCGCCGGCTCAGCCGCCTCGAACTTCCGCTGTAAACACAGGTATGCGGCGAAAACAAAACCATCGAGCGAAATACCAGAGTGAAGATGGCTGTGCAGCACACAGACCGAGGTTTGCTGCCTCCTTAACCTGATCGTCCATGAGGGCAACCAAGGGGGACACAATCACAATTATCGCCTTGCCGGACTTTGGCCTCCCCAGTTTCTCGCTGACGATCGGTAACAGTTGATAAATTAAACTTTTCCCAAAAGCGGAAGTACGAAGTCTGACGTAGTCAGGCTAGGTCAAAACACCAGCAATCAGTAACATCCAAGGCAAAAAAAAAGGTTTTTTCCACAAAACAGGCAATGGTTGGGGCAGGCAGCAAACATTCGCAAAACACAAGAATACAGTCCAGGGTCAAAGCACAGGCAAGGCAAGATTAGGCAAGGAAACAAGGTAAACGCTTGGTATGTCTGCAATGCTAAAACAATACTTCACAATTGTGATTGTGATAGAGTGCAGCTTAAATAGTCCTCCTGATTGGAAACGGGGTGTGTCTGTAAATTGGTTCCTAGGCAGAGGGTCATGGGAAATGGAGTCTGGGGTAGAGTGGCAAGAGTCAGTGGAGTGCCCTCTGATGGAGCTCATGGGCACTCCAGGTGGTGATCGTGATAGTATTCCTTGTGCGATTTGATGTAAAATGAGGAATACAGAATCTTATTCTTATTATTGTAAAAAAAAAATTTTTTTTTTTATTGCCAACAAAACTGTAGCATTGTTGTGTACAATTAAAAATGTGCAAAAAAAAAAAAACTAGTGCAAAGCAGCATAACATAAACTAAGAACAAGAACATAAACTAAGAACGTTCTCTGTGAATGTGCTGGATTTCTTTTGGCCAGTTTCTTTGTCGTCTTCGTGGACACACCAGGTCTCTCATGAAACTAAACAAAACAATGCAACACTGCATATTATATTGTATTAGGGATGGGAAGATTCCCCGATTCGCTCGGTGCATCGGTAAAAAAAGTTAACGATGCGATGTATCGGTTTGAAAAGTGTGCATCGGATACAAGTTGCCATTTGTATCGCGATGCATCGTTTCTAACATATTTGCATCGGTAAAAAACGATTTATATATAATTACTAGTGGATGCGCTACACTTTTATTGTTTCGAAAGTGACCAATAATCTGTGACCAATATTTTATATGTAGATTGATTTCTCCTCTTGAAACTGTTTCTCAAGCGCGTTCTCTCATCACCGCTGCGCATGAATATGTCAAATCGATCCACCATGGCAAACAGTGAATATATTTGTGCTGTTTAAAACCTGTTAACCCGCACCAGGACGCCGGCGCACAGAACGCTCTTTGTTTGAACATGTGATCGTTTGTGAATAAATTAAATGAAATGGGACAAAGTTAATCTTGACAAACTATATATCATTCCGAAGGTCTAAGCCTCAAGCATCGACGAAAGATCGCTGTTTTTCGATAGAAAGCTTATAAGGAATGTATTTGCTAAATTTGTGTAAGCACTACACATCAAAACATTTATGAAAAAACGCAGTACATACCAGATTCATCCTGATAATGAGACACAAACGTATCCACTGCTGTAAATCCCGGTTTAGTTAGAGAGGTAAGGATCCACGGAACAACATTCCATCAAGAACTTTTAGTCCAAAGAAACAATAACGTTGTAATTTGGATCGTTATTCATTTGTTTACATCTCATCTCTTCAGGGAGAGTTATTGTTTGTGTCTGTTATGGAACAAATTACGCTCAAAAACAGCGTCTTGGTGGTAAAAAAAAAAGCATGATTTTGTAGCAGGCAATGTCCCAAACAGAATGAGATCATCCAAAAAAAAATAGTCAAAGATACACGGAAGATTGTTTATTTGAATTCTGGCGCTCCCTCGTGACGGCGCGTGACGCACGCTGTGACGCCCCTGTCATCTGATGGGGGCGTAACTTAGCGATCGGCTTTTTGCACAAATAATCCTTTTTTTTTTCTTTTTTCTTCAACATTTTTCATATATGTTTGCGTGTTTTGTGGGGAATGTGCCTGTATCTGTATGATTACCATCTGTATGGCTGATAATCAGCGTGTAATTACTGACTGTTCACAGATATCAGTGTGAATGCAGTCTATATAAAAGGCCATTATAATGTGATTATTGACAATATGGGCCATCTGTATGATTACCATCTGTATGAATGATCGTCAGCATGTGATTACTGATATATGAGCATCTGATACATGAGCAGGAGCATCTGTATGTCAGGAAATCAGAGTATGTACTTTTTTTATTATTATTGTTTTTTTCTCATCACTCAAAAATTATTCTTATTGTATTTTTCTAGTGCTCAAATAAATCACTGTTACGATGTCTAAGATTCTGTCTACTGTTTTATAATTGAAAAACTGCAGTGGTATGTATAATGACTAAATAGTTTGTAGTAGAACCCTTCGATACATTTGGTGGGGGGGGGACTAGAAATATGGCTGCCGGAATCTAATTTTTCATGGTATCTTTTTCAGATTTGAAATTTAAACTCATGAGACATGTGACTTTCAACCCATTACTTTTCTGGATTTCTCCAGGACTGATTTCATGTATTTTTATATGAAATTTTAAAAAAATTCAGTGTGGTACAATTTTTATCAAGGCACTTCAGTGTCTATAACTTTTTATATTTTTGAGCATTATCAACTCTGGATGATGGATAGTAAAGCCCAAAGGGTCTTCTTTCCAAAGACACCAAAATTGTGTGTGTGGCACACTGAAGTCAGGAACTGTTCCCATTTTAAGTTAGTTAGTCATTTTCACCTGGTTAATGCAGTTGAGACGTTTTGTTTTCCTCAGTGCATAACTGACATGTCACAAGTATATTTTTCATCTGTAAATGTTAGAAAGTCATGCAAATATATCAATTTTGCTGTCAGGAGTGGGCTTACGGAGTCAAATATGCATTTTATGATAGCAGTAACTGTAAATGGACTATTGTAATGGATAAATAAAATGTAAGCTAATACAGTACTAAGTTTCAAGTTTTTCAAGTTTCAAGTTTTATTTGTCACATACACGACTATAAAGAGATTGTATAACCAGCAGTGAAATGTGAGTCGGGTCCGCTCCATGGACAGTGCAAATATTGTAGAATACAACACAAGGGAAGTATACATAAAATAAAATGAATAAAAAATAAGTTATAAAGAACAAAATATAAAATATAAGGTATAAAAGAATGTGCATGACAGTATGCTGTATAATTAAATATTAAGATAAGCATGACTGTACGAGAGAGGAATGTGCAAACAGGTTGAACATGGTTGACATGAAGCAGCCAATCACAAAAAAATAAATATAAAAAATAAGATAAGATATCAAGACAGAAAGTGTTGTGTGCAAATGATACTGTCAGTATGAGGTAGAGAATAATGAGTGTGTGATTAGTGATTATGAAGTAAGTCAGATGATGTTAAGAGGCTGAGTTGAGTTAAGGAGTCTGATGGCCTGGGGGAAGAAACTCCTCCTAAGTCTCTCAGTTTTTGCCATCATGCAGCGGAAGCGCTTACCAGATGGCAGCAGAGTGAATAGACAGTTTCCAGGGTGATTTGAGTCTTTGATGATTTTGACAGCTCTGCTTCTGCAGCGTTTGAGGTAGATGTCCTGCAGAGAGGGGAGAGCAGACCCAGAGATGCGCTCAGCTAAGCGCACAACTCTCTGCAAGGCCTTGCAATCTTGACTGGAGCTGTTTCCATACCACACTGAGATGCACTGAGTCAATACACTTTCTATGGTCCCTGAATAGAAAGTTTTCAGGATTGTTGGAGAGACCCTGAATTTCCTCAGCTGTCGCAGATGGTACAGCCTTTGCCTGGCTTTCTTAACCTGTGTTTGAATGTGTGTAGTCCAAGTCAGGTCCTCGGAGATGTTTACACCGAGGTACTTGAAGCTGCTTACTCTCTCCACAGGGGTCCCACTGATCATAAGAGGAGTGTAGGGCAGCAGGTGTCTCTTTCTGAAGTCCACAATCAGCTCTTTAGTTTTGCTCACATTCAGAGAGAGACAGTTGTCCTGGCACCATGATGTAAGTCTCTCCACCTCATCCAAGTATGCGGTCTCATCATTGTTGGAAATGAGGCCCAGAACCACAGTATCATAAGCAAATTTGATAATAGATGTGGATCTGTGAGAGGATACGCAGTCATGTGTGTAGAGAGAGTAGAGCAGGGGACTCAGGTCACAACCCTGCGGGGCTCCTACGTTCAGGGTGATGGAGTTTGAGGTGTACTGGCCTACCTTCACCACATGAGGTCTGCCGGTGAGGAAATCTTGAATCCAGTCGCAGAGTGAAGTGTTTAGGCCAAGGCCTGTGAGTTTGGAAGTCAGCTTGATGGGGACTATGGTGTTGAAAGCTGAGCTATAGTCTATGAATAGCAGCCTTGCATAGTTCCCATTGCTGCTATCAATGTGTGTGAGGGAGGAGTGGATAATGTGAGAGATGGCATCATCAGTTGATCTATTGGGGCGATAAGCAAACTGAAGAGGGTCCAAAGTAACAGGGATGGATGAGTTAATGTGGCTCTTAACAAGTCTCTCAAAAACCTTCATGACTATTGATGTGAGGGCCACTGGTCGATAGTCACTCAGGCAAGAGGGTTTATTGTTCTTAGGCACAGGGATGATGATGGATTTTTTAAAGGAGGTGGGAACTACAGAGGTAGCAAGGGACTCGTTGAAGATAGAAGTGAACAAACCAGCAAGATGATCAGCACAGGACCTCAGAACCCGGCCTGTGATCCCGTCAGGTCCAGCCGCTTTCCTGATGTTCACTCTCTTTAGTGCTCTACGAACTTCGTCCTCCGACACGGTGATCACATGATTCTCACTTCTCTGCCTGCTGCTTCCTGACGCGCTGCTCGGCAGAGCCGCGCTGCCGCCATTGCATTCAAAGTGGCCGTAGAATGTGTTTAACTCGTCGGCCAGCGACGGATCTGCTCTCACCTCCACGAAGGATTTGTTTCCAAAGGCACAGATGGTCCTTAGTCCCTGCCACATGCGTCGAGAGTCATTGAGCTGAAAATGAGACTCAATTCTCTCTTTGTATCGATGTTTGGCGGCACTTACTGCTCGTCTGAGAGCATAACGATGCTTTATACACGCTCATATTCCCAGACAAAAGAGCCTCGTTGTATGCGGCAGTGCGTTTGTTAACCGCATCACGGATTGTTCTGTCCACCCACGGTTTCTGATTAGGGAAGGTCCTTACAGTTATCGTTTCTGTAGCTTGTTCGGTAAGTGTATTTACAAAGCTCACTGCTACATCCGTGAACTCGCTGACGTCAGATGAGCTCGCCCTGAACATGTCCCAGTCGACCTCATCAAGAGCCACCTGTAGCATAGCTTCCGAGTGGGAGGACCAACGCATCACTTCCCTCTTCACCGGGGGTTCCTGTGCGAGCCTTTGTTTATATACAAGGAAAATGGCGGCGTGGTCCGATTTACCAAAACCCGGTAGTGAGCGGGCCTTGTAGGCATTCTTAAACTGAGAATAGCAGTGATCCAGTGTATTCGGTCCTCTAGTTGGACAGGATACATGCTGGTGAAAGTTCGGCATGACCTGCCTGAGGTTGGCTTTGTTAAAATCCCCCACTATGATAAAGGCAGCGTCAGGATGTTTGTTAATGTAGCCGCTGATCACATCATGAAGTTTAGACAAAGCCAAGCCGGTGTCTGCCTGAGGTGGAATGTAAGCAGCAGTAACGATGACCGCAGAGAACTCGCGGGGTAAACAGAATGGGCGGCAAATAATGGATAGATGTTCCAGATGAGGCGAGCAGGATCGCGACAGAGAGAAGATATTCCTGGGGTCACACCATTTCTTGTTAGTCATGAAACACAATCCTCCACCTTTGGATTTACCGGCCTCCACTGTTCTGTCCATCCGTAAAACAGAGAAGTTGTCAGACAGCGTTACAGCAGTGTCCGGAACCGAGGGCGTGAGCCATGTTTCAGTCAAACAGATGATGTTACAGTCCCTTACTAAGCTCAGATGAGTTAATGTGTGTTTCTTATAGCAGTTAAAATGTAGTTTTAATTTAGTGAATTTAACTTTTAGTTTAGTGATTGTTAATGCTTTAAAGAGCAACGTTAGATTGTGATGTTCTAATGCTATCTTTTCTAACTATAAAAGGTACAGCTGTTTTAAAACCAGAGAGAAAGGCTGCATGGCTATGATGGTATGTGAGAGAGTCAGTGGTAATATCATTGCATTCCTACTGGTCAGTGTATTGGTCAGAGCTCAGCTTAGCCTGACAGTTTGCCTGCCCTGAACCAGGTTAGTTTTCCATCATAAGTAGCTACAGTGACTGAGGTTGATCTTTGTTAAATTTGCTTTATGGAACCAAATCATTTGACAGTGAGTCAGACTAACTGAAATAAGCCTGGCCTATTTGGTAAACTTGTTTTATGAAACAGGCCTCGAGGCGTTAGAAGTCAGAAGACACATAAGTTAATTTATGATTTGCTGTCTGTCTGAACCAAAGAAATAAAAGCGATCATATTTTTTCCATTGGATTGTATTGCATCGAATCGCATTGTGTTGAATCGAATCGAAATCGAATCACACTGCATCATAATAGGGGTGAATCATATCGCATCGCATCGTAAGCTGCTTCATATGTATCTTCAATGTATCGTATCGTTGGCTATGCATCGAGATGCGTATCGCATCGGCCTCAGTTATGGAGATGCACATCCCTATATTGTATAATACTATATATGGAACTGTGTGTCATCTACGTTGATTGCAAAACCAACTATAACAAGTGATTTAGCTTTAAACGGAACTGAATTAATTAATTTTTGCAATTTCTAGGCTTTGTATTTTAATGAACTCCTCCTAGAGATTTAATCCAATCAACATCATATTTGGTCTAATCTAAAGGTCTTTACGATGTTAAGATTTTGAGTTTTCATTGAAGTTCAATGTTTCACCATTAAACAGGAAGCTGTTGTAACTCAGGCATACAATGTCCGATCTGCCCCAAACTTACATGCTTGATAAGAGTCTTGGCCTGAAGACATCTACATGCCAATATTCATTTACAGTCATTGCACCACCTCCTGGCAACAGGAAGTCAAGTCAAGTCAAGTTAACCTGTTAACATGCACCAGGACGCCAGCGCACTGAACGCTCTTTGTTTGCTCTTTGTTTGCACGTCATTGTTTTCAAATAGATAAAATGAAATGGGAAAAATTAATCTTGACAAACTATATATCATTTTGAAGGTCTAAGCCTCAAGCATCGAAGACAGATCGCTGTTTTTTCGATAGAAAGCTTATAAGGAATGTATTTGCTAAATTTGTGTAAGCAGTACACATCAAAACATGTATAAAAAAAACGCAGTACATACCAGATTCATCCTGATAACGACTCTCAAACGTATCCACTGCTGTAAATCCCGGTTTAGTTTGCGAAATAAGGGTCCACAGAACAACATTCCATCGAGCACTTTTAGTCCAAAGAAACAGAAAAATGTTGCAGCAATCTCATTTTTCATGGTATCTTCTTCAGATTTGAAATATAAACTCATGAGACATGTGACTTTCAAGCCATTACGTTTCTGGATTGCTTCAGGCCATTTGGGGTGCGCTGGTTAACAGGTTAAGTCACCTTTATTTATATAGCGCTTTTAACAATACAAATTGCGTCAAAGCAACTGCACAATATCAAAATAGGAAAATAGTGTCAATAATGTAAAATGACAAGATTAAACACTCAATTTTCAGTTAAAGGCATTTCATTATTGAATTCAGTGATGGCATCGTCCAGCTCAGTTCAGTTCTAAAAGTTTCTGTTCAATCAAGTCGATGATATCGCTGGAAATGAAGTGTCCCCAACTAAGCAAGCCAGAGGCGACAGTGGCAAGGAACCAAAACTCCATCGGTGACAGAACGGAGAAAAAAACCTTGGGATAAACCAGGCTCAGTCGGGGGGCCATTTCTCCTCTGGCCAGACGACACAGCAGTTCAATTCCAACTGCTGCAAAGTCAGATTGTAAGGGCTAAACTGGTTCCAGTGGTCTTTTCCCGATGGCTGTCTAGGTGATGGGGTCCTCACTGGGGATCTGTCTCTGGGGCTCATCTAGGTGTCCTGGTCTCCGCTGACATTCAGGGCTGTAGAGGTCGTCTCTAGGTGCTGATCCACCATCTGATCTGGTGACTGCAGTGACCTCGGAATAAGAAAGAAACAGACTAATATTAGCGTAGATGTCAATCTTCTTACGATGTAACAAGTACATTGTGTGTTATGGGAAGTGTTCCCGGTTCCGGTTGACCTAATTAATGCAGCCTAACAATCCTTTAATGGATTTGAATATTAGAAGTGTATTAGTGTGTTATGTGTACACCAGGTTAAAGAGATGGGTCTTTAATCTAGATTTAAACTGACAGAGTGTGTCTGCCTCCCGAACAGTGTTTGGTAGGGGTGGGCGGATCGATCCAAATATCGATAGTATCGATACCAACGTTGGTATTGGTATCGGATCGATACTAGCCTGATAAGATCGATACTTTCGGTTATTTTTTTCTCCTATACACTTAATACATTGCTTAATATATTTATCAAAGTGTAGACATGTCTGTGGGCGTATATTCCGCTCTTTTCACATCGCATATGCAAACATTACTGCTCCTCCCCTGCTACGCTGGTTTGTTGTCATGCATCACGTGACTTAGCAGCGGCTCCAAGCAGTAAGCGGCAAGCGGATACTTTTGGCTACAGTGAGAGATGGAACGGTAGAACTCCGAGCCACAAACAAAATGAAAAGGGGAGGAAGGAAATCCTTCACATAGAGCATATTGTATATAACTGTATACCGAATTTGTCCTTTTTATGCAGTATCACTGTAAGGTGTATACTGAGTTTGGCCTTTGAATATTATTTCTTTGCATTAAGCCACTTTAAATGTTTTCATTATAACCGTTTTCTATGGGAGTAAAATGCTTAACATGTAATTTAGCATGTTTTCATATATATTCTGGGCTCAGCTGCTTGCCAAATATTATATAAATTGTATACTGAATTTAGTCTATATTTATTTGGTCTTTATCACTGTCTTCCTCTATTACACCATATTAAATGTTTTTATATTGGTTATCAATGAGAGGAAATGAAATTCAGCATGTTGCATTCATGTTCTGGGTTCATCTGCTTACCTGTACATTCATAGTATATATTTTTATAAACTATACCGAATTTGGCCTTTTCATATCACAGTTTTTTTATTGCAATAATAACAAACAACTATTACAGTATGTATAAAATAAACAGAAAATACAGTACATACGAAAATCCTTTCAATAATAAACGAGTTATGGTTTAATAGTTCTTTTTCATATCACTGTCTTCATTCAATAAGCCACTTACGTCAAACTTTTCTTTATAATGGTTTTCTATGGGAGGAAAATGCATAATGTGAAAACTTTGAGCATTGCTTTAATATTCTGGGCACATCTGCTAACTTGTATATCTAGTTTGCAACATTAATAAGGTGTATACTGAGTTTTGTCTTTTAATATTATGTTTTTAATTTATTAAGCCACGTTAATTTTTTTATAACTCTTTTCTATGGGAGGAAAATACTTAACATGAAACTGTGCATTGCTTTCATGTTCTGGGCTCCTCTGCCTGCAAAGTCCTTTTAGAAAGGCAAATAATATCCACGTAGCTTTAAGGTGAATATAATATTAGTCATATCAACATTAGTTATTGTTAATTTTTTTTAAATTGTTGTTGGTCATTTAAATGTATGTTTTTTTAAATGACAAGTATCGGGATCGGAATCGGTATCGGCGATACTGGCCCTGTATTTACTTGGTATCGGATCGATACCAAAATTTGCAGTATCGCACACCCCTAGTGTTTTGTAGATTGTTCCAGAGTTTGGGAACTAAATAGGAAAAAGATCTGCCGCCCACAGTTGATTTTGATATTATAGGTATTATCAAATGGCCAGAATTTTGAGAACGCAGCAGCCGTGGAGGACTATAATGTGATAAGAGCTCGCTCAAGTACTGAGGAGCTAAACCATTCAGGGCTTTATAAGTAATTAACAAGATTATAAAATCTATACAATGTTTAGTAGGGAGCCAGTGCAGTGTTGACAGAACCGGGCTAATGTGGTCATACTTCCTGGTTCTAGTAAGAACTCTAGCTGCTGCATTTTGATCCATCTGTAGTTTGTTTATTACGCGTGCAGAACAACCACCCAATAAAGCATTACAATAATCTAACCTTGAGGTCATAAACGCATTAATTAATATTTCTGCATTTGACATTGAGAGCATAGGTCTCAGTTTAGATATATTTTTAAGATGAAAAAATGCAGTTTTACAAATGCTAGAAACGTGGCTGTCAAAGGAGAGATTGCTATCAAATAGCACACCTAGGTTCCTGACTGATGATGAAGAATCGACAGAGCAGCCATCAAGTGTTAGGCAGTGTTCTAGGTTATTACATGTGGGGGTTTTAGGTCCGATAATTAACACCTCTGTTTTTTCAGAATTTAGCAGTAAGAAATTACTCGTCATCCAGTTTTTAATATAGACTATGCATTCCATAAGTTTCTCAATTTGGTGTGTTTCACCAGGCCGTGAAGAAATATAGAGCTGAGTATCATCAGCATAACAGTGAAAGCTAACCCTGTGTTTCCTAATGATATTTCCCAAGGGTAACATATAAAGCGTGAAAAGTAACGGCCCTAGTACTGAGCCTTGAGGTACTCCATACTGCACTTGTGATCGATATGATACCTCTTCATTCACTGCTACGAATTGATGGCGGTCAGATAAGTACGATTTGAACCATGCTAATGCACTTCCACTCATGCCAACAAAGTTTTCTAGTCTATTCAAAAGAATGATGTGATCGATAGTGTCGAACGCAGCGCTAAGATCCAGTAGCACTAATAGAGAGATACAACCACGATCAGATGATAAGAGCAGGTCATTTGTCACTCTAATGAGAGCAGTCTCAGTACTATGAGATGGTCTAAATCCTGACTGGAAATCCTCACAGATATCATTTTTCTCTAAGAAGGAATATAATTGTGAGGATACAACCTTTTCTAGTATCTTTGACAGAAAAGGGAGATTCGAGATCGGTCTGTAATTAACTAGATCTTTGGGGTCAAGTTGTGGTTTTTTAATGAGAGGCTTAATAACAGCCAATTTAAAGTTTTTGGGGACATATCCTAATGACAATGACGAATTAATAATAGCCAAAAGAGGATCTATGACTTCTGGAAGCACCTCTTTTAGTAGTTTAGATCGAATAGGGTCTAACATACATGTTGTTGGTTTAGATGATTTAACAAGTTTATACAAATCTTCCTCTCCTATAGTAGAGAATGAGTGGAATTGTTCCTCAGGGGAGCTATAGTGCACTATTTGATGTGATACTGTAGCTGACGGCTGCATGGTTACAATTTGATCTCTAATAGTATCAATTTTGGAAGTAAAATAGTTAATAAAGTCATTACTGCTGTGCTGTTGATGTCAACACTTGTTGATGCTTTATTTGTTCATTTTGCCACTGTATTGAATAAATACCTGGGGTTATGTTTGTTTTCTTCTAAAAGAGACGAAAAGTAATCAGATCTAGCAGTTTTTAAAGCTTTTCTGTAGGATAGGGTACTTTCCCGCCAAGCTATACGAAATACCTCTAGTTTTGTTTTCCTCCAGCTGCGCTCCATTTTCCGGGCTGCTCTCTTTAGGGTGCGAGTGTGCTCATTATACCACGGTGTTGGACTCTTTTC
This sequence comes from Schizothorax lantsangensis, assembly GCA_027422415.1. Taxonomy (NCBI): domain Eukaryota; kingdom Metazoa; phylum Chordata; class Actinopteri; order Cypriniformes; family Cyprinidae; genus Schizothorax; species Schizothorax lantsangensis. The sequence goes on along the minus strand of CM049853.1, from coordinate 20,900,671 downwards.
CTTAACCTTCCTTAAGCGTAAAGGAGCAACCATATCTAAAGTGCTAGAAAAGAGAGAGTCCATAGTTTCTGTTACATCATCAAGTTGTTCTGAGCTGTTGGATATGCTGAGGAATTGAGATAAATCAGGAAGATTACTTACAAAGCAGTCTTTTGTGGTAGAAGTGATGGTTCTACCATATTTGTAAGAAGGAGTTGAATTTACAGCTTTAACTATATGGAGTTTACACAAGACTAGATAATGATCTGATATATCATCGCTTTGCTGCAGAATTTCAACACCATTAACATCAATCCCATGTGACAGTATTAAATCTAGAGAATGATTTCGACTATGAGTAGGTCCTGAAACGTGTTGTCTAACCCCAATAGAGTTCAGAATGTCTATGAATGCTGATCCTAATGCATCTTTTTCATTATCAACGTGGATATTAAAATCACCCACAATTAAGACTTTATCTGCAGCCAGCACTAACTCTGATAGAAAATCAGCAAATTCTTTAATAAAGTCTGTATGGTGACCTGGTGGCCTGTATACAGTAGCCAGTACAAACATCACGGGGGATTTATCATTAATACTTTTTTCTCTAGATAATGTTATATGAAGCACCATTACTTCAAAGGAGTTATACTTAAAGCCTGTCTTCTGAGAAATACTGAGAATATTGTTATAAATTCTAGCAACACCTCCCCCTTTACCTTTTGGACGCGGCTCATTTTTGTAACAGTAATCTTGGGGGGTATACTCGTTTAAAATAATGTATTCATCTGGTTTTCGCCATGTTTCTGTCAAACAGAGCAAATCTAGGTTATGATCATTAATCAAATCATTTACAAAAAGTGCTTTGGTAGAAAGGGACCTGATATTCAGTAAGCCAAGTTTTATCAATTGTTTCTGTGTATTGTAAACATTTTTTATTTGTTGAACATCAATTAAATGGTTACTCATAAATTGGTTTTGACGTTTTCTGTATTTTCTAGTTCGGGGAACAGACACAGTCTCTATAGTGTGATATCTAGGTGAAGGAGTCTCTATGTGCTGAGAATTAACTGACTTCTGTGACGTGAGGCGGCTAGCAGATGGTCGGTTTAGCCAGTCTGTCTGCTTCCTGACCTGGGCTCCAGTTAGTCAAGTATGAGCTCTAAGACTATGTGCCATATTTCTAGAAAGAAGAGCGGCACCACCCCAGGAGGGATGAACACCATCTCTTTTCAACAGGTCAGGTCTGCCCCAAAAACTCGTCCAATTGTCTATAAAACCTGTTGTTTTGCGGGCACCACTTAGACATCCAGCCATTGAGTGACGACAGTCTGCTATGAATCTCATCACCCCGGTAAGCAGGGAGGGGGCCAGAGCATATTACAGTGTCTGACATCGTACTTGCAAGTTCACACACCTCTTTAACATTATTTTTAGTGATCTCCGACTGGCGAAGTCGAACATCATTAGCGCCGGCGTGGATAACAATTTTACTGAATTTACGTTTAGCATTAGCCAGCACTTTTAAATTTGCCAAGATGTCAGGTGCTCTGGCTCCCAGTAAACAATGGACTATGTTGGCTGGTGTCTCTATTTTCACGTTCCGTACAATAGAATCGCCAATAACTAGAGCACTTTTACCAGGTTTCTCAGTGGGTGCATCACTGAGTGGGGAGAACCTGTTTGATGTTCTGATCGGAACGGAAGAGCGGTGTTTTGACCCGCGACTATGCTGCCTCACTGTCACCCAGTTGCCCTGCTGCACAGGCGCTAATGCCGGAACCGAACAATGTACAGGAGTCCCTGAGCTAATCACATCCAAAGCAGTATCTACAGCCCTCACATTCGTACTGTCCTCAACTAAAGTTTGGATGCGTGTCTCTAGTTCTAAAACCTTCTCTGTCAGCCTAACTATTTCCCTGCATTTATCACATGTGAATCCCTCATCGCCGACAGAGATAGATAAACTGTACATGTGGCAAACTGTGCAAATAACAATAGCAGGAGAAGAAGCCATTACTCACCGTGATTGATGAATGATACCAACTTAACTTACCACTTACCACTCCACTTACCACTGTTGTTTGATGAACTCGTGAAAAACGGAGCGAGAGAGAAATGAAAATGGAGCGAGAAAAAAGAAAACAATAATAGGCGCGAATAGCAACGAGAATAGCAACGTGAATGGAACCGCGAGTGACAAGCTAACCGGCTAACGAATGCTAATGCGCTGCATTCGCGGTTTTTGAAGCGAGCAATCAAATTAGTTTGATAGATAATACCAGAAATATGGTGGGAATTAAGTTATATATTATCACTTTAAACAACAGAGAGTGAAAGTAAGGTAAAGATTCAATAAAAAAGCGGAGCTACAATCACAAAACTCACAGCAGCACAACAGACAGAAACAGACTGAAGCAATCGAACTGTCGAAAAAGGAAGTGACATGTTTTACACTGTAATGCCATCAACATTAAAATATGCCAGCAAGTGCTAAACATGTTGGCAACATGCTAAACCATGCTAGCAACATTTAGCTAACTGCTCAAATTTGTTGTAACATAAAGATACAATGCCCAATCTGCCCCAAACTTCTAAGTCCTGACCTAAAGATATCCACATGCCAGTATTCAATTACAGTCATTGCACCACCTGCTGGCAACAAGAACAGGCTCTCAAGCTTCACATGTTTGATAAAAGTCCTGGACTGAACACATCTAAAGGTCGATATTCAGTGCGGCACATAAAAATGATACTTTCATCCTATATTTACCCACTTAAATGCATATTGCCCTCCCTTTACGGTTTTCCTAAGGCAATCAGGTAGCATTGGCCCAAGGTGTGAGGGCCCTTTCATCGCTGCTTGCAGTTTTAATAATAATTATAATTCATTTTATTTTATACTACAGAATTACAATGGTAATAGTCATTATTTATCATTAATTTGTGTTGGCCCTCGCAACCTGTCTGTATGTTTAAGCTAGCTCCTTTCCTTTCCTTTCCTTTTTGTATTGACAAAGTTACATATAATGTTGACAGCATATAAATGCTTCTCATTACAAATTTTCTGTACATAAAAGTGTTGCAAATTATGCAGAAAATAAAAGCGAGCCTTGCACACTTTGCTTTCCTAAATACATGTAATGAGCCACTTAAACTCATGCAGAGATGAAGTTTGTGTAAAGCAGCATTTACCATGAACTGAGCCACTCGGAGACAGTTAAAACACTCTAATAATGGACTGTGCATGTGAAAATGAATGCTATACACACTTTACTCTGAAGCACTCAGGGCATCAGACCATATATTTATTTAAAGTACAATTTTACAATTTGATAATCACATTAAGTCATATTGCTAATTTCCATTTTATTTCGATTAATTATGAAGTCCTAACGGACAATGCTGATTCAAACTTACAGGGTATTTTCTCTGCAGCTGTACCCATATTGTATGTTTCAAAGGTTTGTTTTAAAACGTCTATTACTGTCTCAGCAAGACAACAGAATGTAAACAACCTGTCTGTATGTTTAAGCTAGTATTCAGCTTTTCAGATTGCATAGCAGAGGGAGACAGAGGTTCAGTCCAGTGGGGACAGATTGACCCACTCATCAAAAGGTCTCTCACCTTCACAGAAGGACAGTGCTCCAAACAGATTGCTCATCATGAACTTCCTTGTAACTCATGAACTCAATCTCTCTCTCTCTCTCTCTCTCTCACACACACACACACAGATCAACGCTCTACAGAAGAGTGGGGATAGTTTTCCACTGGCTACAACCTCGGGGAGAGTTCTAGGGAAGGTGAGTGAGGAGAGAGAAGCTAAAAAACGAATTAGCTACAACTGATGAAAAATTAAAGGAGGAGCATTTTCAGATGATCCCTGTCCTATATAAGAACCTTTATGGTTTTGCTTTTACAGAGAAGTAAGAAATTTTAAATATTTGCTTATTTACCGGGCTTGAATTTGTTCTATTCCATTAGATATATGACATTATGATGCCTTAGAAGCCAATCCAAAACAAGTTTTCATAGCAAGTGGCAATTTTGACATTGTTTACTCAACCATGTTGCTCCAAACCTGAAGAAAGACTTCTTCATTGGACAACAAAAGGAAATGTTATTGGCTGACAGTCACTTTAGTCACCATTCACTTTTATTGCATCCCCCCCCCCCCCCACCATACATTGGATTGTTTTCTTATAGTGCTTTAAATGTGTATTTATTTGTTTATATTGTTATTTGTAATTTTAAAGGGATAGTTCACCCAAAAATGAAAATTCTGTCGTTAATTACTCACCCTCATGTCTTTCCAAACCTGTTAGACTTTTGTTCATCTTTGGAACACAAATTAAGATATTTTTGATGCAATCCGACAGATTTCTGACCCTCCATATACTGCAAGGGTACTACCACGGTCAAGGCACAGAAACGTAGTAAGGACATTGTTAAAATAGTCCATGTCACATCAGTGGTATGAATGAGTAGAATGAGTAGTAGTAACCTACGATGTGCTAAGGTATCAAATTAATTTAGATTGTGTGTGTATATATATATATATATATATATATATATGTGTGTGTGTGTGTGTGTGTGTTCATGTGTTATGCTTTCTTTTATTAAATTTAGGGTAGATAGTTTGTTTGGAAGTAAATGTATGAGTGAATACATCTGTGTTTTTGTTGTGTTTTTTCAGGCTCTCCGCAGTTCCCAAAGTAGCATCAAACCTGTGTATGTTTCTGTGGGTCATCGAATCACTCTGGAAACAGCAGTCAGACTCACACACACCTGTTGTCTCTACAGAGTACCTGAACCAATACGACAGGTACACACACTTGATGTCTCTACAGCATGCATTAACCGAAATTGCATAAAATTGTTTCAATTCAGTCCTTTCCTTTCAGTCGGGCACTTTCAACATCACGTTGGTGACGACGAATTGGGAATCTCGCCAGAGAGACCAATCTACTTTGAGTGAAACTAAACGAGCCAGTACACATTGGCATACGATATTTGCATCTGACTGTCACCCCACAGCATGGGTATAAATAGGTAGCAGGTGCAACGCATACTCAGCTTTTCGCTTCAGAGCCGAGTGGGTGTTTATCGTTCTTCTCCTCCAAGCTGCTTCGTGAAAGAATGAGTCGTTGCGGTAGTCGCATTTCCTCATCAAGTGGGTGCACACTACAGGCTGCACTACCCCTGTTGTGTTGCTGGCGGACATCTCCCCTGTGCACTTCAGCACTACTGAAAGAGCCACTTCCTAAAACAGCATTGCACGGGTGTGACGTTGCGTCTTTTTAAAGACATGTTGCTTTTCTACATTTTCTGTTAAAGATATCATTCCACCCATGCATTTCTCGATGCAGTTGTTGCCTGGTGCCGGCGGATGGTCACGATCACTGCCTCATGTGTCTGAGCATTAAGCACACTGAGGTGGCGTCCGTGGATGAGTCATGTTCCCATTGAAGGAAGATGACAACCTCAGAGCTGCGGACCAGGTTCCAATACCTAAAAAAGGGTAGAGTTCCAGTGCCTCTGCCTAGATCCCTTGTGCCCTTGAGGCTGGATGACTGGTTTCTTGGGGCGGCTCGCACTGGTTCTCAGCACCCCACCCCGGTGCCATTCTTCCTGGAGGTGCATGACGAGCTTTCCAGGTCATGACTTGGCTATGCGAGTCGGTTCTCCCGGCGTCCCCCCAAGTTCAGAGGCATCCAGGTCACATCAGTGAAGGCAGGTGATGCTCATGTCTTGAGCGCAGAGATCGCAGTCCTACTGCCGAAAGACGCGATAGAGCCGGTCCCTCCAGCCGATATGAAGGCAGGGTTTTACAGCCCCTACTTCATTGTACCCAAGAAAGGTGGTGGTTTATGGCCAATCTTGGACCTGCGAGATTTGAACCGAGTCGTTTAGAAGCTACCGTTCAAAATGTTGATGCAGAAAAGCATTTCGAATGCATCCGTCCCTGAGATTGGTTTGCAGCATTCGACCTGAAGGACGCATACTTTAATGTCTCGATTCTCAGTCAACACAGGCCATTCCTGTGCTTTGCGTTCGAGGGTCGAGCATATCAGTACAAGGTCCTGCCCTTCAGGCTGTCCCTGTCTCCCCGCGTCTTCACGAAAGTCTTGGAGGTGGCCCTGGTTCCCATGAGAGAACATGCCGTTTGCATTCTCAACTATCTCGATGACTGGCTCATACTGGCACAGTCACGGGATCAGTTGTGCGAACACAGGGATCTGGTGCTCAGTCATCTCAGCCAGTTGGGTCTTTGAGTTAACTAGGAAAAGAGCAAACTCTCCTCTGTGCAGAGGATCTCTTTTCTCGGGATGGAGCTGGATTTGGTCGAACAGACAGCACGCCTCACAGAGGAACATGCTCAGTCGGTGTTGAACTGCTTGAATACATTCCAAGGGAGGACAGCAAAGAGTAGATTTCTCCACTCCTCAGAGCTCCATGACGCAATCTTACCAGGTCGCTAGACCTCTTCATTGCCTCTATAATGGCACTAAATGCGTTCTAAAATCCATGTTTATGGTAAGTGCACTCGCTGAGCATCCTGTGCACTTTCTAAAGTCCATATTGGTAAGGGTCACGTGTGGCCAGCATTGTACCCTTTTTCCAAGTTGGTCAGACCCTGGTTCTCCTTGGGTCCCACTCTAGATATGGATCCTTAGCAGGGCTTGGAGGATTACTTTTAAAATGTATTCCGTTACAGTTAAAAAAAAGTATTCAGTAATGTAATCCAAGTACCACAATATAAAAGTATTTTGGAGTTTTGGATTACTTTAAGTTACATATGTAAATAAAGTCAAAAAAGCAATATCTAAGTACTTTTATTTAACTATGACTTGTTTTACCACCAAGCCTTTGAGCTCTGCCCTGGGACCGGGCTTTCTTTGCTCAGCCATTAACAGGTAAGTTATTATGGGTATGTAGCTCAGGCCTTTGGTCGAAGGGGATACCGCCACTGACAGCCGCTGAGGGGCTTGCCTAAGGGGCAACTTCTATGGCTACACAGTAGAGTTGGTACTTAGTGCTCACCTTGGTGCTTGGCATGCATTCCCCTCAGCATGGCAGCGTGGGTATTTCGTTCCCCATAGTGACCATAAGGAGAATGCAGTTCGAGTTCACTCGAAAGGCAACGGCTCAGGTTACGCATGTAACCATGGTTCCCTGAGAAGGGAATGAGACATTGCGTCCTCTTTTCTTGCTATGCCTCGGATGCAAGCTTCAGACTAAGAAGCAGATGTTGTGTTGACAGCACCCTTTAATACTTTGGTCATGCCAGTAGTGACGTCATAGGCTTTTGCTGGCCAATGTTATTGTCGTGTTTAGACATTTGCTTCAGACAATGGTCACTCTGAAGGCCTTTTCCATAGCGACCGCTAGAGGACGCAGCGTCTCGTTCCCTTCTCAGGGAACCATGGTTGCATGCATAACCTAAAACGAATTATTCACGGCGCTCGCTAAGCTAGTTGCATTCAAAGCTGTATCTAAGCCCTCACATTCTTTCTATTCTCAATTAAAGTTTGAATGTGTGTTACCACAGTTGTTTGATCAATTCGTGAAAAATGAGCGAGAGAGAAAAGAAACGGAGCGGGAGAATAAAAGAAACGGTAGGGGCGAATGACAAGCTAACAGACTAACAGAATGTTAACGTGCTGCGCTAGTGATTTAGATTAATAATGATAATAATGATTTGATAGATAATATCAGACATATGGTGAGAATTAAGTTATATTTTAGCAGTTTAAACAACAGAGAGTGATAGTAATATAGAGTGATAGTAATATAATCCAACAGAAAAACAAAGCTACATGGAGCTACAATCACAAACCACTCAGCAGCACGACAGACAGGAACCAGAAGTTATTTGTCACTTTCTATTGGTGGATAGGTAAAACCACTAAATCCTAATGGAATATGTCCCAAAAACACTACAGGAAGCCATATTTTTAAAACCAACATTAATATGTTTTTAAGATACTGAAAAAAACACAAATGTCAGGGCATGTCAAAACTTCTCCAGGGCCCCAAAACCCCTCAGACCCCAGAGAGTTAAAGGGATTAATTTGAAGGACAGAACTTTATTTTCATTTCACACTGGGATTGTTAGTCATATACTGGCAGAATGAGAGCTTGCCTGTGGTGGATCTTGTCAGCTCAATGGGGATGGAAGCATTTCCCATAATACACACGTATTCTGTAATATTACTGAACACACACATGCACATACATGGTCCTTTACTAGTGTTTGCTAGCATTTACTATTGTTTGAGAAAAACCTGAATAGAAGAAAAAAAAGGTAACTTTACCTTCTGAAAGGTTAGTTCATATAACTGTATGTATGTTATATATAAAGCAAACAACAATAATCACCCTGTGAACATTGTCCAACACTGCAGGATGTTAAAATTGACTGGGTGTATAATAAAAAAAATCTGTAATATTACTGGGGGGAAATTAGAACATTCTAAAAGGCGTATTTAAATAAATGCAGAATAATATTATTGTTACCAGCATATTAGCTGGTAAATGTTTAGTCGACTTATAGACACTCTGCTGCATTGTGCAGGCATACTGTAGATTCCATGTGGGCCTGCCTATGATTCAGTCTCTCTCTATCTTTGTGCAGGCGGACATCCGTTCAAGAGAATACCTGCGTTGCCATGTCCTGACATTACCTAGATGAACAGATGGGGTGATAGGAGAGAATGCTGTGATGCTTACATGTATTAACACTGGTAATTTCTCATTTAAACAGTTATACTTGAATCCAAGAATTTACCATTGTAGTGGATTTATAGTATACACAGACTTTTCTTTTTTCCTGGAACTATAGTGTCTGAAAACAAAAGAAGGGTCATGTTATTCAGCTTCATGTTCTACTGTCACCAGGATCTGATGTAAATAAGAGATTGTAAGAACAACACACTTTCCCAAGCAGATCAAGTGTATTTCGGGTACATTCTGAAAATAAAGTAAAGAATTGAGGGAATAATAAAAAAAAAAAATCTGAAGTTTTGCATTGCTAATACACTTTTCCCCTTGGATATTTGTAATCACTGGGATTCTTCTCAATTTTACTGAATTTATTTCTTCAATTCTTTCCAATTTTAATTTTTTGTATAGCTTATTCTGCACACTGCTGCATTGTTTCAATTTGCATATAAACTATTTACATTGTAAATGTCAATTGTAAATAAATAAAGATAGAAATATCTTTAGTTGAAAGTTTTGAGCTTTTTTTTTCTCCTCCCATCCCTGTACTTATACCTAAATATGTTGTTTATATTGAAAGTGTCTGTTATTTTTGATATCTTGGTTGCCCTCAACAGAGGTTTAATCTTATGAACCACATCAGTTCCATAAATCAGTTTTCTTTTAACTCTTGAAATTAGGCTGCATATTTTTCAGGTTTTAACTAGATGATTTTTAAAATGATCTGGAAAGGAATTTTATTACAAAATTTATATTTCTGCTTGGCAAGCATTGCACTTTTAACAGCCTTTAAGGGCATGATGAAGATGTAACAGTGTTCGTCTGGATACATGACACTGGTACAAGAAATTAGATTTTACATAGGCGGAAACAAAAAGGAGGAGGATATTTGCATCGATCCTCATTCTCAAACAAACAACACAGTCTCTGCCCTATCTTGCCCTCCCACCTATTGCATCACCAAAGTGCTTTCATAATATGGGCCATAAAGGTATATGAAAACACTTAGATTTTGTATTTATTTATTATCTATCTGCTTGAAACACACTGGGGCTCCTTCAATAAACAGTTTACATTGTTAATCTTGTGTTGTGAAGTTGTTTATGAAAACATTTAAATCAATGTTCAGTTGATTTGAACTATGTTCAATTGAATTGATTTACACAGATTCATTTTGTTAATGTTTTGACTGCTGATTGTGATTCCCTGACATTATGGGGACACCCTCCAGGCCTTTGCCTTTCTTCCAGACTTTGAGATCCTGAAAACAGCCACTTTTGATGTGGATTAGGGCTGTCACAATGTATGTATATATATATATATATATATATATATATATATATATATATATATATATATGTGTGTGTGTTATATATACAGGGTATATATATCAAGCGTATAGCGTCAGTTCTGGCAGACACATCAGTCAAGCTTGCGTCAGCTGATAATCAGCTGATCCACGCCATCCAATAGGGATTCATTTTAGATTAGACCGCTGCACTGCACTCGTCATACCCCTGCAAACATGCCCCTGCGGGGGCCCATGCTGGCTTTTTGCGGGCACAGTGGGCTAGGGCCAGCCCACACCAAACCTAAACAGGCCCAGTGTGGGCTTGCCCAGGCGAGGCCCACAGCTTTGGGCTCACCGCAGGCTCTCTGTGAGCAGGCCACACTAGCAGACTGCCCACATTAATGCCATGATGGCCCAGTGTGGGCCAGCCCATTCGGGCCCAGAGCAACTTTTGTACCTTTGGGCCCATGCAGGTTTTTGTGTAGGCAGCCCTGTAATACAACTAGGAGAATACTAACAGTGACTACGTTTACATGTTTTACATGTTATAGTACATAGATCGATTAATGGCATGCATCATTACGTCACCACGCGATGCCATCTGACGTCCCCTCAAGAATTTCACGTATAAACATATAGTTCGTCTTCGTGATAATGCCATATACAGTTTTGGGTGTTTCATTTTTAATTTTATGCAAGTTTCAAGTGCAGTTAATTATTTTCGTGCATACAGACGACGGCGATGTTGAAGCTCTTTTATTTGCCGTCAAACGGTTGATCACTGCCATGTGTGTGTGTGTCCTGTCGCAAAATGTGGCGAAAAGTGCTACACGACGGTAATAGTTTGATTAAGGTGTTTACATGTCTGTACCGCACTTCAATAATGCGACTAAAATCGGAATACTCCACATGTCTTAATTCGATTTGTGTTTACTTCGATTATGACTTTAGCCGGATTAAGGTAATCAAAAATCTCTGTTTACATTGTAGACTCTTAATCAGAGTATTGTCTTAATCGTATTAAAATCGGATTATTGATGTCCATGTAAACGTAGTCACTGACTGGCCATTCATTAGTCACTCAATTGACCGTTCGCAAAGACCCGCCCTTCTTAGTTACTGTTGCCATCACCGACAAATAATGCCGCTCTCACGCTACACACCATGCTCTCACGCAGTGAAGAATACATCGCAGAGCAAAGAGGAAACTGACAACGTGCCGACAGACAACACAGAGCAGGTTACTTCTGGTATGAAACAAGGTCTCAGGACTCTCAGCTTTCAAATTTTGTCATTTTTAAGGAAATTCAAACAATAAATACTGTTTTGTGGCTTTTTAATGTGTCATGACTGATCACTGTATTGCCTCAGTTCAAACACGTGAACCGTTCGTCTTTTCATATTTACGTAAAGCATGAAATGAACATAAATAAACATCGGAAAGTGTTTTATTTCAACCGCGGAACACACAATTTTTCAAGTTTAAAGGCAGGGTATGTAATTTTTCTAAAAATTTTAGAAAACTGGGTCGGGCCGAGTCCCAAAACAATCTTATAGCCAATCAGCAGTAAGGGGTGTGGCTACTCGTGATGTGGAGGAGAGAGTGTTCAATGAACAGCTGAGCCGAGCGGCAGAAAGATAGAGATGGCGGATAAAAACAAAAAGAGGAAAACCACTGTGGAACGATAAGGCAAGAAGTAGGACCCGTGAAAATATCGGATCAGCTTTCCAGCGCTCGAGAACTCAAGGAGCGGAAGGCCTGCGATCGGACGCCGAGGTTGCTTTGTTTCTTTTCGATAGGTGAGTAACACTGGACGCGACGCAACAGCTTAAGTCTGCCTACACTGGAAGTGAGTATTTCAGCCGAGAATGTAGTTGTTTAAAACTCAAATCTGCGGTTTATTTATAAAAACAGCGCCTATTTGAAAATGTGCTTCGCCGATTTCGGAGCCGTGAGCTCTACGCGATCACCGGGCGCTCAGTGCTCATGTATCCCGAAGATAGGAGCATAACCTCAGCTAACGTTAGTCCTTCTGACATTTGCCGCTGGCTCTGATGTCTCTGTACTAGTGGATAAACATAAGATATAATTCGTTTTGGGTAAATCTAACAGGTAATCTTTGGTCTTTATTCTATTGTTCTATTAATATGTTTAAATGAAAACGAAAAGAGGCAGTGGTGTTATATTTCGTCTGTAAATACAGTGAGGAAGATTGCAGCAGCCAAGGCGAGCTGACTGACGTTATCAAGTACGCTGCTCTTTGCAGAATTACCGGACTTGCGTCGTTCCTCCGTGGGAGTTCACATCCCCCGAGTCTAACTCATGAAGTCCGAACTATCGAGGATGCAAGGCCGAAATTTGCGTACTTGGTATTGAGAAACACGCGCAGACCTAATGTTAAGTCACCAGACTATTTGCCTAATCTTCTAGGTAGTTTAGACTGCGATGGAAATGCAGACAGCAACAGCTCTGGGGGGAAAAAAGTTCCTGGGACATATTTTTCCAGGTAATTTCGGTGGAAAAGCTGCTTATGTTTCACAGAACTAATCGTTGCCTGGGTTGCGTAGGCTACATATATGTGGGGCAGATCTATCAAAATAGGGGCGAGACCCTTTTGCGGTAGGGGCGTGTTTGTTTTGGTGATTTCAAATATCAACATTGGCTTCCAGAAATTGCTTACCCTGCCTTTAAGTCCACCGAAGTTAAGATACTCTCCTGTCTGATTTGTGTTTAAGGCTAGAAGGGATCCAGCTGCTACTGGGCTACTGGGCATGCGCATTTACATATTTTCCGAGCCAACAATAACGTGAAATCTATGAAAATGGTTTTAAAAAAGCACATGGCTCCATAGTTTCATCACTTTAGAGCAGGGATGGGCAACTTTGAGAGTGACAAGGGCCATGATTTTTTATCCTTTATACCAAGGGGCCAGATTACTAATCCACGTCCACACACCTTTTACACCGTCTTACTCCATTTCCTTTTTATTGAAAGAAATGAGAGTATAATTAATGTAATTTGCTTTTAAAGATTTTATTAACTATAAAACGTGTGCAGTTATGCTAGTTCAGAAGGGAAACTTTGTTGTTAGTTGACAGAAATATTACCCAACAAGTCAATGTAAACATCTCAATTGCATTGTCTGTAAATTTGCAACAAACAAATGTACAGAGGTCCTTTTTTTTATTAGTGGCCTACAGAACATTCTCAAAACAAACTAATTAGGACAGTTAAAAAGGGCTTATTAAAATAAAAATAAAAAAGTTATTTCAAATGGTACCATAAAATAACCTGGTCTCTGCAGGATTTTCAAAATCAATTTTAAGACCTTTAAAGACCTTTTTAAGATCTGCACTTCACATTTCAGCCTTTAAACAATTTTTAAGAAAAGGGATGAGTCAAAAATATCAATGAATTGTTATATTAAATAACATATAAATATATCTTAATTGTTTAGATTTTTATAATGCATTAGCTTTTTGCCAATCCACAGGTTCACATTTAAAAATATGTTGCAAAAATAGCAAACGGGCTTATTGAAAAAGCAAATTCGTTCTCTGGCAGCAGGTTTCACTTTCAGAGCGGCAGAATATACCGGTTTCCCCAGTAACCGCAGAACACAAAGCAGCAGCGCCTGACTTTGAAACGTGCAGCGCTCATATTTATTTTGAAATCATAGCCTTTTGAAGTATAATCGTCATATTAATCCATATAGCAATTCATGTCTTTCCGTCCCCAAATTTAATACCTCTTATAATTTAGACTTTTTGTAACATTTAGGAGTTTTCATGGCCATAAATTTAAACAATTAAACTGAAGACATTTTAAGGACCCAAAGAAACCCTAAGAACATAGTTCAGTACAAACATTTCTGTCATGCATTTGGCAAAAAGCTTTTGTTGACTATGCATTGTTTTACCTTTGAAATTTGAGGCAAGTGCAACTCTGGCGTCCCGTTGTCTATGAGCAGTGGTGTGATGGCGATTTAAATAAAAATACAGATTTCCAAACAATTCAAACATATCCCCTTGAATTTGTTAAAAAAGATAATCTGTTAACCATCTTGACTGGAAAATACTGTTTTCATGGTCTGTTTTTTCATTTATTATTTGCTAACGTTAGTGAATGTTTACACTGCGCTGAAATTAATATGGGGAGCGGCTGGAACTAGCGACCTCTCCTGGTTGGAGATAGTATTAACATCATAAACTGAAAGCAATCTTTACGTGACTTACTTTTCAAATGTTTTTAAAATTGATCATCCGAGTGTAATATAATCCAGCGGGCCGTACTAAAAGACACTGGGGGCCGTATACGGCCCTCGGGCCGCCAGTTGCCCATCCCTGCTTTAGAGTGTCGCAGTGACCATCTTTTTGCAGTAAAGGACCTGTCATAGTTTAATGAGTGGGAAGATGACATGCATTTTAGAAGGACTCTTTATTGGTGGTCACCACATCATGGTCCAGTTTGAATATGTATTTAAAGTTCTTTTCGACATGGGACCATAGTCTGGACAAGTGTTCTCAAACTCAATTCCTGGAGGGCCACAGCTCTGCACAGTTTAGCTCCAACCCTAATCATACACACCTGATCCAGCTAATCAAGCTCTTCAGGATTACCAGAAAAAGGTCTGTTCACTGAAAGCCTGTGTAGGACCCGTCAAATAACTTACATGTGTCACTTGCTGATGTTGGAATTTGGAGTTGGATTTTGGTGAATTTCACTATATATGGTGCATGACCACCCGTAACTTATTTTGACGGGACCTCCACAGGCTTTCCGTGGACAATGTATTAATAGGTCATATTTCATAGCTACGATGATTTTATTGAGCAATACCTACGGTAAAGTGCTTAGGAAACACCCTCCAGCAGTTTCATGTACATCGGCGCTCGTAGAATGGCTTAAACAACTGATGTTATGTATTTTCTTATTTTTGAATTGGCTTCTTATTGTTTAGTTATGCCATTGGCATGACACGTTTTTACCTGACTAATAATAAATTGTTATATTTGATTTATTCTGAACTGTCCTGAAATCATTATGACTATTAGACTGTGAGGAGGCTTTTGTTACCGCAAATCTACGGCCAGGATAGGTCAAACTGAAGGCTCATGAATGAACGGAGCAGTAGGCACGTCATCGGAGACCTCAGATTTCTGTCTATCACTAGTGTTAGCAAGTTGTATGGGAAAAGACTACATGTAAGTAAACTACACTTTTTGTCATAAGCAAGCAGTTGGCGGCAGACAATTAGGTATTAGTCTACCTACACCCTCTGACTAACATCAGACTGGTGAGTTTGTGTCCGTGAGATCTACGCAAAAACCCGGGGCGTGAGACTATATGCGACATTAGGTCCCCAGTGAACGGATAATTGAAAGTATGGGATGTCGAGAATAATAAAATATATAAATTAATATACAATCGATATCTGTGATCAGTTTTTAATTAAGAATATTGCCTAAATTTAATATTCACTTGAAATTGGAGTCAGATTGTACACGGAGCTAGACCAAAATTGGAACTAAATCCAGATAAATAAAAGACCGAACATGCATTAAACCTTCGACCAGGCCGCTGGATTCCGCTGTTTGGGCCAGCGGGTGCATTCTTACAGTGTCTCTCTCCCCTCCCTCCAGGACATCTACAACACCCGTCTCTCCCGCAAAGCCCTCTGCATTGCAGGTGATCCCACCCACCCGTCACATAGCTTCTTCAGCCTGCTGCCATCAGGGAGGAGACTGCGGAGTCTCCAGGCGAGGACCAGCAGACTGAAGGACAGCTTCATCCATCAGGCTGTCAGGAAGCTGAACTCCCTCCCGACCTTGCCCCCCCTCCCCTCTCTTACCCCACGCACCACTGAACTCTGACCCCCCCCCACCCACCCCCCCCACACACCCCCCCCCCCACCCCCACACCCCCACACACACACACACACTGTGACCAGCACTTTGTACAGCATTGGACTGACCTCATTCAACTACCTCTTCTGACAGTCTGAATAAAGACTGCTCTTTTTGTCACTTTAAATAGAATAGATTTAATAAGCTCTTTGCACTACACCATTTATATTCTGCACTGTTTTTTTATTTCACTGGTTTGCACTCTATCTACCATGTGCCTTATGTCACTTTATCTATTTTTATTATTATTATTATTTAATTTTTTTCCTTTTTACATGTCCTTATTTGTATATTTGTAATAGTTGCATTTTATGTATGTATATATATATATATATATATATATATATACATGTATGTATATATGTATGTATGTGTCACACAACGCTGTGTAAAAAGGACAGGAAGACTCAAGTGCTGTGAAAAATAGAGGAATGAAGTTTATTACAAAAAACTTTGGATGATCACATCCAAAACAAAAACACAAAGTTTGGGAGAAGAACAGGGCTCCCAGTGCCCACACCAACTAGACGGATGGCGGGGAGGAATGACTGAAAGGAGTTCAGTCTCACGCTCCCAATCCGGACACGCAATCCAGTGGATTAATTAATCCTCGCCTGAGGATCCTGGACACAGTACAAAAGATGAGAAGAGAGGAGATCTCCACACATGCAAGGTAAGACGTAACACAAAATGACATACTGACACAGAGAGAAGGCATAGATGGGAATAAATAGGAAGGGGAAACGAGTAACAGGTGCGGGGCTGATGGAGCACACAGTGCTGCGAGTTAGCGCTGATTGCTCCCCCACATGCAGCAGCAGATGACAGGATGAAAACAAACCACCACGTGTAGCTGACAGAGGTAGAACACAGGTGAACAGCAGGAATGAGTCGGAGAGAGGTACCGACCATGACAGAATCCCTCCCCTCAGGGATGCCTCCTGGCATCTCCAGAAGACTCACCATGACACCGATGGAATTGGTCTATGAGAGCGCGATCCAGTATGTCGCGAGCTGGAATCCAGCATCTCTCCTCCGGACCATAACCCTCCCAGTCAACCAGATATTGGTGACCCCTACCCCTTCGCCTCACATCAAGGAGCCGTCATACCGTGTAGGCAGGCAACCCCTCGATGAGTCTGGGAGGCGGAGGGGCCGAGGTCTGGGGTTGGAGGGGGGAGCGAATGACGGGCTTGATTCTAGATACATGAAATACCGGATGAATTCTCTTAAGCATAGGGGGTAGTTTGAGTCGAACCATCACCGGGTTAAGCACCTTAGCCACGACGTACGGTCCAATGAATTTAGGTCCCAGTTTACGTGCGGGCAGCTTGAGAGGGATGTCTTGGGTAGACAACATTTACATTTACATTTATGCATTTAGCAGACGCTTTTATCCAAAGCGACTTACAGTGCATTCAGGCTATACATTTGTTTTATCAGTATGTGTGTTCCCTGGGAATTGAACCCACAACCTTTTGCGCTGCTAACGCAATGCTCTACCACTGAGCCACAGGAACACCAACCAAACCAAACCTTCTGACCACAAACATAAAGTGGGGGCTTAGAATGGTGACGGTCCGCCGACGTCTTGTTCCTCTCGCCAGTCTGGATAAGGGCTTGTCTGGCGAGCCTCCAGGTCCGGAGGCACCTTCGAATAAACGCATGCGCGGATGGAACAATGGCGTCGGATTCTTGTGAGGGAAATAAAGGGGGCTGGTAGCCTAAACAGCACTGGAAGGGTGACAATCCCGTAGACGAGACCGGGAGGGAGTTATGCGCATGCTCGACCATGGCTAATTTGGAACTCCAAGTCAAAGGTTCTGCTGACGCCACACAACGCAGAACCCTTTCTAAGTCCTGATTGGCCCGCTCGGACTGACCGTTAGTCTGCGGATGGTAACCGGAGGATAGGCTCGCTGTCGCCCCCAGTAATCGACAGAACTCTGTCCAAAATCTGGATGTAAATTGGGGACCCCTGTCAGAAACCACGTCCACCGACAGCCCATGGATGCGGTTGACGTGATCAAAGACAATGACCGCTGTCTCCCTCGCTGAGGGTAGTTTGGGGAGGGGAATGAAATGAACTGCCTTCGAGAACCGGTCTACCACAGTGAGGACCACGGTATTGCCACTAGGCGGGGGTAGGCCTGTGACAAAGTCCATGGCGATGTGGGACCAGGGTCTCGAAGGGATAGGCAGCGGTCGGAGAAGCCCTACTGGGGGTCGATTAGAGCTCTTACCCACCCCGCACACCGGGCAGGCCAACACGAACTCTCGAGCGTCCCGCGCTACTGACGGCCACCAGAACCGCTGCTTAATCAGCGCAAGTGTCCGAGCCGCTCCTGGGTGGCAAGCTAGCCTAGACGAATGGCCCCACTGAAGGATGCTGGTTCAAACCGACTCAGGTACAAATAACAGACCCTCTTGGCATCTCGCGGGGACAGTAACGCCGTCAAGTGCCTCGCGTACCTTGGACTCCACCTTCCAGGTGACCGCCACAATCACCCGGTTGGGTGGCATGATGGGCACCGGAGAAGAGGATCCAGTCTCCGCTTCGAAGATCCGCGAGAATGCGTCAGGTTTACCATTCTTACTCCCCGGGCGATAGGAGATGGTGAAGTTAAAACGCCCGAAGAATAGAGCCCAGCGAGCCTGCCGAGAATTTATTCTCTTGGCGGAACGGATGTACTCGAGATTCTTGTGGTCAGTCCAAACCAGAAAAGGAACCCCCGCACCCTCCAGCCAGTGACGCCACTCCTCCAAAGCCAACTTGACAGCCAGTAACTCCTTATTCCCGATATCGTAGTTCCGTTCCGAGGGGGTCAGTCGATGGGAAAAAAAGCATAGGGGTGTATTCTGTCAGAAGGCGATCTTTGGGACAAAATAGCCCCCACTCCCACCTCTGACGCATCCACCTCCACTACGAATTGGCGAGAAGGGTCCGGGTTATTTAAAATGGGGGCCGAAATGAAGCGGCCCTTAAGTCTTTCGAAGGCCTCCTGAGCCTGTTCAGACCAACAGAATCGCCATCGTGTGGAGGTGAGGTTAGTCAGAGGCAGGGCGATCTGGCTAAACCCTCGAATGAACCGCCTGTAAAAATTGGCAAACCCCAGAAATCGTTGAACCGCTTTACGACTGTCTGGGGTGGGCCAATTAGCAACCGCTTCTACCTTGGCAGGGTCCATCCGAATGCCTTCCAGCGACAAAATAAACCCCAGGAATGGAACTGATTGTGCGTGAAACTTGCACTTCTCCAGCTTGGCGAATAAGCGATTCTCTAGAAGCCGCTGTAACACTAGCCTGACGTGCTGGATGTGGTCACGCTCGTTCTGGGAAAAGATCAGGATGTCGTCGAGGTATACAAACAAGAACCGGTTGACCACGTTTCTGAGCCCTAGTAAAGAAAAAAGTAATTCAAAAAGCATCTTAACCCATAAAAGAGGTCTTAAGGTCCGAAATTGTTAGGAGTACGGACGAGGACTTTTAAGAGGCTTAAGAGTTTCTTTAGCAGAGGAGAAAATGGACGAAACATGAAGAGGGAGAAGAAATGTGTTGCACACAATGCATGACAGTGAGTTAATAAGACGCTACACATTATATCGTGCAGGGATCATGTTTGTGACCGATCTTACTAGAGACACGCTAACATCTCCGACACCGCGCAGAAATGCCATAGCGCCAGAAATGGACGTAATCACTACATTAACTACATTAACATATTTGACAACTGGAAAAATGCAACTATGTAACAGCGATGATTTGGGTCTGTTACAGCACTTTCAGAACCTTATTGTGTCGCAGTTCATTTCCTATGAAATACGTTAAGTATGATAGCATGGTAAATAAAAAATAAAGATTATAATGTGTGTGTGTGTGTGCGTGCGAGAGAGAGAGTACGGTAAAACAGGAAAAATTACACCTGTAATTTCAAAGTGAAGGCTTATAATAAACCCTACTCTTAAAAGCGCTCTTTTATTTCCTTCTTGGACAACCAACCAATCACAGTCTTCAAAAGATTGTGTCATAGCTAGCAACGGGGTCAGCCCTGTCTCGTCACTAAAATAAAAGTTTTTGTCTTTTGTCTTTTGTCTGGAAGTTGCTCTCAGATTGGTCCTGAATCACTTTTAAGCTAAGACTCCTAGTTAGAAATGTTTAAGCTAAATTAGGAGCTCTCTAAAAGGATCTTAGAATCTTTAAGAATACGGGCCCTGGAGTTTTCGTGTTGGAATTTGGTCCCATTTTTGCCTGATATAGGTTTCCAGCTGCTAGAGTTTGTGGTCGTCTTTGACGTATTTTTCGTTTAATGATGTGCCAAATGTTCTCTATAGGTGAAAGATCTGTACTGCAGGCAGGCCAATTCAGCTCCCGGACTCTTCTACTACGAAGCCATGCTGTTGTAATAGCTGCAGTATGTGGTTTTGCATTGTCCTGCTGAAATACACAAGGCCTTCCCTGAAATAGAGGTCGTCTGGAGGGGAGCATATGTTGCTCTAAAACCTTTATATACTTTTTAGCATTCATAGTGCCTTCCAAAACATGCAAGCTGCCCATACTGTATGCACTTATGCACCCCCATACCATCAGAGATGCTGGCTTTTGAACTGAACGCTGATAACACGCTGGAAGGTCTCCCTCCTCTTTAGCCTGGAGGACACGGCATCTGTGATTTCCAACAAGAATGTCAAATTTGCACTCGTCTGACCATAGAACACTTTTCCACTTTGAAACAATCCATTTTAAATGAGCCTTGGCCCACAGGACATGACCACGCTTCTGGACCATGTTCACATATGGCTTCCTTTTTGCATGACAGTGATTTAGTTGGCATCTGCAGATGGCATGGCGGATTGTGTTTACCGACAGTGGTTTCTGGAAGTATTCCTGGGCCCATTTAGTAATGTCAATGACAGAATCATGCCGATGAGTGATGCAGTGTCGTCTGAGGGCCCGAAGACCACGGGCAACCAACAAAGGTCCTCGGCCTTGTCCCTTACGCACAGAGATTTTTCCAGTTTCTCTGACTCTTTTGATGATGTTATGCACTGTAGATGATGAGATTTGCAAAGCCTTTGCAATTTGATGTTGAGGAACGTTGTTTTTAAAGTATTTCACAATCTTTTTACGCACTCTTTCACAGATTGGAGAGCCTCTGCCCATCTTTACTTCTGAGAGACTCTGCCTCTCTAAGACATCCCTTTTATAGCTAATCATGTTACAGACCTGATGTTGTGGTGGCTTCCGCCTTTTCTATGAAGAATCACTCTTGAAGTCTTGGGGTTTTGATGCCAGAAAAGTAGACTTTATTATCGGTGATGACGCAGCCGAGAGACTCTGCAGAGAATCTCCCAAGTCTGTGTCTCCACACTCTTATATAGGTTTTCCTTTAAGGAATGTTCCATACATTTCCTACATCATGTCATTGTTTACCTTTTTTGGCTATGTCTCCATCTGTTTCCTGGAGCAGACAATAGGCCCCAATTTATGTTACGTTAAAGGAAGAGACCCTATCATGTCAAAACAGGATGTGCAGCTTTACCTTAAACCATACGTCAGCACATTCCATTCTTCTGCAGGCCTCTACTTACACAGGCAGATACAATTTTATAATAGTAGAATAACTTGATACATAAATGGCTATATTCACATTGATTACACTTGATTAATTTATATTTTGATTAATAAAACTCTTCGTCATTCCCCCCTTTGAGACTTACTAAGTCTTAACTATTTTGGTTACTCTTTAAATTAAATTTTTCATCATCTTGACATCTTAGCATTTCCATTTGCCTAGCTGTGGCTTTGACAACTAGTGACCTCAGTATAGGAAGCACACAGCAAAACAGAAATCCTCCTATTAATACTGCAACTCCTAAAAACATTCCTAATTTAACTAACCATGCTCCCCATGCTCCTAACTTTAGATCAAACCAATCCCACATTTTATTATCTGTCCCAGCGTTAGTTTTAAGTTCAATCCTTAGGTTTTTCAATTTGGTCATTACTTCAGTGAATGCTCCTTCTGGAGCAGTATTATTTGGTATAAAAGTACAGCATTGATGCCCAAACATAACACACACTCCTCCTTTCTCAGCTAGCAAATAATACAAAGCTATTCTGTTTTGCCATGTCATTCTGCTTGTGGCATCTAATTGTTCTCCTAAAAGTGATAAGGCCTCATCAGTGTAATTAATAAATCTTTGCTGATTGTAATATATGTAATTGATCCGTTCTGTATTTTTATTTTGCGTAATCCAAACAAATATTGATTCAAACCCTGATTTGACTTCATCTCTTGCTTTAAACTCATAAGGTATACCTCTTGGTTGACCAATTGAATCTATATAAACTGCATGGTCTTTTTCATAGGCTCTTTTAGATCTGGATTTTTCTTCATTTGTTGCTTCCTCTTCTAGAGAGATGTGACTCATTTTATGTGTCAGCATAACCCTAGTACATAATCCTGACCATTTTTCTGGTAATGTTGTCAAGAGGCCATATTCTAATCCACACATCCACCATATGTCTGCCAATGCAATATCAATATCATCAAATATAGGTGGTGGGCCTTCTTTTATCACTAAATAGTCATGTTTACATCATGGTATTTTCCATATTTTGCTGCATTTCCCTTCAAATCTTCCTACGTCAATATGTCCCTTCTTCTCATAACATTCAAATTACTGATCTGCCATTAATTGTATTTTTCCTTGTGGCTTTTGTATTTTTCTTTTCCGTACTATTGGCCATTTACGGGTACGTATGCACTGTAATTCAGTTGCTTCTCTGTAGTTTGTTGTAGATTGGAGAAACTGGCACCAATATGGGCAAAATGCCATTTTTTGGGTACAGTTTCTAAAGACATTAATCTCTCTGCCTCTTTCTATAAAGCATTTACCTCCCAATCTCACTACATCTAACCCCATTACATTAGATAGTCCTGGACAGTTCTTAAACCATTCATCATGAAATATTCTACAACTAGAACTGTGTATAGGTATTGGTACAATATATAAAATTGGTCTTGCTTCAAAGCAAACTATGCAGTTTTCCCATTTCTCCTTTTCTGCTGTGTAATTTACCAATTTTTTACCAATTATTGTCTTCTGCCTTTTCCCATAATATATCTGAATTGCCCCTTTTCTTAAAAGTAATATTATGATTGTCATCTACAATGTGTATATTTTGTCTAGATAGTTTTTCCTCCTCATCTAGTTCTTGTTCTTTCTGAATTAAGTCGAAGCCACTGCTAGATTCACCCGAGGATTGAAAAGTCAATTCTGGGGAAGTCTGGGTGCTGTTGGTTATAGCTTGAGTTTGCCAAATTAAATGCATTAGGCATGTGATCATCAGATATGTTGTCAGACTTATTCTTTCTCTTCTCCTGTTTGTCTGACAGGAGAATGTGAGCTCCTTGTACATCTGTTTTTGAGCTTTCATCAGTTTGTACTTCATCTTGTGTCACTGGTCTTTCCTCTTCACTTTCTCCTGAATTATCTGCTTGTCTGTTTTCTTCTCTTTCTGTCCGTACTTTTGGAACTCTAGTACAGTGGTTTAGATGATACCAAGTTGTACTTCCCTCCACTTGGACTGCAGTTGGAGTAGCTCTCACCACTTTGTAGGGTCCTTCTCTCCTGGGCTCATTCCACTTTCTCCAGAACACCCTCAGATATACTTGGTCACCTGGAACAATTGGACATTCCGACTCTGTTTCCTCACAGGGCTCTTTTCTTGTTTCTGTAAATAGATAGCTTTATGTATGGCAGTTAATTTTTTCATATAAGATCGAAGTTCCATTTGCAATTGCTCTAGAGGAGGTCCTTTGTAGGGACCTCTACAATATGGCACAGGCATGGGTCGACCCGTAAGCATGTTAAGTGCGTGTTTCTGTTAGTTTGCATGCAATAGCTCATTGGTGCAAGAGGTAATGCATCAATCCAATTAAGTTTAGTACTTTCACATATTTTGTTTAGTTTGGCCTTGAGGGTTCAATTTAATCTCTCTACCATCCCTTGTGATTTAGAATGGTAAATGCACCCTAGTCTCTGCTTTATTCTCAATTGTTGCAGTACTTGTTTTACAGTTTTTTGTATGAATGCTGATCCATTATCTGAACTTATTTCTGATGGTATTCCAAATCTAGGAATTACTTCTCTTGTTAGAAATTGAATTACTGTTCCTGCTCCCTGAGCTACTGCTGATGGTACTGCCTCCACCCATCTGCTAAATCTGTCTATGACTACAAGCATGTATCTTTTGCCTTGTACTCGCTTTATCATATCTATTACCAAATGCTTGAATGGTCCTTCTGGTACTGGTATATGCCCTATTGGTGTCGTTATTCCTTTCCTCACATTGTTTTTGGCACAAACTTCACATGTGGCCAGAAATTCATCTACCATTGCATGTAAATAAGGAGACCAGTATCCTTGCTTTTTAATTTTCCTTATCACTTCCCCCCTTGCGCAATGGTCAAAACCATGCGCATCTGAAATGAGAATATTCAAAAGTGAAGTTGGGGGCAACAATTTGCCCTTCATGTGTACGCCAAATATCTTGCGTGTCTTTTTTGGCTCCCCTTTGGTGCCACATTGAGTGCTCATAAGGGCCCGCTTGTTGTTGAATTCGCATAATATCGTCCAACTGAGGTTAAGGTTCTATAAGTACTACAGGTGTTAATACTGCTACCTGACACCCTGAGGCTTTTTTAGCTTCCAAATCTGCTGCATTGTTCCCCTTACTGACAAAATCATTTCCTTTTTTATGGGCCTGACACTTGATTATTGCTAGTATTTTTGGTAGCATCATAGCAGAAATTAATTTACATATTTGTACAGCATTTTGTATGGGAGTCCCGTCACTCTTTTTGAAAGTAGAGGAAGTAGAACAAACACTCTTTGTTTCCATACTGCTCCAAATAAATGACATACACCATGAGCATATGCTGAATCAGTGAAAATATTGGCTGTCTGTCCCTTTGCCAATTAACATGCAACTGTGAGAGTTTTTAATTCTGCTAACTGAGCAGAGCTAGGCTGTATACACCTTTGAGATATCACAGGCACAAATTCTTCCTTGTCCTTCTTTACTACTGAATATCTTGTATGATTTCCTACATGATCGCTAAAGCTAGAACCATCTACGAAGTAAGTGACTTCTGCTTCAGGGATTGGTGTAGACTCAAGATCTGGCCGTAATCTAGTAAATGTCAATGAATTAGTCACACAATCATGGGGTTTTCCTTCAAAAGCCAAAGGAATTATGATTTCCTACATGATCTCTAAAGCTAGAACCATCTACGAAGTAAGTGACTTCTGCTTCAGGGACTGGTGTAGACTCAAGATCTGGCCGTAATCTAGTAAATGTCAATGAATTAGTCACACAATCATGGGGTTTTCCTTTAAAAGCCAAAGGAATTAATTCAGCTGGATTAACTGTATGACATCGCTTTATAGTAACATCTGGATATGTAAGTAGTGATGAATAGGCAAGAATTCGGGCTTGAGTCAGAACAAATTTCCCTTGTTCTATTAACTCAACAATTTTGTGATGAGTATAAATAGTTACTGGGTACCCCATGGTTATTGTGGTTGCTTTCTCATATGCATAATATACTGCTGCAAGGCCTTGTTGGTAACATGGTGGATAACCCTGAGCTACATTGTCCAACTTTGTGCTATAGTAAGCAATAACCATCAGCTCTGTTTGCGACATACAGATGAAATTGTTTATAGTATTCAGGATTTCCCAAAGCTGGGGCCTGTTGTAGTTCTTTTTTTAGAGTGTCAAATGCTAGTAATGCATCTGTGTTCCATTTTAATGGATTACCTAAATGTTGCAGTCCTGCTTGTTTCATGATTTCTCTCAATGGAGCTGTTTTTATTGCGTAGTCTTCTATCCAATCAGCACTAAAGCCAGTCATCCCCAGAAAAGTCGTCATTTGTCCTACTGTTTGAGGCAGTGGTGTTTTACTTATGCCTTCTAATTGAGCTGGAGCTATAGCTCGTGTGCCAAATGCAATCAATCGTCCTAAGTATTCAACTTGAGGCTGGCAATACTGTATTTTGGTTTTGGATACTTTGTGACCTCCTTGTGCTTCTTTATCTTTATAACATTGTTCTAGTGTTGTAGAACAAATAATCAAATCATCTACATATTGCAACAAAGTACTGTCTATCATAAGGCTGATTTAGATGATCTTAAGAACTTGATTAAATATATGTGGCGAATGTTTAAACCCTTGTGGAGTTGTGGTGTAAGCATACTGTTTACCAGCATATGTAATGCAAATAAATATCTACTCTCCTCTGCTAATGGAACACTGAAGTAGGCCGAACAAAGATCAATTACTGTAAAGTATTTGGCTTCAGGAGGGACATTCGTCAGTAGCGTGTGCGGGTTTGGTACCTCAGCTGGCAAATCCTCTATTACATCATTGATAGCTCGTAAGTCATGCACAAGACGCCATCTGTTTTTGTCTGCTTTGATTACAGGCATAATTGGAGTGTTACAATAACTAGTTTTTTCTGTTAATACTCCTGCCTTCACTAAACCTTCACTAAGACATTCTTTTGTTTCTGTTCTAAAATTTATTTTATCAGCAATTCAAATTAGATGTTAATTATTACAATTTAATTATTTAACATAAGGCATATACCTCTATTATGTTCTACTATCTGAACTGCATTAGTTTCCTAAATTTCCTAAATATTCTCCCTATCTTAGTCACACAATATATGCATTCAAATGTGTACGAAAAATCTACAATGCCAATCTTGATTCAGTCTTTATTGAAACAATTTTCCTGGACACATTCACTCCATCTAGTCCCTATATTCACAGGGCTCATACAATCATCCTTTGTCCCTTTATTTAGAGGGCTAATACACTCATTCATCCCTCTCAGGTGCGGCACCACATGCGTCCGCCTCTGCCAGGCCCCACTTAAGGGACCGTCCAGGAGGGGTGCGCAGGTTTTGCCCACCTGATACGGAATTTATTTATTGTCTCATACAACCACAGTCATTCACACAGACACCGACACAGACACATTAAAACAGACTACACTACACTCTTCCTGAGTGACCTGACACATACTGGCTCTTTCACTGATACACTTCCTCAACACAGAAAAAAAAGCAGCACCCTGCAGGATTTTTTGCCTACCCGTGCAGACCTCTGTGTACTTTATTACAAACAAAGCGGTATCCGTAGGACTTTGTGTGCTTCCCTTTACTTAAACGTCTGTTTAACGTTTATTGTTATCCTTCAAGGCCCTCTTAACAATAAACACAGACCATTGCATGCAATTAGTTATTCTGAAATCAAAACCCTTTTTTTCTTTTTCTTTTTGTTCTTTAAAGATAAAACTAAGAATAAAATTGTATACCTGGCTTCAGAAAAATACATAGCATGCAGTATACGAAATACACTCCACACTACGGGCTGATCTGGCTACAGAATCGCAATGACTGATTTGCAACTTTCCCTTAAATACTACCAGAACAAAAGGCCCATAAACATTTATTCTCTGCCCCAAAACAGATTGCATCTATGTATGGGGGATGAGAAACCTCAGTAGGAGCTGTTCTCATGCCCCAAATGGTCACACCTGTAGAGCAATGTTTATCAGATTTTGAAAGGAGACCGCCTACAACAGAAGTACAGAATTCACTTAAGTTTTCAATATTTCTCATAATATAAGTGACTACTGTGAAATTGAGACCATTTTACCAATCGCACAGAGACCTTTAAAATGATACCAAACATGAAAAGGAAAAAACAACATTCACAAGATATAACGTTTGTGGCATATGGACATTCTTGCTATTGGGGAAGAAGAGTGAGGGGGAAGAGTCACAGGCAGTGAGGGCAGGGAGAGCAGTGGGGGTCGTAAATAAACAAGGGGAGTGGTGCTGTTTGTTGTCTTTGGAGATCTCTTCTCCAGATTAGTTTTATGGTTTTATTGCATGGTATCTGTGAATTCCTGAGTTTTGGCTTTATCAGGAGTTAATTTCATAAAGGAAATAATTTCACTCCCTACAACACCAACGATCTTCTCAGCTGCTCTCACTATCCGTTGAAGGGACTTGCGGCAGGACGCGTTGCAGGCGCCATACCACACAGTGATGCAGCTAGTCAGGATGCTCTCGATGGTGCCTCTGTAGAAGGTGCACATGATGGGGGCCGGGGCGCTGGCTCTTCTGAGTTTGCGGAGGAAGTAGAGACGCTGTTGTACAATCCACAAGATGGCGGCGCGTGCACGCAGCAGCTTCTCTCTCTCCCGACAGAACGGTGTTTTCGTGTTTTTTGTCTTGTAAGTCGCAATGTTTTTGTACATATTCGTCTCGTCTACCTGTCTTTAAGCGCGCATACAGTCATGAGTTTCTGCTTGATGTCGGCAGAATCACATTTTTAGAGATAAACTCCGCGCACGCCAAAGTGCTGCGGGACCTCGGTCTGCTCCGGAGGCCTACACCATCACCGACCCCCACTACTGCATCTTGCCCACAGCGGAGGCGATACAAGCGGCGTGAGAGGAAGCAGAAGAGGGGTAAGCGCGGAGGTATCCGATCTAGGCTAGCGGCTAACCCACACAAGCCAGCTATCCCTACCATCGTACTGGCAAACGTACGCTCTTTGGATAATAAACTGGACTACATCCGACTACTTCGCTCTACTCAGAGGACTGTAAGAGACTGTTGTGTTTTTGTGTTTACGGAAACATGGCTTAACAACGTTGGTAGGCTAATCAGATATTGTTGCTAGCCTGATAGGCTAATCAGACTAAAGTATCAAGGCCGCCCACGCATGTGAAACAAATATTAAAGCATAAGCTCATTTGTTTACCCACAAACAAAAAATCTAGCTTAATTTTCGTTTGCCCGTTTTCAAACGGAACGAAATAATAATAATATTGTTATTATTATTATTATTATTATTAGCCTGTTAGAAAATGTCTTTATTTCTTTTTGTTTGTATTTCGATTTGTTGTTAAATCAAACTTAAGTCATTCAAATAAAGAAATATTCCAAGCCCAGAGTTTTGATCTGATCATATAGCCTAAATGAGTCATGGGTCTGAGTGCAGTTATTGGATAGCACTATATTGTAGACAGATTGGAGATTAATCCTAATAAACATGCCGCTACAAATTAAAACCATTACATTAAAATACATTTAAAACAGTGTATTTCATAACTTCAGCAGCGTGCAGATCCTCGTTTATGTCAGGACTGTGGTGACAGTAGCGCGGACAATCAGCTCGCTCACATAATGTAGGCTACCATATATTTATTATACCGGGAAAACATATAGTTTTTATGACATAATATGTCGTTATTACGAGAAAAAATATGTTGTTTTAACGAGAAAAGATGTTGTTTTAACGAGAAAACATCTCGTAATTACGAGAAAAGATGTCGTTAAAACGAGAAAAGATGTCGTTAAAACGAGAATAGATGTCGTTAAAACAACATATCTCGTTATTACGACATAATTGAGTGGAAAAATAATATGTGTGTGGCAGCAATGCGTCACCGTACTGTTCAGGACTTCAAGTGCTGACACTTTTTATTTACATCTGTAAATAGACTATTGTAGTTTTGTTGCATTGTAGTTTTGTATTTGTTTACTTAGTTAAACATTAGACTGCTAGCAAATGTTAGCAATAGCAGTCAATTAGGTAACACTTTAGATTACAACCCGCAACGTACTGCGTAAGTAAACCGAATTTACAGTTTAACTTTTTTGTAATTATAGTGTACCTATTCAGTACCTCCGTGTAGGTATAAGGGAATAATATGTGTAAAGGGTAATAACCTGTAAAATTAAAAATTATTTCTACTGTAAGTATTTTGAAACTAAGTGGTACCTATTCTAATATTACATGGTATGTAGGCTATACAACAATCTTATATTTGCAAGCGATTTAGCAAAAACGTACACTGTGTAGGCCTACTTTTTAAACACGCTAGGTTATTGCTTCAATCCAAACGCTCGGTTGAGACTGTTGCGTTAGGAAGCTGACTTGATTTGACCCAATTTGGGTTGATATCAGTAATAAAAGTAACCCGACGGTCCTGGGTTAGGAACAGTGTTGCCAAGTCCGTGGTTTTCCCTGGGAATTTTTTACCGGGGAACCCCCTCGAAACACGATTTGGCTAGTTCTGAGTAGCAATTGGGTGGGTTTTGATGTAAAACCCTGGCAACCCTGGTTAGGAATGTGGAGGTTCAAAGCGAACTGTTCTGTGTGTGACGAAATCCGTGTCTGCAGTGCTGAAGATGGAAACGTGTGGAAAATAGGAAAAAAAAATCGAAGTGCAGACGAGGGACAACTTTTAAACTGTGTTCGTTTAAAACTGGAGCAGTGAATGTGTTGATCGGGAACTGGAAACAGCTTGAATGGCGCTTGAGATGAGTCTATCCGTGTTTCCGGTGCTCATGACAGGAATATGTGTCGAAAATACAAGAAAACTAATCGAAGCGAAGAGGAGAGAGATTTTTAAAACTGACTGGAATGTGTTCTTTTAAAACTGGAGAGTTTTGTCCGAGTATGTTCTCACAACATTGAGCAGTAAAGCCGGGAACTGAAGTAAGTCAAAATGGTGCTTGAGGACGTGGATCACAACGGTAAAATCAAAGACGGTAAAATCCTGTCAGTTCGCTATAATACATAGTTTAATATTGACTTTCAGTGTTTATTATTGTGTGTTTATTGACATGATGGTTTGGCCATAATAGTTTAACTTCGTCAGTGGGTGAAAAACATGAACAAATTGAACAAAATCTTAATTTGGTTTAACTGTATAAGCTGTACAAGTATGGAGTTGCTTTGCTTTTTCTGAACTGGTGTAATACATTTTTATCTTTTATTATCTGTTGCCTGTGTTGTTACTGTTGTCATATTGTGTTTGATTTTTATTTAAAAACCCAAATTTCAAATAATATTTAAATTAAATAAAACAGTCACCATGTTTATTGATATATTACCTGATATGTAATGTATGACCTACTGTATAAACAATCGTTTTAGAGCAATTTGTTGTAGCTACTTACCCTGTAACTACATGGAATAAGGGGGGAACAAGCACCACTTTAACTCACTGAAGTCGACCATATCGCCGGCGATACCAGCTCAGTTTTTTTAAGATCAGTGCAAAAGACACTAAAAATACTCTGTTGATTTTGGTCACACAAATAAGTGTTATACATCAATCGAAACTGTTAAGTGTCTACTTTTTTTGTGTACACTCACGATTACAACAAAACTTTGTGGTTTTGGAAAAAAAAAGAAAACAAACAGGGTGCGCTCTCTGTCTTCTCCGTCTCCGCGAACTCCTTTTAGAAATACGTCACTAAAATGAACTGTAACTCAGCGAAAACTCAACACACAGACATGGGAGTTATATCTATAGAAAGCTTGAAGTGAAACAAACATTCTGCGATGAAGTAATCCGTATGAAACCAACACGATGTTCAGTCTTTCCAGTCTAACTCATTATTTCTAATGCGATCCCGCCCCTTCACGGCTCGGCATTTCATATGTAAATAACCACGTGACCCGCGTGCGCGTGGAGACATAAACAAAGAGTGAGGAGATCATACTGTTCGTTTCTGGAAGAAGACGAGCTGATAAAGGCTGGATTTCCCTCAAAATAAGAGCAAGAGTTCATCCAGAAGAGAAGATCGATCTGATGAGTAAGTAATGTTTTTTTTTGCATTAGTTAACGTGTTATTGTGTCATAAACACGTTTATTTGTTTTTTTCCCAAATGACAACATGATGAATGCTACCATCTAAGAATGTTTAGACCATGTTTATAATTAATACTCTGTTCAAAAATAGATTTAATAGCGTGCTAAACAATAATAATTAGTTTCTCAGATATAAAATGTATTTTTTTGTTTACGATAGTACAAAGCATGCATGAGTCTATAAAACCTATATATATATAAATATATATAAAAAGATGCTCCTGATATTAACATGCTCACAAATGTTTTTTTTTTGGTTGTTTGTATTTTATTGAGTCAGATACCTGCACCACAGATGATAAATCCTGATGACTTTCTTCAAACTGTTTTCCTCTGAGAGCGCTGTACCAACATCAGATGTTCAACTACACTGATATTCTATGGTAAAACAAGATCCTTGACTACTGATTATGTTTTTTTCTTCTTGAATCCATGGAAATAAGCAGTTTCACTTGTTGAACAGAATCTGTTGCAGGAATGACTCAAAGTCTGTTCACATCTCTGTGGTTAGATCAGTGTGCACAATAATGTTTCTTTGACCTTCATTATGTATGTTTTGATTATACTGTCTTGGAAATAAAATACAAATAATTAAAAAAAAAATTTTTTCAATCTCCTCACATTCTCTCTTACCTGCCTCAAAGTCACAGTCACACTGATGGGCCATTAGGGACCATTAGGGGAGGGCCCTTTGTCTCTCAGGTGAGAATCACTTAATATTCAAGGCCATTGCCACTCCCTCGCATATAGGCTTTCAATCGCAAAACATGTCTTAAAAAATGTAAATCAATATATTGTTTTCTGTGAATGAGTAAGCAGAATGATTCTCACATAATTGTGAAGTAAATATTCTAGCCTACAAGACTGATTACTCAAAAGTCTTATTCAGGACTATTTAGTGTGGGTTTTATGGCCTTATTTCAGCTACATTTTTTCCCCCAAAACTTACTAACCACGCATAATATTTTTTTTCTAAAAAAATACAAACATGTACATCCATCTTGGTCACATAATATTGTAGCAAAGTTTGTGCTGAATACAAAAACAAATACATGTTGGTCATTAGTATGTTATAAGTAGCTGAAATAAGCACAAATATCAGGGCATGTCAAAACATCTCAAGGGCCCCAAAATCACCTCAGACCCCAGAGGGTTAAGCTGATGATACTCAGCTCTATATTTCTTCGCGGCCCAATGAAACATACCAATTCGCAATACTAACGAAATGCATAGTTGAAATAAAAAAACTGGATGATGAGTGATTTCTTACTGAAAAATTCTGAAAAAAACAGAGGTGTTAATTATCAGACCTAAAACCTCTGCATGTAATAACCTAGAACACTGTTTAACATTTGATGGCTGCTTTGTCAATTCTTCGTCATCAGTTAGGAACCTAGGTGTGCTATTTGGAAGCAATCTTTCCTTTGAAAGCCACATTTCTAGCATTTGTAAAACTGAATTTTTCCATCTCAAAAATAAATCTAAATTACGACCTATGTTCTCTATGTCAAATGCAGAAACGTTAATTAATGCGTTCAGGACCTCAAGGTTAGATTATTGTAATGCTTTATTGGGTGGTTGTTCTGCACGCTTAATAAACAAACTCCAGCTGGTCCAAAATACAGCAGCTAGAGTTCTTACTGGAACCAGGAAGTATGACCATATTAGCCCGGTTCTGTCAATACTGCACTGGCTCCCTGTTAAACATCGTATAGATTTTAAAATCTTGCTAATTACTTATAAAACCCTGAATGGTTTAGCACCTCAGTACTTGAATGAGCTCTTATCGCATTATAGTCCTCCACGTCCGCTGTGTTCTCAAAACTCTGGCAATTTAATAATACCAGGCATCAGATACTTTTCCTATTTAGCACCCAAACTCTTGAATAATCTACCAAACATTGTTCGGGAGGCAGACACACTCTGTCAGTTTAAATCTAGATTAAAGACCTATCTCTTTAACCTGGCTTACACATAACACACTAACACATTTCTAATATTCAAATCAGTTAAAGGATTGTTAGGATGCATTAATTAGGTAATGCAGCCTAGCTGCTTTGACACACTCTGCAGTGTTAAAAGCGCTATATAAATAAAGGTGACTTGACTTGACTTGACTTCAGTCACCCGGATCCAGTCCGTATGGTGGCTACAGCCCTGAATGTCAGTGGAGACTGTATCAACTAGATGAGCCCCAGAGACAGATCCCCAGCTAAGACCGCGTCAACTAGACAGCCATCGGGACAAGACCACGGGAACCAAACAAATTCTCTGCTCAATCTGACCTGTGTTGCAGCCTGGAATTAAACTGCTGGTTTCATCTAGCCAGAGAAGAACTGGCCCCCCGACTGAGCCTGGTTTCTCCCAAGGTTTTTTCTCCATTTCTGTCACTGATGGAGTTTTGGTTCCTTGCAACTGTCGCCTTTGGCTTGCTTAGTTGGGTAAGCTTGACTGATTGCACAGATACTATTGTACGAGAGCTGAACTGGATGATGACATCTCTGAATCTTCAAAGAACTGACTTTAGCTGGAAAAATGACTCTTTGTTATTGTCCTCTGTAAAACTGTTTTCATGTTTAATACTGTAAAGCTGCTTTGAAACAATCAGTGTTGTATAAAGCGCTATATAAAATTAGGTGACTTGACTTGACCTGCAGC
The DNA here is from genome assembly GCA_027422415.1 of Schizothorax lantsangensis. Lineage (NCBI taxonomy): Eukaryota > Metazoa > Chordata > Actinopteri > Cypriniformes > Cyprinidae > Schizothorax > Schizothorax lantsangensis. Next base: position 20,866,358 of record CM049853.1, on the reverse strand, counting down.
TTCATGTCTACGGCTGAATCACAGCCATGCCAATATACAGCCATATCACACCGCTATTTGTGTGATATTGCTCACTTGCAATGGCATGCATTTATATATATATATACAGTATATATACAGTGGCATGCGAAAGTTTGGGAACCCCTTGTAGAATCTGTGAAAATGTGAATAATTTTAACAAAATAAGAGAGATCATACAAAATGCATGTTATTTTTTATTTAGTACTGTCCTGAGTAAGATATTTTACATAAAATATGTTTACATATAGTCCACAAGACAAAAAAAATAGCTGAAATTATTCAAATAACCCCCTTCAAAAGTTTGGGAACCCTTGGTTCTTAATACTGTGTGAGGTTACCTGGATGATCCACGACTGTTCTTTTGTTTTGAGTTGGTTGTTCATGAGTCCCTTGTTTGTTCTGAACAGTTGAACTGAGCACTGTTCTTCAGACAAATCCTCCACGTTCTGTAGATTCTGCAGTTTTCCAGCATTTTTGCATATTTGAACCCTTTCCAGCAGTGACTGTATGATTTTGAGATCCATCTTTTCACACTGAGGACAATTGATGGACTCAAACACAACTATTAAAAAAGGTTCAAACATTCACTGATGCTCCAGAAGGAAACACGATGCATTAAGAGCTGGCTGTTGAAAACTTTTGAACAGGATGAAGATTTCCAACTTTTTTCTTTTGTTGAAATATATATTTTTTTCCATTTATTACTGCCCTTCGGAAGCAACAGAAGATACTTGCATGTTTCCCGGAAGACAAATTAAGTACAATTTACCTTGATCTTCAAATTCAAAAAGTGTTCTCCCTTCCGGCTCTTAATGCATCGTGTTTCCTTCTGGAGCATCAGTGAATGTTTGAACCTTTTTTAATAGTTGTGTTTGAGTCCATCAATTGTCCTCAGTGTGAAAAGATGGATCTCAAAATCATACAGTCACTGCTGGAAAGGGTTCAAATATGCAAAAATGCTGGAAAACTGCAGAATCTACAGAACGTGGAGGATTTGTCTGAAGAACAGTGCTCAGTTAAACTGTTCAGAACAAACAAGGGACTCATGAACAACCAACACAAAACAAAAGAACAGTCGTGGATCATCCAGGTAACCACACACAGTATTAAGAACCAAGGGTTCCCAAACTTTTGAAGGGGGTTATTTGAATAATTTCAGCTATTCTTTTGTCTTGTGGACTATATGTAAACATATTTTATGTAAAATATCTTACTCAGGACAGTACTAAATAAAAAATAACATGCATTTTGTATGATCTCTCTTATTTTGTTAAAACTATTCACATTTTCACAGATTCTGCAAGGGGTTCCCAAACTTTTGCATGCCACTGTATATATATATATATATATATATATATACTAACCATGTCAGAATTTTGGGTGAACTAAAATGACCTGCATATCAGTCAGCAAAAAATAAACTAGAAGTGTCTGAGTGCACCTTTAATATTTCTGTTCCTAATTTATTGATGACATAATATAGGGGCAGTCGTGGCCTAGTGGTTAGAGAGTCGGAATTGTAACCCGAAGGTTGTCAGTCAGTCAGTCAGTCATATTTATTTATAAAGCACATTTAAAAACAACAGCTGTTGGCCAAAGTGCTGTACAAAATTAAAACATATACCAAAATACAAAAGTAAACAAAACACAACAACAAATAGTACACTACAGTTATGCCATTGTGCTTACTTGTGACCATATGCAATAGTGAATAAATACGTTTTAAGAAGAGACTTAAAATCAGCGTATGTTGGAGCAAATCTTATATAAGATGGCAAATTGTTCCAAAGCTGTGGAGCAGCCACTGAAAAGGCACGATCACCTTTCAATTTCAGACGTGTCCTTGGAACAGTCAACTGAAGACTACTAGTTGATCGAAGTTCCCTGGAAGCATTACAGTGAAACAGGAGATCAGAGATATATGACGGAGCCAGTCCATGCAAACCCTTATAAACAAACAGCAATGTTTTAAAATGGATATGATGTTTAACTGGGAGCCAGTGAAGAGAGATCAGCACTGGCGAAATATGTTCCCTCTTCCTTGTTCCAGTTAACAATCTGGCAGCAGCATTTTGAACAAGTTGAAGACGTGATAATAGGGACTGTAAAACACCCAAGTACAATCCACAGAGGTGGAAAGAGTACGAAAATATTCTACTCAAGTAAAAGTACCATTATATTAATTAAATTTTACTTAAGTACAAGTAAAAGTACCAGTCTAAAAATCTTCTCAAGTAAAAGTAAAAAGTAGCTTGTTTAAAATTTACTCAGAGTAAAAATTACTTAGTTACACAGTGGGAGGGAGGCAAAAATGGGATAAGCCAAGGGTGTCAAACTCAGTTCCTGGAGGGCCACAGCCCTGCACAGTTTAGATATAACCCTAATTAAACACATCTGATCCAGCTAATATAATAATTTAGGATTATTTGAAAACTACATGGTATGTATGTTGGAGCAGGGTTGGAACTAAACTCTGCAGGGCTGCAGCCCTCCAGGAACTGAGTTTGACACCCCTGGGATAGGCCTATAAATCTCAAACTAGTTGTTTTTAACCTGCAGTTACAAATACAGAAATAATAAATAAAATAAAATAATAAAATAAAAAGATACTTTAAATGTGAAATTAAAACCGCCAGTAGGTGTCAGCAAGTCACTGTCAATAAGTCAGTCATTGCGATTGAACCGAATCATTTAAACAATTGATTCATTCAGGAGCGAAACACCATCATTCCTCAAAAAGACAAAAAAAAAAAAACGGTGCTATGGTGGCTGTCAGTCCTGTGTTCCCCATGTCACGTGTTTTCCCCTCCTCTCGTGCCCATATTTGGTTTCTTCCTGTTCCTGTCTTCATTAGTTCCCAGCTGTGTTTGATTGCTCCCCACCTGTTTCTGTTCTCCTCGTTACACCCCAGTATTCTTAAGCCTTGGTTTTCCCCGTGTCTGATGTCCGGTATTGAATGTCTTCCTTGTTTTATTAAAGTTCATGTTTGAAAATTCTCCGTGTCTCCTCGCTCCTTGCTCTCCCCTACGAGAGCCTGACAGAATACCGGACCCAAACAGAAGTAAGCGGCGTTACTCCTCCCTCGTTTTTGTTTTCCCGGTTTTTGAAAAGTTTTTTGTTTCCCATTTTCCCTTGCTCCCGCGGCGATGGAAGTCGCCGCCCGCTTCATCGCCCTTGCCCACCGAGATCTCCCTTTCCCGGAGTATTCGCGGGAGTTCTGCGGGCTGGCCGCGGCGACGGCATTAGATGACGCCACCATCCTCTCTCTGTTCTGGCACAGACACACAATTCCCATCGTCCCGTGGACCTCCCAGACACCAAGGGACTATGCTGGAGGGAGGGGATCCTCCGGTGTCTGGAGAGTGTCAGGGCCCGAGCCAGAACCAGCCTGCCGTCGTCCGCGGCTCCCCCAAGCCCGCCAACCCGGACCGCGGCTCCCCCAAGCCCGCCAACGCGGCCCGCGGCACTCCCTTGCCAGCCGGCAAAGAATATGGCAAGCCAAATATGCCTTAATCCTCGCCAGAGCTCTCCAGTGCTCGCTCCTCGACTGCGCTCTCAAGAGCCCCTGCTGGTTCCGCCCAGCTCTCAAGAGCCCCTGCTGGTTCTGTCCAGCTCTCCAGAGCCCCTGCTGGTTCCTGCTGGTTCTGTCCAGCTCTCCAGAGCCCCTGCTGGTTCCGTCCAGCTCTCCAGAGCCCCTGCTGGTTCCGTCCAGCTCTCCAGAGCCCCTGCTGGTTCCGCCCAGCTCTCAAGAGCCCCTGCTGGTTCCGTCCAGCTCTCCAGAGCCCCTGCTGGTTCCGTCCATCTCTCAAGAGCCCCTGCTGGTTCCGTCCAGCTCTCCAGAGCCCCTGCTGGTTCCGTCCAGCTCTCCAGAGCCCCTGCTGGTTCCGCCCAGCTCTCAAGAGCCCCTGCTGGTTCCGTCCAGCTCTCCAGAGCCCCTGCTGGTTCCGTCCAGCTCTCAAGAGCGCCCCCAAGAGGCAGCTCCTCTCAAGTGCCCTCCAGTGCCTGCTCCTCGCAAGTGCCCTCCAGTGCCTGCTCCTCGCAAGTGCCCTCCAGTGCCTGCTCCTCGCAAGTGCCCTCCAGTGCCTGCTCCTCGCAAGGGCCCTCCAGTGCCTGCTCCTCGCAAGGGCCCTCCAGTGCGCACCCCAGAGCCCGCTCCTCGCCAGCGCACCCCAGAGCCCGCTCCTCGCCAGCGCACCCCAGAGCCCGCTCCTCGCCAGCGCCCTCTAGTGCCCGCGCCTGTCGTGCCCAGCGCCCTCTAGTGCCCGCGCCTGCCGAGTGCCCTCAAGTGCCCGCGCCTGCCGAGCGCCCTCAAGTGCCCGCGCCTGCCGAGCGCCCCCAAGAGTCCGCGCTTCCCGAGCGCACCCAAGAGTCCATGCCTCCAGTTCACCCCCAAGTGTCCGATGGAGCCCCTATTGACCCCAAGGAAATTTTGGGGGGGGGGTAGTAGGGCTCCGGCCGAAGAGACCGAGGTGGGGGCTGGGGCCGCTGTCTCGGAGGCGGTCCCACCATGGCCTCCTGAGTCCCCTGACCCGCCATGGCCTCCTGAGTCCCCTGACCCGCCATGGCCTCCTGAGTCCCCTGACCCGCCATGGCCTCCTGAGTCCCCGGATCCGCCATGAATGAATGAATGAATGAATGAATGAATGAATGAATGAATGAATGAATGAACCGTTCGGGAGGGGGGAGTACTGTCAGTCCTGTGTTCCCCATGTCACGTGTTTTCCCCTCCTCTCGTGCCCATATTTGGTTTCTTCCTGTTCCTGTCTTCATTAGTTCCCAGCTGTGTTTGATTGCTCCCCACCTGTTTCTGTTCTCCTCGTTACTCCCCAGTATTCTTAAGCCTTGGTTTTCCCCGTGTCTGATGTCCGGTATTGAATGTCTTCCTTGTTTTATTAAAGTTCATGTTTGAAAATTCTCCGTGTCTCCTCGCTCCTTGCTCTCCCCTCCGAGAGCCTGACAGTGGCTGTTTGCAATTATTTTTGTCGAAATAGAGCAAAACCAGGGAATATGGTATCTAAAACCCAAGTTTCTTAATTAACTTCTTGTTTATTGAACTGTTGTAAAAAAAAAAAATCTATATGTAGGCTAATCATGCTGATTTTTGGAGGAGAAAACAGCACTCTTTGTGTGATATTGATTTACTATATGAAATTATATAAATATATACATTTTCGGGGGGTTGTTATTCAAAGCATTCCCAAAAGCATTAACTATGAAAATCTCGATTGTCTATGCATAAAAACCTATCTGTCTACTTAAGTAACAGATATGGGTGTCATGCATAACATAGTCGTATTAAAAATAGGCCTGACTTTATATTTAATATGAATATTAAAAACATTGTAAGTTAGGCTACTTATCATAACACTTTCATTGTACAGAAAGAGAGCAAAGAACATTTACATTATCAAAGAACATTTTCACTGACAGTCAAGAGTTCAAGCACTCTCAAAACCTCCCATTAAAATCACTGAAGCTGTTTACACTATGAAATGAATATCTTACTTACAGATTCATACACACATATGCACTTTGTTTCTAACGAAAGAATTAGCCAGAAAGAGGTATTCAGTCAGTGAGCAAGTGAAGAAAACACCAACATTTTAGCGATGACTCATCTGAACACCTCTGATTGGTCATTGCATTCATAAGCTCAACAACATCGTGTGTGATTGGTTATAATGCGCAGTGCTGTAAAAACGCGTCTGTCTCGGGCTCAGCGCCGTTGCCAGATTGGGCGGGTAAATATTGGCTTGGGCGGGTGGACAAAATTTGGGCTGGTTTTTGATCAGTTTGGCGGTTTTCAAAACATATAAATTGTATAGACTAATTGGTTAACAAACAAGCCCAAGTGTGCATATATAGCCTACTGCATGCATCCAATCAGTCATCACAAAGTTACTAAACACACAGGCATGCTGCAAAGAGACTGGTGCTGATGTTGACGTCGCGGCCGCACTTTTAGCCAATCACTAGGGATCAGCAGTGATGATTGATTCATGAGTGACGGGTTTTAGCGCGATAACGGATCTGATTTTGAATGTATAACTGTAAGTGATCATAATGCCTATATATAAGTTCGATGGTAAAAAGTGGAGAGTGTTTTAACTCTCAAAACGTGAATTACACCTGTTTAGGGAGATGACATGAAGGCTATATCACTGCAACTCCGAAATCAGAGCACAGTTAAATTATTTAATCAAAATCTGTTTATATCTACGATCCTGTCTTTTATCTTTTAAACGGTCCAGATTGGATCCTTTAAAGATGCTGGACTTGTTAGTTTTGACTGTGCAAAGTTCTACATTATGTTCAATATGAACTTAGTTCTGTGTGAAATTATAGAGCAACACGAAGGTAAGAGCATTGTTGTTGTTAATTTTTTTTATTGTCGGATTATCATACAGAAAGACACAGTTTTGACTGTCATGGTGTGTGCATGAACGAGTGTGAAATACCTATAATTACCTTGCTTATTCTGATCACTTATATTGAGCACTTTTTTGCATTTAAATTCTGACTGTTGACATTGAAAATGATACGTGTTTTTCGAGGGTATCGGTTAATTTCTTAATTGCGGTTTTGACAGTGTCTGCTTGCATATTTATTTGGTAGTTCTCTTTAATGTATTTGCCCCGATTTGATCCATGGGAAATGTATCTAGCATTATATTTATATTATTTTGTCATCATTATTTCGTTATAAGGAGTTAAAAATGGCTCTTATCAACCTTGATTTACATTATATCACATTATTTTCACAGTTAAAGTTTTGGGCGGTTTTGGGGCGGGTTTTTATGAGCTTTTGGGCTGGAAATCGTCCATCCAATCTGGCAACACTGGCGTCAGCCAGCGAACGCAGATTTGAATTTAGCAGCTAATGATAGAAGCAATCACGCTGGTGTGATTGTATCAAATATAGAAAATATTATTCGGCTATTTTTTGTCTTTTGGAAGCTGCATTCAAAATCCACTTGGCTCAAAAATCTGAGGTATGTGCCCCCTCAATTTGAATGGGCATGACGCCTCTGACCTTACCTCTACATGCTTGCAAAGGGTTGATTTTATAAGCTGCTAGTTTGGTCTCCCTAGACAAACACAGTTTACATTGCATACTAGAGCATAAATATGGCCAGGGGTTCACTTCATTTTCTTCGAGTTCAACTTCAGCAGAATACGACGGGGTTTGGTTTTCAGCTGGGTCTGCACCATAACGCCTGTCTTGTCCGTCTGCATCTTTCTTGTGATTTTAGCGCCTGTTTGTTCTCCTGCCCATTATCTTCTGCAGTAGTTACAAGGGAGCGCTTTTTTTTTTACTCAGTAATTGAGGGGTTTTAAAATGTAGCGAAGTACAATACTTCTAAAAAAATATACTTAAGTAAAAGTAAAATTACAGATTTTAAAAATTACTTTAAAAAGTAGAAGTACACAAAAAAGCTACTCAATTACAGATACGCGAGTAAATGTAATTCGTTACTTTCCACCTCTGACAATCCATTACAATAATCTAATCTGGATGAGATAAAAGGATGTATCACAGACTCCATGTCTCTTAATGTTAAGAATGACTTCATCTTTGCAATATTCTTTAACTGATAAAAACAACTTCTAACCACAGCATTGATCTGTTTATCAAAAGTCAAAGCAGAGTAAAAAGTAACGCCCAAGTTTCTGACATGTGAATGGAGATTACCAGATAGAGGTCCCAGTTTACTGGCCACAGCCTCTGTAGAAGCAGGGGAGCCAAAACGTAAGACCTCAGTCTTAGACTCATTTAACTGGAGGAAGTTGGCAGACATCCACTGTTTAACATCTCTCAGACAATCAAACAAACACTGCAGGCTGGAGCCATCTTTTGGGTGCAGAGGAACATAACACTGAGTATCATCTGCGTAACAGTGGTATGAGACATTGTGCTTTTTAAATATAGCATACAAAGTAAGCATGTACAAAGAAAATAAAACAGGACCCAAAATTGAGCCCTGTGGAACCCCATACAAAACTGGTGCACAAGATGAAGAATATTTGCCAGTCTCTACCGAGAAGGTTCGACCCTTTAAATAGGATACAAACCAACTTAAAACACAACCTTGAATCCCGATTTGCTGTAAGCGATTTAAAAGAATGCCATGATCAAGAGTGTCAAATGCCGCACTGAGATCCAGCAAAATTAAAACAGCACAATTGCCAGAATCGACAATCAACAACAAGTCATTTAATACTTTTAGCAATGCAGATTCTGTACTGTGTTGAGGTCTGAAACCAGACTGATATTTATCAAAATTACCATTTTCCTGTAGGAAAGAGGAGAGCTGATTGAACACAACCTTCTCCAAAACTTTTGATAAAAACGGTAATTTAGAGATGGGACGATAATTATTAAAAACTGCTGGATCCAGATTTGTTTTTTTAAGTAGGGGCTGCACAGTGGCATGCTTAAAATAAGATGGAACTATTCCACTGATTAAACTGTTATTAATTATTGACAATAAACTAGGACTAATAGCGTCAAGTGTCTCTAATAAGAGACGAGGAGGGATGACATCCAAAGAACAAAAAGTGGGCTTCGTTTTATGAATAATTTGCACCAAGTAACTGTGAGACACTGGAGTAAATTCAGATAAATATGTAGAAATTGATATGGACTGAGAGAAGTCCAGAGAGGAGGGAACAATACACGATCTTATAACATCGATCTTGTCAGTAAAAAACTTAAGAAAGTTTTCACAGGCCATAGGAGACGGATCTGGATATAAATTAGACATCGGATTTAGCACACTATTAATGGTATTAAATAATATTTTTGGACTATGGCCATTTTTAGCAATGAGATCAGAGAAATAATTCGCCTTTGCAATCTTAACAGTTTTTTGATAGTGAATCATACACTCTTTGACGCAGTCATATGATATTTGTAATTTATCCCTCTTCCACTTCCTTTCCGCTTTTCTCCATTTCTGTCTAATAGCCCTAGTTTCATCATTAAACCAAGGATGTACACAACTTCTAGTTTTTTTCAATTTAAAAGGGGCAACAGCATCAAGTATATTTGAACATATCCCATTAAACGTATTAACCAGCTCGTCAGGATTAGCTCCAAGACAGCTAGATTCTATTTCATGAGTTATAGGGGAAGTAATATAAGCATCTAAAAAAATTTCAGATGTGGATGAGTTAAAAAACCGAGTACACCGGCATGCCGAGGCACGGTGTAATACAGGACTAGGAACAGCTATGTTAAAAATAATAGACTTATGATCAGACAGAAAAAATTCTTCAATACCCACATCAACAACCAAAAGGCCGCAAGACAAGATTAAATCAAGTGTGTGCCCTTGGTCATGAGTGGGACCACCAACAGATTGTATAAGATTGAAGGTGTCAATAGTTTGTAAAAACTCTTTTACCATAGGCTTCGAGGGACAGCAAACATGTATGTTAAAATCGCCCAATATCAAGAGCCTATCTGCATTTGGCACCACAGAGGATAAGAAATCTGAGAACTCACTTATAAAATCCTTATTGTACTTGGGGGGGGGTCTATAAACAAGTATACATAATAGTGGATTACAGCCCTCCATCTGAAATTGCTGAACTTCAAAGCTAGAAAACAATTCTGAGGCAAGTAGACGACATTTATTTCTAAAGATAGTTGCTAAGCCCCCACCACGACCAACTGACCTTGTCGTGTTAAAAAAGTTATAATCTGTGGGACAAACTTCAGAGAGTGGACCAAGTTCACCGGCATTTAGCCACGTCTCAGTCATAAACAAGAGGTCCAACTTATTAGATAAAATATGTTCATTAATGGCAAATGTCTTGTTTGAAATAGAACTTACGTTTAGCAGCGCCATCCTCACTTTGGTGGAGTCCGTTTCCTGATGAGTAGATTGATGGTGATATGTTGTAGGTTTATGTTGTTGTTGATCCGACGACGGGGAATAATCCAATGAACGAAGGTGGCGGGGATTTACTCCTCTTCTACAGACCCGTAGTCTTGGAGAAGTACTCCTTGACGAGAGCACCGATCCTAGTTGCTCCGGATAAACAGACACGACGTCACGCTTGAGGGACCACGAATATGAAATCTGGCCGTGGTGACAGCTAGAAGCCAGACTCCGAGAGTCCGTATGACTCAGGCCTCCAAGCGACGATGCGCGGAGGTACCTCCTCACGCGTACCAACACCCCACCGCGTGTTCCACGTCTTCTATAGCGTTTCTTCCTCTGATGATATTCACAGTCCGGTAAGCAATGTATTTCAGATGGCAACATAGACAGGAACGGGGGATCAGGAATCTTGTACCCTCCGTGATTTGAATCAGAATCCGTTTCTACGGTCCATCGTAGATTAAGAAGAAATGAGCGATCATAGGTAAGCACTGTAGTAACTTTTTGTGCAGACGTGCAGACAAACAAAACAAATATACTCAATAAGGAGAACACAGACACCAGGCGACGGCTTGCCAAACTCCACACAGGCGCCATCTTTCAGTCTACTCAGTTTAGCAGTTGTGGGTTTGAGTCGCAGGTCCTGCAGGGATTGTGGGTGGGGGGAGTGAATGACCAGCGCTCTCTTCCACCCTCAGTACTACAACTGAGGTGAGACCCTTGAACAAGGCACCGAACCCTCAACTGCTTCCCTGGGCGCCGCAGCAAAAATGGCTGTGTACTGCTTCAGGTGTGCAGGCACGTGCACACATAGACATCAACGGGGGCTTGAGCACCTGCCCTGTTTCTTCCTTGAGAGAAAGTTCCCTTTTTTCTGGGGAGTTTTATTTATTTTATTTTTTTAAATAAATGAATATATGTATATATGTGTGCGTGTGCGTGTGCATGTGCGTTTGCATGTTTCTGTTTGTGCACAGCTTTCCCTGTCAAACAAATAAAAAACCTAAATATCAGGTCGGGTCAGGAAATGTTGACACTCCGTCGAGTTCCGATGTCTTTCTCCCCTCCACGTCTCCGCGCAGGTGCTCACGGCGCGCAGCATAGTGTAGCACACATTGATCGGCACATGCACATCACAGATAGGCAAAGAGCCCAGAAGTGAGGCCCTCCCTCCCTTTCCAGTTGTGTTTGTCTTGGGGGGGAGGTGAGTGATGAACAAAAGACTAAGCTACCTGTGCCTCGAATTTACATCTAATTATTCAAAAGACAAAAGGAAAATATAGTCAATTTGTCTTGCTAACATCCATGACTCATGAGCATGTAATAAGTTAGCTAAAGTTTAGCTAAGGCAATATACCATGGGCATACAGGCTAACTTAATGGAGAAACGACAGCTGAATATACAGTAAAATGAATAATGTCATCAGAATCACCGCATTGAAATTAAAATAATTTATTGTCTTGTGAAAAAATAAACAAATTATTACTGGAATTATGTCCCTCTCCTTTGTGCAGTCATTTATTCTTAATTTATACTATATAAACTAGTAGCATAGAAAACATGCACATTGTGGCTTAGTTTCCTTTGTTGTTGCCTGTTCTTGTGATAAAATTAGTGAAGACCATGTTCTCTATGTGAACTGATTATTTGGTAGCACTTTATTTTGCAGTACGTGTACTTCCCTGGTACATACATGGTAAATATCTTGTACCTACAGGCAAATGAGTGGTAACACAAAGTACTTACCTGAAGTGTATGTACATGGTAACAAATAAGAAACACGGCTGTACTTAACAGTCGCACATGCATGGTAATTAGTTTGTACATACAGACAAGTGTGGGTAATAACGGTCACTTACAGGTAGTGCCCGTACATGGTAACTAATTAGATACTTTACTGTACTAACTAATGTGTATACATGGTAAATATGTAGTACTTACGAACAAGTGGGTACAAACAGGCAGGTCCTTACAGTATCCATATATGGTAACTAATAAGACACATTACTGAACATACTAATGATATGTACATGGTAAATATGTAGCACCTACGGAAAAATTTGCTATTACGTGGTAACAAACAAGACACATACTGTACTTGGTATACACGTGGTAAATATGTAGTACTTACAAACAACTTTCACAGTGTATCCTCCGTGTTAAATTTACTCATCATGCACACCTGGGTCCTATTATATCATCTCTGCTTTTCACTTTTTGGGTCCGATCTCGTTTACACAAGTCTACAAGGACCCACATAGCAGCCACTCAGTGTATACCTACCTGTAAACCTTACCTGTTATACTTACCACCTGTCTTACCTCTCACTACCAGTATGTTTGGACTCACGCATAAAACAATTAGAATCTACAAAATCCTTCCTAGAAAGGACACTTACAAATCTCACTGTTGTCTCAATATCCTGTCCTCTGTTTACTCCCTTTGTGTCCGAAAGGGACCCATAACAGATACAGCATTTTCACACCTAGAGCAACTTTTAAAAAAAATCCATTTTCAAGAACTACAGCGAACAACAACTAGTTTGGACTACAAAGTTGTTTTCCTCAATTTATGACATCACAAATTGTAAATCCCGCCCAAGCCAGCCGCCACCCGCGCCAATACGGAAATTTGAATGGTAGCTCTCCTGCGGTGGCTCTCCTGGAGAATGCTTGGTTGAGCTCTGCACGTTTCAAAATCAAAACCCAGTGCGGGTGTTTTTATATCACTGTATTTCTGATGGAGTGGCTGCTCAACCAGTGGCTGCTCACTGTTTTCAAAAATTTTGGATGTCATTTTCATTTCATCTTGAATATAATGTCTGATAAAGCAGCGTTTGTGAGGGAGCTCTGTTTTGTGTACAGAGTTACCAGGGAAACCTCGAGCTCTCCCGCTCCAACAGCGCCTCCCGCTGGCAGAGAATTAATTTGCATATATATGCGGCCACAGATAGTGTAAATCTGTGGGACTATGGTATAAGTAAATTCAACCGTATAACAGTTTCAGTGCAATTCATGTTATAATGTTATAATTAAAGAACAATAAACATAATAAATATTACCGTTGCACTTATCTGTACATAGTCAATGCAGTTATTTTTAAGCTGTTGTTGACGTCCCATCTAAAACGTGATTTAGCCCAAAAACAACAACAACAACAATAAAATTACCACTTTAATATGTATTGCAATATCCATGCGTGCAAAGGTTCTGCACGATCCTCTTGTTCAATATTCTCTAGGTCTGAATTGATTTGGCAATATTGACGAATTTACTGTTCTGGCAAGGGGCGGGGCAATACTGAAACACCTTCTAAGCTGTTCGCCAATCACAACGCACTGGGACAGCTAACCAATCACTACACATTTTGTTTTTCGGAAGGCGGGCCTTCATCAAACCCGGAACTAATAGACCCCTTCACGGTTCACGTCACAGGAAAATTCACAGTTCGCAGTGCGCATGTTGGGGTCAGAAAGTTCATTCCATCCCATTGAATTGTGTGTTAACCAGAGAATTTCTCGTCAAGAAAAAAATGCCTACTTATTGCGTCGTGGACTGTGAAAATCGCACCAGTTCTGCAGTCAAGTTTTTCAGGATTCCTGCAGGATCTCATCCGTTTTAAAAAAAAATAGACGACATCTGTGGCTGCAAGCTATTAAACGGGCAGACTGGGACAATGCTACGATCAAAGAGGCTCGTGTTTGTAGTGCTCACTTCATATCAGGCTCGGTAAAACCTCCGCCTTTAACACAAAATTCATCGCCTATATCGCTATATAAAACCGTCTGGACATTCCCACAGACTACGTAATTACAGTATAGGCGGCTAGCGATTTGTAGGCTCTTAGTTTTTCTCGTGTGTAAACACTCGGCTTGTCCACCAGATAGCAGTATATGGCGGGCAAGTGAATATCTGGCCAGTTGCTAACGTTGTCTACCCATTCTGTTAGGAGCTCGGGATCAGGCAGACAATCGCCATTAGCTAAAACAAGTTTAGAATGGTACTGTTCCCGGTCCTGTGGTGTCAAAAACATGCATACCTTGACACAATATGCCGGTCTATTAGCCGCGCCATTTTTCTGACCCCATGCTGCGCGCGCAACCAACTTAGGCTTTCGATGTTTACAAACATTGAAGGGGTCTATAGAGTCCTTTGTGTCAGGCTGGGGAGAGAGGTATTGTAATAATGTAAATTATGTGAAAAATAATGCGATTTTCGAACCACCAAGCATGAGAGCATGTTCTAGTACACCCCCAAAACAAAATCAAGACTTTGTAAAAGAGCATAATAAGACCCCTTTAATGTTAAATTGCTCTCCACAACAGAGCTTACAAAGTTTGAAGAATTGGTAATTCCTGTGTAATGTTTATGTAAAACGGTGCACTTTATTTTACAGTCCTATTTCCATATTCTTACTATGTACCATCTACCATCAATTACTCAATAAGTACCTTGGTCCATGTTTATACCCCCAACTTGGAGTACCGCATAACTTATTCTGTACATTAACTAATAGGTACATACACCAGTACTTACATAGTAATTATATGGAAATATGACTGTAAAATAAAGTGCACCATTTTACATAAACATTACACAGGAATTACCAATTCTTCAAACTTTGTAAGCACTGTTGTGTAGAGCAATTTAACATTAACACACACTTGTTTGTAAGTACTACATATTTACCACGTGTATACCAAGTACAGAATGTGTCTTGTTTGTTACCACATAATAGCACATTTTTACGTAGGTGCTACACATTTACCATGTACATATCATAGGTACAAGATATTTACCATGTATGTACCAGGGAAGTACACGTACTGTAAAATAAAGTGCTACCGATTATTTTGTAGACATCTGTTGAGAAACAACATGAAACAATTGGGTGAGTGTGAGGTAATTAAAATAAACTGGTAAGTCAGAGTTGTGTTAATATATTTAACATTTTGTTTAGAATTTTTTTTTAAATAAATATGTGACACAATGTCAAAATGTCTTTGCATGTCCCTGACGGTGTGTGTGTGTTCACTGTGTGCGCGCACTTGAATGGGTTAATTGCAGAGCACAAACTCTGAGTATGGGTCACCATACTTAGCCAAACATCACTTCACTTCACTCACTTACTCATAAGTGGCACTTATTATATACCAATCTCTGTAACATATTTCAGAAAATATTAAAATTCAACTCCAGAGTTTGGTTATGTCCAATTTTCATTCTGTGTTTTTGCACTTATCATTAATTATCTTTATTTTACCTTTCTAAATCATAGTTTTGTCTCTCATATTATGCTTAAACTGTGTCAAATGACTGAACATTGTAAATGCCAACAGTTTATTGGCAGCTACCACTGGTTGTTAATGTCTACAAAAGCACAAAATGCCAAATCATCCTTTTTTTCAGCAGTGCAGTCTGTTACCGTGCACACAAACCAATGATAGAGGGCAGTGTTTGTCAGCAAAAACAAATGCCCCATGTACACAAACAGAGAGCGAGTGAGATTTAGAGAATGATAGATTTTAGGGTGCAATTGTGTACATTTTCATTCGGTTAAACATGTCTGTTAGTTAATACTCTCTCCATATCTCTGTAACTAATACTCTCTCTATATCTCTGTAACTTTCTAATAAACAGTATTTAAATAGAAATAATTGCAGAGGTAATATAAATGTTATATATATATATATATGCAATCACAATTTTATTACAAAAATTAGATCTTCATCATCTCTCAGTAGTGCCATGCTTTCAGCATATATCAATACAGTAAAAAAAAAACGACCCAAAACGATAGGATAAGCTGTTGGTGTTGCAGCATTTGATAATTCATGCTGTTACTGTATGAATAACATTCCTAGAACAGAGTACAAATACACCAGTTATTGCTAAAACACACCAGAGCCTTAACAATCGCTATTAAACACATTTCATAAAAACAATTCATCAACAAAAGCAAAAAGATAAAGCAAAACATGAGTAAGCAAACTAAAAGTATGTGCTGAACTGATACATCAGCTCAAGGCACTCAGGCTGTAAGCATATTGGCAACTAAACAACATTCTTACAGAAACATCGGTAAGATCACTGGCAACAAATGAAGGAAGTGCCATCTTCTTAAACAATTATTTTCTGAATGAATGAATAAATAAATACTTTTCCTGTCCTATTTTCAAGTCCATCACAGTGCAAAATCCGGTGAGAGTGGGGTACTGTTAAGTGCAGATTACAAATAAACCATCATTCTACAATTTGTGATTGGCTTTGTGAAGTCTTGTTTGGAAAACACAAGAGTGATGTTCTGATGCACTGTTGCTTTACTGTCCAAAAGCTGCAAAGAGACAGTTCTTCAGCTGCTGGCCCCTCAAAAAATATATATGAACGACAAAATAAGCAAAGAACTGTGTCCACTTGCAAATGAATAAATAAATAAATAAAGCAGCAAAAAAAATATCTAATACTAAAAGTAACCTGGCTTAAAACTGTCGCTTTGAAGTTTGCAAAACAACCAACATGAAACTATTTTATCAAGACAACAAAAAAAAAATCTTAGTTTTGCACAGAAATATTCAGGTATTCGTAGAAACCCAGGTTTACTCTTACAGTACCTTTAAAATTTTTATCAAAATTTCTTCTTTTTCAGGAATGTCAAACTGAGGAAAAGAAAGACAAAAGCTAGAAATATGGATCTGGGATTGGCTATGGCCCCCACTTTGCAGTTCAGTTGAGCTGACGGCAGGGCTCAAAAGTCCATTTAGTGGCTCCACCGAACACATCAATATTACTTTCCGACCATGACAACACATTTCCAGCTTGTGCTCTGTTGTTGCAGGTTGCCAGGTTGTAGACTTCGCCAGCTGTTAATTTTCTGTCCCATATATTAAAATTTGCCAGTTCACCTACGAAGGCTTGGGTTGCATCAAAACCTCCACCAAGTGTGTCCTGCAAGAACAAAAAACATCCAAATTCAATATCAGGTTACTGAAAAGCAGGCAAACCAGTTAAGCTATAGATTTACTTTTGCCTGAAACTAAGGTCAACTGACATCTTCAACATAAAGACTACACAAACCTAATAGGCATACTTCTGAGTCTTACCTGCTCCTGACCCAAAACCAGTACACCGCTGGGTTTTATTGGATGGTAGGGTGCCAGATTCTCTCCAGTTCCACGCAGAACACCATCCTGAAATGCCTCCCATACTCCATCACGAGTCGTCCATGTGATGCAGATGTGATGCCATTTACCATCGTTGATGACGAAAGGTAATTTTGCAACCTATAAAGTTACACTGTGGATTATTTTTTATTGCTCTTCTGTTTACAAGTGCCAAAAGGCTAAATTGTATAAATGAACAGACTTCATCATTTACTACTATGCAAACTCAGAGTTACACATTGGGAAATCTCTATAGGTCCTGCTACTGCCACTTACAATCATTTTATGCATAATTGCATTATTATTTTTGACAGTTTACCTTGTCATTTATGAGAATCTCCATTGGATTGTTCCCCCATTCTATGAGAACAAGCTCATTAGCTTGTCCAGGAACAGCATAGGAGAAGGGGGTTCCCACCCCGGGTGATGCATTGGACTTTATCCACAAGCAGAAAGAGAAGGCATACATTTCTGGTAGACTTTTCTTCACTTTGGTATACATGTAATTTGTTCTTAAGGGGAATGTTATCTGAAACTTGTCCAGTGGCCTGCTACCTTTTGAACCTGCAGAGTAAAATGTATGGACTGTTAGAGTTTATAACACTCTCTCTTCCTCTAAATGAAATCTCTCTCTACATCTATTCGACAAGGACTTCTAATAAACCCAAATGCTTCAATTGCTTGTATCTACTGCTCTGATGCTTAAGTGACTGTAATTATTATTCTTGGACTATTCATTGCACTACTATAAATTACTTTTATGCCACACCCCCTACTCTATAAATTAACAGATTTTACTCAGGGATCAAACCGACTACTTAAAGTTAAACCAGCCAAACACGTTTTAATGCAGGCAGAAATTGACCATTCCTTTCTTTCTTTTTATTCCGTTTTTATACTTATTTTGTATGAGCATATATGCATAGTACATTATCTGTATTTATTATATTTTGTGAAACTGGTGGTAATAGTAAAGAAGAAAAGAAATAACAATGCGTTGAATCTCTCGCATGCTGCGTTGGTTAAACAGGCTGGGCATTGAGCAGCAAACTTTACGCAGCTATGCAGGCAAGACATACTTGCTTTGAGAAGAACGTGGGCTCTAATTATCCTATCACTATTAGGCTACATCGCATTTGTGTTTTATGGGCTCAATATGCTAAGTAATGCAGCTCCCCCTCCCAAACCATCCTTTGCGACATTACACCGCGTAAACATTGGTGTTTTACTGAAACTACCTTCCAGCTATGCTTCTCAAACGCATCATTACTGTAGTAGTTCATATTTATTATTTACATCACATATAAGTAAAATTTCTCATGGAATGAGATCGCTGACCTTTCTCTAGGTCGTTAATTCTTTGATGCAAGGAGGTGAGGGTTGACTCCACTCGATTGCGCTGATCCGTGTCATTCTTCTGCCCGGGTTTGCTCTCCTCCAGAGTATTGACCCGGGACAGCACCTGCTTCTCCATATCATCGATCTTATTTTGAAGCAGATCTTTAAGGCTACTCGCCTGGACAGAGCCGTTGTTCCTGCTGTACTGCTACGGGAAAACAGGACAGGGGTATTCAAACGAATACTTTAAAACGCACGCATGGGAAACTTATAAGAGACTAGATAAGCCAATTTCAGGATTAGCACAGCCTGCTGTGAACCAGTGACACATTGACTAAATCTGTCAAAGACCTCCAAACAAGTCGTTCGACCCCATTAAGATGCATATAAAACAAATGTGTAATTTTAAGAAATTCTATCAAACTTACATGAGTTTGCGTCTAAAGGACTCCAGCATATTACTTATAGGAATAGACTAGATGGAGTCACACGTCTTAAACTGAAAAGTCCAAATCATTAGGTCATAAATACCTCCAGGTTTTCCAATCTCTGTTTAAGCGTGGCTAAGGTCTGCCCGAGTTGGGCTAGAGTATCTGTCGGGCCGCGGGACACGTCTCCCATTGTGTTTTTGCCCGGTTCTTTTCTCCGACCTCCAGCCACGGGCTCCAGAACACCCTGACTCTCACAGCGGCTCAACTTCGAAGTTAGTTCCCTGATCGTCTCCTTCTGGTTCATGATAGTTTCCTTCTGCTGTAAGACTGTCTCCCTTAACTGCATTACTGTGGTCTTCAGATCCTCCGCTGGTCCGCTGTTCTGCATAGTGGCTGCGCACAGGTCCATATCCTTGGGCACAGACGTGCAGATAAACTGGGTCTGTCCGAAATCTTGCGAAGATCCCTCCAAATATGTTAGAGAGAGCAGAAAAAGTGTCCATGAGATTCTCTCCATTGCGGGTTGCCTTCTTTGCCAATGTTTGATGTGTGAGTAAGGTGTTGTTTCACCACCACGGAGCTGTCCGCTGATCTATGCAGCGCGTATGGGTTTATATAGAGCAGGAGAGGCACAGCGCAGATCCGCTGCAGCTCGTTCGTGCTCTCTAATCATGTCAAGTGTATTTCTTAAGGTGGAACTGAGAGATAATTAGGGAGTAGTTTTAGTTTTAGGTTAATTAATTATTATTATTATTATTATTATTTATTTTATTTTTTTAGATCTATCATATCAACACTATGTTTGTTTCCGGTAGATGCAGATTAGTTCTATAGCTATTTAGATGTTCTGATGTGTATTCTATTTAAGCAATATCCTAAAAAAATGTAAAGTTTCTCTTGCAGTCTCGGATTAAAAAAGCGCAGTGACTAGCCTAATTCATTCATTAATCATCCATGCCGTGCCTTTTGGTTTTGTAATTCCATTGAATGTAGCATATAATTAAAAAATTTTAAAAAATATATTTTACAACCTTAATATTGAACATCTTAAATATTTTATTAACGTTATGAGACATTGCAGTAGAACATCGGTGTATCTGGTTCCACCTTAAGACTGGACCCTCTTAGATTCCATTGGGTTGTTGGTCCAGTGCCCGAGTGGTGGCCCTGCGGAGTAAGGGTTGGATTTTACTACCCGCTGATCTGATCTCTAGCCCATTCAGAATGCATGCATGGACAGAAATTCTTCCACGAGCAAGGATGAATATTCACGTCTCCAGTCATGACACGAATCTGTTTTCCATTTAATGTGTGCTTATACCGATAGAGCACTTTCAGGCTTTTAGTTTAGGCTACTCAAGTGTTTAATCTTGACACGTCAAATCCCATTGGACATAATGCACCATGGGATGACCATGGAGTTTTGAATCACCCTCCTTCTTCCCTCAGCGCCTTCTTCAGATAACAAACCAACGTGTCATAGCCTATGTAGACAAAAATATAGTAAAGACTCAAGGCAGGGGTAAATTATGTTTACATACAGTTTAAATCTTGGCTGATAGCCTACCAAAGAAACATGGACTCATAATTTATTTAACAGGTATTGCGTAACATCCTAAAGAACTATTATCATATTAATTCGATAAAAGAGGTGCAGGAGACTCTCATCAACGGAGCAACAAAATGCGCAAATGCAATGGTCTTATGAGAGGTTGCTATAATCGTTGTTCAAGTGAATAACTGATTTAGAGAATAAGATGTAATGTTTGGGTGCTCTCAGCTCACGAGTCATTGACTCAAGTGCGATCAAGAACTGCTTACTGTGATTTCTCTGGAATATCCATTACATTCTTTTGTACATCATGATGCTCAAATAATACATTTTATACAATTACTTTATTTTTTAATACTAGCCTATTAGAATAGTCCTACCAGTGACTCTCAAAAGTATTTAAAATGTAATATAACAGATCCGCTGTAGGCTATTAATATCAAGTAGTTGTACAATATCAGCATCAAGCAGTTACTATAAACATAAACTGTTGTTGTCCTTGATCTCCTAATTTGATTTCATTTTTCATCCGGAATGGTGCAGTGAGCAGTAACCGGGCATGCAGTAGCATTAAGGTAAAATTGACTCTTAAGTTCTTGATCATTTGTTTAATCATTGATTGCACACCTTCCCATCTAGGTCACAGGACATTATACAAATCTCAGTTTCAGTACTTACACTGTTCAATGATAATGCATACAGACCACATGGCCAATATTGAAAAAAAAATAAAACGTTCTCTCAGAAAACAAATATGAAAATCTAAAAATCTTCGATCTTCAAATCTAAAATCTGAGCTTTGTGACAGCAGCCACAGTAGTTTATTGCAGAGACAGCGAATAATTCAATGACCATTAGGTAGCAAAAACATTCTGTTCTTCTACATCTTAAATATATACATATTGAAACTTTCCCCTGAGGAAGAGTTTGTATTTGCTCTGTGGGCTCTGATTTGAGCTTGAATAGTAGGGATCAAACAGCATGTGTGTTGGAGCAAAAGAGGCAGGGAGTGTAGGGAAATTATTACTCAGTATGCTCCAATGGCTTGTTATTTCAAACACTGATAGAATTTGGCTGTGGGTCAGAACCTGAACAGAAAGCATCGGTCACAGTGGACTCACGTAAAAAAAATGCAACTGCACATTTTCCAGTTTACGAAACCTTTTGAGTCTCAAATACTAAAAAATGCTATTTTCTTGAAACTACATAAAAACCCTTGTCAGACCAACAAAATTACCCCAAATGTTGTCCCAACTAGTAAAACACAGTTGTCTGAACAAAGAATTTCATATTGTTGAAATTTTAAGTCTTTTTGAGTTCCAAGCATGTATTGCAGCATGAATAAATTATGCAGTTACTGTTATAGGATATTTGTTTTGCTGTTTGCTAACTTCATTTAAACTTTTTTTGTTGTTGTTTTATCATTATTGTTAGTTATTTGTTGTACTGTGATGTAAAGAGCTCATCTTTTTAACATTTGTTGATTATATCCATTTTCTGGATGTCTTAGTCTTGTAAGTTGTTTTACAAGTAAAGACAATGTTGACTACATATTAGACTAAAGCAATAAGCCCCAAGAAGCCGTGGTTTACAGTGAATTTATAACAGGTAAGGGGTGTTGTTAGGCATGACGCAAAGCAGAGTAATATGTAGTCAACATTGTCTTCACAAAATAAAACAGAGCAAATAAAGTGTAATGATATTGATAAAAACATTATTGTTCCACCAAACAATGTAGTTCCTCAGAAACGGTTGTGGTTCCAACCAGTGGTGTAGTCCTAAAGAAAAAAGTGGTTTACTATTACCCAGTCGCCCCCCAACCCCACCACCAATATATATATATATATATATATATATATATATATATATATATATATATATATAAGGAGCATATAATTTTATTATTAAAATAAAGTGTCCAATGTTATAATCCAGGTAATTAATCATAAAATCCTTATACTCTAAAATGCATGTCGATATATACAGATTCCATTCACTTTATCATAGTCGTCAGCCTGGTGAAGTTATGCTGATAATTAGTTCGTTATATATATATATATATTATTGTTGTTAATTAATTAGTAATTTATATAGTAATTTAGTAATATCAATACAGTGCACTCTAAAATTGGTCGATAGATTATTTTTCAAGTAGTCTACAGCATAACTTCCTGGTTGTTCCAGCCCATCTGTCGACCGCATTATTACAGTTCTATATAATTTCAACATGTTTCTTTGGAATTATATTCATTGTGAAAAGTGCTTCACAGATACATCTGGATTTAATGTTTTATTTTATGCATTTATACACTGATTGTATTATTTAGGAAGGGAATTATACTTCCTGCAAGGGGATTTTGCGTGCAGGGCTGGACTGGGGTTAAAATTTGGCCCTGGACATATCCAGCCCACAAGTTCCCCCATGAATGTTTTTCTGGGTTATAGGGCCTTCAATTGGAGTAAATAAATTAATAAATAAAACAGGACAAAAACAAATAATGATGGATATTACTGAATTCAAAGCAAATGCATTTTTGTCAGATAGAAATGCACTTGACAATAAAGCAATGATTTTGAGCTAGAATGCAGAAAATGTAGGCCTAGTTCTAATAAATTCTGTCATCCTTTCCTCACCCTCATGTGTTTCCAAACCTGTATGACTTACTTTCTTCTGTGGAATACAAAAGAAAACATTTTGTAGAATGTTACCAAACCATTTTGCTTATACTGTATATACAAAGTGTCTTGAATTTCTCAAATTATCTTAATTTTTTTATGGTCCACAGTAGAAAGAAATTCATACAGGTTTGGAATGACATGATGTTGAGTAAATTATCATTTTTATTTTTGGGTGAACTATCCCTTTAAGAACTTTAATATTTGTAAATAATACACACCTAATTTATATAAGACACTGTCATTTATCTTTAATCGTGCTCTTACTGAATCAACATTTTACTTATATTAAAATGAATTAGAACTAAACATCTAAAGAGAGAAGTTCTTGCTTATAATTAGTATCAGTAAGATGGTGGCCACAAGAAGTAAAACCATGGTAAATTACTATGGTACTGAATTGACAAGTCTATGTATTGGTGTTTTCCAGTTTACCTATTCATGCAGTTTACATTGTCGTGGCTGTTTTCAGCCAGCATCACTACAGAACCTTTAATGTTCTCATATATCACACGACTATAACAATAATTCTGTGTCACATCTGAATGTGAAGCGACGTGCGCTGTTTATCACTTTACATTGCGCGCGGCTGCCGGATGCATTGCATAGCGCCGATTCACACTTTTGGAGTATTTGCTTTTTGCAGTTCGCTGTAAAACAGTTTAAAAACAGTGCCTAATGTGGGGGATGTCTTCCTAGCTTCGGCGATCGGCTCACTACTCGACCGATCCATCGGGAATGTCCCGGTGCTCCCGATGGCCAGTAGGCTCTCCCTGCTCGGAGGTGAAAAACAAAAGCGGTACTAACTGAGTGGAGGGAGTTCTCACAATGCAGCGGACACGCGCACTCAGTCGATGATGGGCGGGAAAAGGTAGAATGACTGAAGTGATAATGCACCAATTACAACAAAGAATCACGAGTTTCACACAACTGTATTGGACACCATTATAGGGGAAGCTACAGTAGATCACGGACTTGCGAAGCAACAAAACAAGTGGGTATACCGAGGGTATACGCAAATATTGATCCTTAGAAGTCTTAATACGCAAACAGCCCGAGGAAAAAAGTAAGCATACGGCGTATACTTGCGTATGGCCGCGACTACACCACTGGTTCCAACAAAGTGGTTGCCGAGCAACACACAAATGTAAACAAAGGTGTATGTTTATAGAGTAATTTACAACAGCTTCGAACTTGGCTCAACCAATCAGAATCAAGGACCGGAACTATCCGTTTTATAAAAAGTTATATACTAAGGTTTGCCATTTGTAAATAAACATAAATTCTATAATGTGGTGACTTTTTACACATTATTTTTTTCTTCCAGGAAACAGAAAAAAAATGTATTACCTCAACGACAGTAATTGTTGTTTCAGTTGCCGTGACAATCATTTTTCTATTAGCAAAATAAGACAATCAGCATTGCATGAACAAACCCATTTACATTGGCTAAACAAAGTATCTTTACTGAGAAGAAATAAAATATTATTGTTGAGAGAACTCAAAAGTCTTACTGCATCAAGTTGCCTTTTTTTTACGTTTTATCAACTATTTATTTTTACAGTGCTTAGAGAGAAAGGACTCGACTCTGATCTCTCTGTAATAATCATTCTGTGCGCTGCTTTGTTGAATAATGTATCAGTCTATAATAGAATACTTTCTCCTAATGGCTAAAACAGACTACAATCATTCTGCCTGTAGTACCCTCACCTCTCTCTCCTTTAGTATCTGCAGCACTGGAGACCATTAAATATTGTAGAGAAAACACTCAAAATTATTGTAGTTATTGCAATTTAAAATCTGATTAGTTCAGATTTTCAAACCCACATAGTTTCATGAGCGTTCACTTGTTTAAGTTGCCTTACTAGATAATTCAGCCATCTTCTATAAATCTTTTGAGAAAACCAAGCATAAAAGATATGTGTGAGCTGGAAGCAAAAGAATCTATACTTTTATTACACACAGTATGTTAAAAATCAGGTTACTGCATCTGTTTAGATCTCCTGATGTCGACATATTAAATTTAGCCGATGATGAAACCTAATTAAAATTAAGACCTCATATAGTTTTTGATTATGAGTAATTATGAGTATATTTGATGTAATGTTAAAGCATTCTGTGAGACACTACTTCAGAAATATGAAAAATGATCACCCTCTAAACTGAGATCTGAAAAATGTTGCTTTCTTAGGTGGTAAAGGGAAGCACGTCCATTCACAAAGGATTGTCTGAATGCCAAGTTTGTGTAAACATCATATCTAAGGGGCTTTTATTTGGTGCATTTTTGAAAGGCCAATATATCTTTTGCTTATGTTCCCACAATTCTCTCTGATAGAATGATAGAATATTTGTTTTATTTACGTATTTATGTTTTATTTTTATGTTATTTATTTATTTATATATTATATATGATATATATTGAAATATCATACATAACAATAAATACATTTAATATTTAATTTTGTAACATTTTTTTAAACTAATAAAAAACATGAGTCAGTTTTTACAAAGAAATAAACACTGACGTCCTAAAATATTTGCATGGCTATCTCTAAGGCTCACTTGAATTTGTTGTAGATCATTACAACATTTTAGGTTTCAGTCAAAGTTTTTTTTTTTTTTTCTGTCAGGTAAGGTCAACAAAAATAATTCCACAGTATCAGGTACAACTTGAGCACAACATATTTAAAATAAATAATCCAAACACATCATCACACAACAGATTCAACTCTGTCAGAGCTGGCCTAACACTTCCAAGTTTGCTGTGCATATGTCCAGTGCTTTTTAGAACACAGATTATGTGTATGCTTAGGAAATTCTAAATCTATTTAAATCACAGCAAGGTCTCGTTAAGGTTGTTATTAGGGTATGCTCTGAAACCATTGTGTTTTGTCACAGCATTCCTGTCTGAACATTTCCATTTGATTTTACTGTCATTTTATTTCACAGGTGAACATGCTTTCACTTTAAATTGTGGCAAATCATGTGTGTGTGTGTGTGTGTGTGTGTGTGTGTGTGTGTATGTGTGTGTTTTGCTAGAACTGAAAATAAGATGAGCAACAACAGTAGAACAATACTTTGATTTTCCCTGGCAGTCTGCTTCTGCAATTACTGTTCCTTTGTTCTGAGATCAAAGCCTCTTTGCACAAGGTTGTTGTGAATCAGAGATATGCTCAAACTGAGAGGCATGTGTGATGATTCATTATTAAGAGGAGAAAAAAGGAAGAGGATGAATCTGAAAATCTCATCTTAGTGTCCTCATGTTGTAGGTGTTTGTTTTCTACACAGAGGATTACATAATATAGCCAGAGATTCCTGCCCACTTTAAAGACCCTGCGCTCTATAGATAGTCTCAATGTCAATGATCCGCATACCAATCAATCTCTGTTAGAATAATTACTTATAATTTATGAATAATAATAAATAATACTTGATTTTGATTTGTGGTTTTATTTATTCATGCATGTTTTGTAATTTTATTTATTTATTTTTGTAGCCTAGTCTACTGAGACTTGCAAAGCTGACCTTTGTGTCCTCTAAAAGTAATCAGAACTGGTGTTTAGTGTGTGTGCGTGTGTTTTTGTGACATATGTGAACACAAATTTGTATAAGATTTTGTGAAACCTTATGGAATAACCGTTTTATAAAAGCAATAAGCCCTGTGAATCCGTGGTTTACAGTGAATTTATAACAGCTAAGGGAGTGCCTAACAACGCCCCTTAGCTGTTATAAATTCACTGTAAACTAGGGATGTGTCACACTTCTCAGGGAACACTGAACGAGGAGACGTAGGAATTCACAAAACGAGAGTCTTTAATAATCCAAATGGGTAACACAGAGCACAGGCAAGGAAGACATTCAACAAGTAGACCCGACAAACACAAACTGAATGGACTGGGGCTTATGAACACAGGACAATCAGGGAAGAACGAGACACACCTGGAATCAAATTAACACAATCAACGGGAGACAGAAACTGGGTCACGGAGCACAATGGGGAGCAAAAACACACACAAGACAGTCCACAATCCTGACAGGATGCAACAATACCATTTTTTCAGAACTGATCCAATCCGATACCAGCGCAGTTTTTAAAAAAAATCAATGTAGAATTTCTATACTTCTCTGTGTTGACCTGATCATCCCTCTGTCTTAAACACAATCTCCTACATATAGACAACTTCATTTTAATGAAAAATAACAAATGAAAAAATATATAATCATAATCTATGACAAAAATAGAAAGAACAAAAAAAAAAAAAAAAAAAAAAAAAAAGAGCACACGTCACACCTCTGTTCATCAATTTGCACTGGCTACCAATAGCTGCTCACATTAAATTCAAGGCATTAATGTTTGCCTACAGAACCACCACTGGCTCTGCACCCCTTTACCTAAATTCATTACTTCAGACTTATGTGCCCTCTAGAAGCTTGCGTTCTGCAAGTGAACGACGCATTATTGTGCCATCCCAAAGAGGCACAAAATCACTTTCACAAACTTTTTTTTTTTTTCATTAACTGCTCCCATCTGGTGGAATGACCTGCCCAACTCAATCCGAGCTGCTGAATCCATACCCATCTTCAAGAAACGGCTAAAAACACATCTCTTCCATCTTTATTTGACCCTCTAACTCTAGCACTCTCTATTCTAATTTTATTTTATCTATCTGTCTTCTTTTTATTTTATTTTTTAAAAAAAACACACATTTGATCCTCTATCAATTGCATATTTATTCTCTAACTGCTAGCTTTTCTTGTAAAACTAACACTAGCTTTGTTTTTTCTATTCTATCTACTTGTTTCTTATAAAAATAAAAATAAATGTTTAAATAACACTAGGTTTCTTTTTTCTATATTCTATCTACTCGTTTTCTTTAAAGAAAAAAAAAAACCTTTCTACGTGTACTGCGTTAGGCTAACCAAGACTTGTCATAGCACTTGCATGTTGTTGCTCTTTTGTTGGTTTTGATTGCTTCTAATGTCCTCGTTTGTAAGTCATTTTGGATAAAAGCATCTGCTAAACGTAAATGTAAATGTAAATACTATTATAAACTAGGTTAGTGGATAATTCAGCAGCAAAAGATACTCTAGAAAAATCACGGGTGCACAATAGTTTTATAAAATCTAGTGAAACAGTTTTATTTACAAATAAAAGTGAATAAGTGTACGACTAAATCTGGTAAAATGTGTATGACATAAAAACATGGGTATGACATAGGTATTACAAGGAGAAGGTGATTTAAGAGGACATTTCCCCATGTCCCCATATTTCAAAAGGCTTATAAATCATACAGAATGAGTTTTTTTGAGAAAGAAAAAATGCACAAAGTTTCCTGTAAGGGGTAGGTTTAGGTGTAGGGCGATAGAAAATAAGGTTTGTACAGTATAAAAACCATTACGCCTATGGAATCTCCCCACAATTCACAAAAACAAACATGTGTTTGTGTGTGTGTGTGTGTGTGTGCGTGCGTGTGTGTGTGTGTTTTCCCTCTCAACAGGGATCTCAATCTAAATCATGCAAATGTTCCATATGCAGCTTCAAGGAAAGAAACTGAACGTTTTAACAGTTAATAGTTGACTTAATCCATTGAAAATTCATGGCTTGTAGTGAATGTCAAAATCAAGCTTGGACTTTTTAACCAGAAACCTACATGCAAGCTTTTTAAAGGGGTCATCGGATGCAAAATTCACTTTTACATGTTTGAACATAAATGTGTGTTGGCAGTGTTTGTACACTATAATGATAAAAATCCAATCTGTGTTTTTTTTAATCCCTATAAATAATATCCCCTTTCTCAAATCAAGCCGTTCTCAGCTTCTTGGCTGTGTGACATCACACAGACCCAGGCCCCTCCCACGATTGTTGATTGACACTCACGTTTTACCTTAGACCTGCCCTGAGTGAGCTGTCAACAGTCCGCCAAAAATGTCTACTAAGCGATTGAGGTGTTTTGTTGTTGGATGTAATAATGAACATAGCAGTTGTCATTTACTCTCGACATCTGAGCCGCTGAAGACGCAGTGGATTACATTTGTTTTTGAAGGGAATGCGCCCTCCGATCTACCTAAATGTGTTTTTGTTCATGCGAATCATTCGTGATCCAGCTTCACCTACAGAAGAATTGAGTATAAGGTTCTTTTATGAATCTTTGCAAATCGCCTTTCCTAATAACGTACTAGTTATCAAGTTCCGCGGCTAAACAGTCTCATGAGAACTGCTCGTCACCCCACGGAAGAGAGGGGCGGGGTGAGCAGAGCTCATTAGCATTTAAAGAAGCATGCACTAAAACGGGTTGCTGTGTGCAGAACTGTTTTTCACAGGGTAAAAAGGGTGTTGTTTTACACTACCATTGAGAAATTTTAACCAAAGTATGTTATTTTCATTAAGACCCTAAAGAATCATATCAACTTGTGGAAAATGGGCATCCGATGACCCCTTTAATGTTGTTGTGATTACAAATTACAGTAAATTAAATCATTGCTTGTGGGCAATTAATAATTCAGGTAGCTGAATCAAAATCGGTCTTCATTTCCCAGACTGTTTGCTAAGTTTTGTTTCATTCCCAGCATGTTTGGTCAGATATAATCAGTTTGCTGTTTTCTTCAGCATTCATGTTCCCTGACATTGACATCTTATTTAATGTAATACATCATTCATCAGCTTAACTTTGCTTTCTTCCTGATTTTAATGAGAAAGTAATTTAAAATGACTTTTAAAATTACAAAAACATTAGAAATCAAAATGTAAGGTTAAATGAATATAAAATAACCAGAACAGAGCTCTAAAGTTCTGAAACAATCAGACATTACTTGTTCGTTACTCATTCTGCCATGCATAGTTTGTCACAAGTACAGATCAATTCATGGCCCTACAAAAGTTTTTTTTTCCTCCAGGCATGTGTGACTATATTTTATGGCTTTTATGATTGGATCTGTTAAGTATTGATACAAGCATTTGCATTTATCAGATAGGGAGCTTAATCTGTGTGCACATCAAAGAGGATTGTTTGTATCTCTTTAAAATCATGCCTTTTTTTATCACAGTGAAGCAAATCTGCCGTGATGCCAAAAAATCGTTTGAGAACAGTTTTCTTAGTTTTGGGTTGACATTCTTCCAACTGAATCAGAAAGTTGTTCTTTTTAAATAGCTAACATGGTTTAATTACAGAGCAATGATTAGAATAATACACCGTAATTATCACAACCATTAACCACGATCAAATATTTGCTAGTCAGTGCTGGGTAATATTAAAAGGAGGGACATTTGATTGGACAGAAGTGTGTAGTGCAAGAGTCATCAGTATTGTTTGATTCCAAAGACGAAGACCTGTTGAAACATTGCAATAAAATGTTGTATGGGTCAGTGTGTGGACATTACTTTTGTATTTTGCTTCAGTTTGTCCATTTTGTCCTGCACCTGAGCCATATTTGGATTTGTGGCATGTGTGCACCTTTTTTGCATTTTTGATTCCAAAGAGAGCATGACTGTTTTAATCTAAATGCTGAATCTAGAAAGGTATTTAAAACAATGGCTGGCACACTTCCAAGTTTCTAAAACATGAAACATGTTTTACCATTTTTTTTTCACTGAGTCTTTCTAATTTGGCAAATTATGAGAATGCTAAATCCATTCAAACATGTGGTTTCTACCTAATATTTGATGGCCTATAGATAGAATAGATAACCTATAGTTAGAATAAATTGGTTGTTTGATCTTTGTTGCTGAACTAAGATCATAGTCACTGTAATACCTAATAGGTAAATAAAATAAAATAAAATAAATACAAAAATGCAACCATTAACAATGATGGTATATCTAAATTAACTGACTGAAACATATGGATGTTTTGCTCCTGTTTTCTCTTTTGCTTCCAGTATTCCAGGACTACTTCACCTCCTATCTTTCAAGACTTTAAAACTGAGACAGGCAGCAGAGTTTTGGAATGAACAGACTTAGCACCTATTCACTGTTACCCAAATCTGATCCAAATGGAAATGGGATGAAATGGGAATATGGATAGCCTTGTAAAAAGCTTTGTTGTTTGTTGTCTGTTTATTGGATCTAGGTTTTACCTTTAGTGATTTTATATACTGTAGCCCATACAGTAGTCAACATTTGAAGTGGATCAAAACCTTTCATCAAAGTTGTCCTAAAACCTAAAACCAAAATGCGTTCTTGTAACTTTGATGAACGTTTTTGATCCACTTCAAATGTTGACTATATATATATATATATATATATATATATATATATATGTGTGTATTTACATTTACATTTAGTCATTTAGAAAACGCTTTTATCCAAAATGACTTACAAATGAGGACAATGGAAGCAATCAAAATCAACAAAATAGCAATGATATGCAAGTGCTATAACAAGTCTCAGTTCGCTTAACGCAGTACACGTAGCAAGTTTTTTTTAATTATATAATAAATAAAAAGAAAACTGATAGAATAGAAAAAGAATAGAGCAAGCTAGTGTTAGAGGCCTTTTTTTTGCTTTTGTTAATTGTATAATAAATAAAAATAACAAATAGATAGAATACAAAAAAGATTAGAAAAGCTGGTGTTATTATTATTATTTTTTAAAGAAAACAAGCAGTTATTAAATGAATAGAGTGCAAGTCTAGAAGGGACAAGTTTTTTTTTTTAAAGAATAGAATATATATATATATATATATATATATAGATATATATAGATATATAATAGCAAATAAATTTGTTAAACGTTACTTTTGGAAATACTAATTTATAATAGGGCTTTTTTAATTTAATGCTCAAAAATCAAGAACAGTACACATAAAATAATACATTTATAATAGGCCTAAGTAAAGAAAATCGACGAGCGGTGACGTGTTAGTTGATGTCCTCAGACGTAGGAGCACCCGCCCATTATGCGCGGTGCATTCTGGGTGCACTTCAAGATGGCGGCGCCCTTGCGCAAGTGTTGAGATACAGTGTCGGCTGAAAGTCTGGTTAAAATTAGCCACAGTTCTACAGTGTTGATCCATCATCAAAAAAAAAAAATAGAAAGTGCACGGAAAGAGACCGTCGGATTAAAGTATCGAGCGCCTGCCGTGGCTCACGCAGAGTGTGTGTTTAAGGATGATGATGGGCCGCTGCGCCTGACCCAGAACCAAAAGGAGAGCCATCGCAGATACCTCTGCAAACACCTCTTGATCCAGCGCCTGCAGAACCTCTACAGGCTGTGGACGCTGCCATTTAAGCTGCTGACGGGAGTGATCTGTGTGATCGTACGCGGACGCAGCGGATCTTCAGCTCAAGCTTTGGAGAACTCCGCTGATCAGAGGTGCGAGTACAATTCACAAAACCTCCCAGTTTCTCTTTAACAATTCACCACGGTGCCAAAATACCATATTTGCTTCAGTAAAACTGTTGTCATTAGCCGCCACTGTCATCACTAAAGAGTGACACCGGCTCTGAACGCTTCACTGTATAGAAGACATCCTATGTTTTTTTTTAAATTATGGTGTTACATTAACATTTGTAATTATGGTATTTAGGCTGAAATTATAGTTACCATGGTATTTTCATTTGAATATGCATGACTATTGGGTGAAGCAGCAGATTCTTGCACCGCAAAAATCACTGCTTCTTCAGTTCTGTTGTAATTGGTTTGAATGTAACTTGACTCTCAGTGTGGTAGATTGATATGTTGGCAACTTTGTTCAATTTTTAAATGTGTCAGTTCTTAGTTTTTGTGGTTTAAATTTTTTTTCATTAAGGTTATTGAATTCAGTGATATTTCTCTTGTCTCTACAGTACATGCAGTCTCAACATAAGTGGTTGGAGTCTTAGTGCAGAATTGTTTAGTATCACTATGCGAGCTGCAGTTAAAATCTGTGAGCCTATGCATTTACCAGATACTGTGCCACCAGTGGCACCGAATGCTAGTGTAGAAATGATGATTGCAAACTGGTTTCTTTTAAAGGTCCCCCTTGTACCATTGAATGAGCTACAGACAGGTAGTTTTGTTCTAAATGTACACATTGATTGTTTTTCCTCTGTTGGAGTGCTCATCAGTAAAAATTATTTGAAATGATTTAAAACCAGCTACTATTCTAAATGTTATGAGTTTGAAATCGTTTGAAATTGAATTTAGGACATATGGAAAGCTTGATGAATTTCACTGGCAAAATTTTCTGATATAACCAAGACTGGTCAAGCCAACCCCTAGCAATAGTTAGGTGCTGTTGCTGTGTAGACCGATCAACGTCTGATTTGAAGCTGTGCATGTTAGAAATTTTGCCCGACTTGAGACAGTGGCAAGGTTGAGAATGGATGAGACGCATTTGTCCGTGTTTCACTCCGTCTCGAATCGCGCTTGCGGAAAGCGCTCGAGAAACAGTATTCCTCTTCCGCGGCTTGTATTAGCTCTCGTTTTTTTTTTTTTTTTTTTTTTAAGTAAGAGCAAGAGACTGGACAACATTCACGTTACATGATTTGGCTGATTTTTACGTAGAGAGCGTGACAGCGCATCGCATTAAAAGAAACGATCATTCATGTTTTCAGAACCGCTGGCCAAAATTAAAAACTAAACTAAAATTAAAACATCTTTGAGAGCAAGGGCCCCCCCTGGTGTTTCGGGGGCCCTACGCAGCATGCGTATTCTGCGTATAGGGAGGATCGGCTCTGGTAACGATATACAGGTATGACAGTCTATCACAGTTTGAACGTGCATGGTGATCATACCGTAAACATTTGCATATCTATGTTTTTTTTTACATTTTAATTAATGAAAAAGAAAAAAATCTCTCCCGCGCATATGCAACTTTTTACGCTCGGCTACTTCACTCTGCATTCACTTGGCTGCTTACACTCACGTACTGTGGAGAAAATTACAGAGATAGAGATTAAATCTAATCTCCATCCCCGCCGAAAAAATGTTAAAATCTGCAGTATGGGAATATTTTGGATATAAAAAAAAAAACGAACGTGGGGTTGTCCTTGAGGATGGATCCAATTTGCAAAAAATGTGGACGCAAAGTGGCTGCAAAAGCAGGCAATACATCCAACATGTTCCCTCATATTCTCATATTCGCGGACACCATCCCTCCGTGCAGATGAAGGTGTGCCGCATTTATAAAAAGTTATAAATTAAGGCCGTATGATTTCTGGTGCCGTGAACATGGAATTTACAGTAGGCTATAACGAGGATGTCACGTAAAACACGCAATCTGTTGGATGGATAAATCAAAAGTAGATATGATATGTGTCTGTGAAGTGCGAAGAGACAGCTATATAAATATTCTGCTTGTTTCTGCATGTCTCTGAGTGGCGCCGTTTTATCTACTACACACTGAAGTATGCATGACACTAATGGTGTTTTCAGCATCTCCATCAAAAACAAGATGGCGGCGCGCACAACAGACGCAGCGGCTTCTCTCTCTCCCGACAGAACGGTGTTTTCGTGTTTTTTGTCTTGTAAGTCGCAATGTTTTTGTACATATTCGTCTCGTCTAACTGTCTTAAAGCGCGCATACAGTCGTGAGTTTCTGCTCGATGTCGGCAGAACCACATTTTTAGAGTTAAACTCCGTGCACGCCGAAGAGCTGCGGGACCTCGGTCTGCTCCGGAGGCCTACACCATCACCGACCCCCACTACTGCATCTCGCCCACAGCGGAGGCGCTACAAGCGGCGTGAGAGGAAGCAGAAGAGGGGTAAGCGCGGAGGTATCCGAGCTAGGCTAGTGGCTAACCCACACAAGCCAGCTATCCCCACCATCGTACTGGCGAACGTACGCTCTTTGGACAATAAACTGGACTACATCCGACTACTTCGCTCTACTCAGAGGACTGTAAGAGACTGTTGTGTTTTTGTGTTTACGGAAACATGGCTTAACAACAGCGTTCCGGACTGCGCCATTCAGCTCGAGCAGCTAACATGCTATCAAGCAGACAGAGCTCTCGTCGAGGGAGGTAAGAGACGCGGCGGTGGGCTTTGTGTTTACATCAATAATGTATGGTGCCGCGACGCTGTTGTGGTCTGCAAACACTGCTCACCCCTGGTGGAGTTTATGATTATTAAGTGCCGGCCGTTCTATCTACCGAGGGAATATACAGCCATTCTGCTCGTTGCTGTATACATCCCTCCCAACTCCAACAACAACAGGAGTGAGGCACTGAATTATTTGTACCAGCACATCAGTGAGCAGCAGACAGCCCACCCAGATGCTTTTCTCATCTTGGCTGGAGACTTTAATCGCGCAGACTTAAAGAGTGTGTTCCCGAAAATATACCAGCATGTTGACTTCCCAACAAGGGGAAAAAATATGCTGGACTTTGTTTACACCACACAGAGGGGAGCATACAAGGCCCTCCCCCACCTCGGAGCCTCAGACCACATCACTGTCATGCTAATGCCTGCATACAGACCGCTCGTTAAAGTCATCAAACCAATACACAAACAGATTCAAGTGTGGCCGGAAGGGTCGTCAGAGGCACTTCAGGACTGTTTCGACACCACTGACTGGAATATGTTTAAGCAGGCTGCCACATACAACAATACTACAGACCTCCAAGAGTACACTGAGACTGTCACTGCCTACATCACCAAGTGCATTGATGATGTAACGGTCACAAAGGCTATCACTGTCCGGGCCAACCAGAAGCCGTGGCTGACAGGGGAGGTCTACAGACTTCTGAAGGCTCGGAACGCTGCCTTTAGAGCTGGAGATGAGGAGGGCCTGAGGACAGCTAGGGCCAACCTATCCCGCGGCATCAGAGAGGCCAAGAGACAGTACTCCAGGAGGATAGCCCATCGTTTCAGCGACAGCAGAGACACTCGGAGCCTGTGGCAGGGAATACAGACCATTACGGACTACAAGCCCCCACCACAGACCTGTGACGGCACCATCCCCCTGCTGAACGAAACCAGGAAATGTGGAAACCAGGAAAAACATTGTTCAATAAACACAAATCTCCACCATTCACCATGGATTTAACATAACTACAGGAACAACTTACAGGTCTAATGTTTTCGAGTGTTTTTAAATGCTTCACACAACTTTTCCCAGCACTTCAAAGCTTTAAATATGACCAAATTTGAAAGTTTTTTTTAATGTAATGACATTATTTGTTCATCCTTCATAGATTGCCTCCATTTATAAAACTAAAAGTTTCATAATGTAGGAAAGCAAACACTTATTTAAAAATAAAAAGGACATTAAATTACCACTATATGGCTGCAGAGACTTATAGGCTTATTAGCTTGTAGGCTTATTAGCCATTTCCACTCCCTATATTTTATTTATTTATTTATTTATTTATTTATCAAATTATATTTAGACATTATGAATGACAGTAATTAAAAGTTAATTTTATCTGCATCTCAACTACCCAGACAGCACAAGTAAATCTGTAAGACGTCTGCTAAAGATCTGGGAAACATCTGCCTTGTAATCTAACAATCGTCTCAGAAGCAGTTTTACATGCATTCTAATAAATGTCTATTTGACATCTGACAGGAAACGTCTTAGAGACGTATTGCAGATGAGCAAACACCCTAAAAAATAAATCTTGAATATGTAAATGCAGACATCAAATAGACATCTCCGAGATGTACATGTGCGATTAGGGTGAGTTCTTTACTGTCAGGTGCTGGTGCCACCTTCTGTAGAACTTAATGGCACTGGTTTCCTCAAATGTTAGTCTGGAGCCCTACGATGGTTCTCGAAGTCAGAAAAGTTATAACAACACTGTAAAAAATTTCAGACCTCCCCAACTCAAAATTTTCTAGTGACTGATTACATCAAAATTTTTCCATTGGCCCAATTGAATTTCTGCTAACTGAATTTTATCAATTGTGGCAACAGTCTGTTAACATTGGCTCAATGAGAAATAATATGTTGAGCCAACTGGGAAAAAAGAAGTCTACCAAACCAAGTTATTGGCCCAATTAAATATTTTAAATAGTAGTAGCATACATTTTTTGTTTTACCTACTTTAAAAATGTATATTGGTAAATGTATAGTGCTAAAGCAACCTTACTGAATTGTTTATTCCCTGTTGTCCCAAAAGAAAAGGAAAAAAATATTAAATGATGATACACTAAACACTGCCACATTTTAATACTTTTAATGAAATAAACAACAGTATTGTGAAAATACCTTAAAATTATAAATACATTGAAATGTTCTACACAGCATACCTTACAAAATCATGCATTTTAATTCTCATAAGATACACAAAGCTGATGAATTGCACCTTATACAATAATACATTCACAAATGTGCAAAAATGTCGAAAACACCATAAAATAATAATAATTTAATAAATAATAATTTATCTGAGGTTACTTCAACCAGTGTTTAGGTTAATGTCACTGAATATTACCATTCTCACCAAAGGTACTTTGAGCTCATGAAACTGCATCTTACACGTCAAATGTTTGCCAAAAAACATCATAAGAGGTACTTTGAGGTTAAAATTCTGTCATTAATTACCCTCTTGTTGTTCCACATCAACAAGAACGTTGTTTCATCAAAAATTTCATCAAACAAATTTCATCATCGTATTTCATCAAAAATATCTTAATTTGTTTTCTGAAGATGAACAAAGGTCTTACGGGTTTGGAACGACATGAGGGTAAGTAATTAATGGCAGAATTTTCATTTTTGGGTAAACTATACCTTTAAATCCTTGTTGTACTCCAGGATGAGTGCATACAGTAATCCAAAAAAGTACAATAAATGCATTTACAAAGTCTCCTAAGTTGTCAAGCACCAGCTCCTCTTCCAGGACAACGGAGACATTCAGCACACTTGACAGGGCCCTTGAAGTGCAACTGCTGCTGCTTACTATTTCAAGAATTCCCATTTTCATTACAGTTATGTGGTTCTCCAATGGCTCTGTACTCTGTAAAAAAAATAAAAAAAATAATGTCAATACTAAGTCTACATTAGAATTAGCAGCCTACATTACACCGAGCCATGTCTCATGGCAGCTCTCAATAAAGCAACTCCTCACAAATTACATCTAAGAGCTAATAGTATTTGACACTAATATGGAATAAACATATATCCAATAAAAACTACTGTTAAATACTCACAGTGAAATTCGTAGTGGTTCCTTTTCTACACCAAATGGTGCCTCGTGAGCTCAGACCTAGCAATGGTGGGTTACACTAATGGGAACAAAAAAATAGTTATAGCAGAAACGTATTCCTTGTGTCTCATACATTTCATATATTCATCATAAAGTGAGATAAAAATAATTTAGTTTAATAAATAGTATCTTTAGGTAACTGAGAGATAGGGGTGTGCGATATTGACAAAAATGATATCTAAATATTTTCTGGGATTTTATCGATAATGATAATTAGACAATATTTTGCTGAGTGTGTTATTGTGCTGGTATAAAGAACTACCGTGGACAGCTGACTCATACATTTTTTGATATTCTTCATATTCTGTGTGGTCAGTTCACAGCAGTGATAGAAATGAATCTTTTCCAATAAGTTTAAATTGATTTTTACCTTTTATGGGTACTTTCCAATAAGTTTAAATAGATTTTTACCTTTTATGGGTATTTTTAAAACCATTTTTGTCTAAAAGTGTTTTTTTTTTTACACGCTGTTTAATGCAGAACATGAATGCATTTAAAGGGATAGTTCACTTTGAAATTAAAATTTGGTATCTATCAGCTTACCCCAAGGGCATCCAAGATGTAGGTGTCTTTTTTTCTTCAGTAGATCCAATTTTGATGTTTTTAGGTCAAACCGTTCTAGTCTGTCAGTCATATAATGGCAGGTATAGGTCACTGTCTCTATAAGAGGGAAAAAGAACATGCACAGAGAAATCAAAATTAAACAATTCCCCATCGTAACTACACATTGATGGCCTAAGACACGAAACGAGCGGTTTGTGTGAGAAAACGAACAGTATTTATATCGTTTTTTTTACCTCTTGTACACAACCATGTCCAAGTGATCTGAGTGTGCACACACATCCGGTGTGTGACGTGTGTGTGCGCGCGCTCTGGCTCACGCTGCATTCACACGGGGCGTCGGCGTCAACGCTTGACGGAGGGCGTGTCTGAAGCGTGGTGCTGACGCAACTTCATGGTATTTTCTTGTTGGAAGACGCGCACTGTCATCGCTCGTGTCGTTTCTGAACTGTCTACTCTAGGATAATGATGACTTCTTTTAAGCAGACCCGCTTGCTGTCATGCATTGTATTTCTATACGAGCGCTCCATGTATCCGTTTCATTCATCTGTAACTAGCCAAACACACATGCCGCAACTCCACCCTCCTCACTAGGGCTGCACGATTATGACAAAAATCATAATTGTCGATTATTCCCTTGAGATTGTAATTGCGATTATTAATAACGATTATTTTTAACAGATTTATGCCATTTTTTGAAGCTGCATGCCATATTTTTATATAAAATATATATTAAAAAAAGCCTGAAAACACTCTTCCTGAACCTTTATTGCTTTTCTATAGCATTGAGCCACAAATGTCAACTATACATTGGTTTGGTTTCTTCTTTAAACAAAAAAAGGTAAAATTATGCATGGTATATGTTAAACTAAAAGAAAAAAATGGTTTACTAAAGCTATATATTTAATTTACAATTAAACGGAACATTTTACAGTACAATCTATATTATCAGGACTCCAGACATTGGAGAGCAGTGGCACCAGCACCTGATTTGGTAGCACCGAACATGTAATATTACAAGTTTTGTCTCTTATAAATGCACATTAGAACAGGAGCTTGAGTTCAGAGTAGCAGGAGCTTGAGTTGGGATGCAGATGTACATTTGACAGCATTGTGAAAACTGGAACAGCCTCATCTTTTATACATAACCAAAAGTACAGCATCTCATTACCATGGTAAAAAAGTAGCCTAACTATATGGTTTCTATGGTGTTTGCATTGAAAAACAGTAGCCTAAAGACATTCAGTCAATTACAAATCTACATCAACTGATAGAATAATTAACAAAATAATGTAATTATATTCCATTAATCCTTTAACATATTTAGTATATTAATAATATAATAATACTCAATATTAATATCCTACTTTTCTGCCACCTTATCATTGTTAACCTTAGTGTTACTAGAGTAAAACTATGGTAAATGTGGGTGATTTGTGGATTGAACGTCTTCTAACTGGATCGTTGTTGCACTGTTTCTGCATCAGTGTTGATGAGAATAACAGCTCCGATTTATTTGGCTTTAAACTAGTTTAAATGAAAGAGACGTGATTTGTATTGGAGAACTCTGCGCTGAACTCGAGTGCTTCTTACTGGATTTCACAGTGTTGTTTAGTGCGTGATCGCGGGTCACTGTAATAGACGCATACGCTCTAAGCTCGCGCTGCTCTGTTTTCTTCTGAGGCGCGCGGATAAAAGGTCAGTGTGGCGCGCAGTTCAAACGAGTTCCGCTTTTTTGTTCCGCTTTTGACACGTTTGACGTTTAACATATCTATCATGCACAACAGAGTGACAACGACTATCAGTTAGACAAAATGTCTTTTATCCAGTGTGTTTGAGTTTGTTAAACCCTGCGCTGCAAACACCTCTTAAGCACACAGAATAATGCAAGTGGACATTTTTAATTATTTATTTTAGTAATCGCGGCTTTGAACGATTATGTAATCGTGGCATCCATAATCGTAATCGCGATTAGAAATTCGATTAATTGTGCAGCCCTACTCCTCACCCTGCGTCACTTCCACCTAACCATGTAAAAAATAACAGATCCAGGAACAGTTTATTGAGACATGACACAGGCGAGGAAAAAAAAAGGAATCTTACAATGACAAAGGATTAGTCCATGAATAATATTTGTGCCAATTCCGAAATTAAAGAGCCATCATTTTGTACCAAAAGGAATATACATAACCGTATATAATAATACTGTCAAACAATTCAAATAATTTTTTAAAGCACCACGCTTCAGACACGCCCTCCGTCAAGCGTTGACACCGACGCCCCGTGTGAATGCAGCGTGAGCCAGAGCGCGCGCGCACACACGTCACACACCGGATGTGTGTGCGCACTCAGATCACTTGGACATGGTTGTGTACAAGAGGTAAAAAACGATATAAATACTGTTCGTTTTCTCACACAAACCGCTCGTTTCATGTCTTAGGCCATCAATGTGTAGTTACGATGGGGAATTGTTTAATTTGGATTTCTCTGTGCATGTTCTTTTTCCCTCTTATAGAGACAGTGACCTATACCTGCCATTATATGACTGACAGACTAGAACGGTTTGACCTAAAAACATCAAAATTGGATCTACTGAAGAAAAAAAGACACCTACATCTTGGATGCCCTTGGGGTAAGCTGATAGATACCAAATTTTAATTTCAAAGTGAACTATCCCTTTAACCTGCAGTTACACATGCATAATGTTTTGATATTTTAAACATAAAACGTCGAATACTGATATTTACAATTTTTAAAAAAATGAAAAGATACATTAAATGTGAAATTAAAACCGCCAGTAGGTGGCAGCAAGTCATTGTTAATAAGTGAGTCATTGCGATTGAACCGAATCATTTAAACGGTTGATTGATTCATTCAGGAACGAAACACAGCATGTTGCTCAGAGACGCAAAACTGTGGCTGTGTTTGGAATGATTTTTGTTGGCGAAATAGAGCAAAAACAGACAATACTGTGTCTAAAACGCAAGTCCCTTTAATATTAACTTCTTGTTTATTGAACTGGTGTATAAAATCAATATCATATTTGTAATCATGCTGCTTTTTGGAGGGAAAACGGCACTCTTCGCGTGATACTGATTATGAAATGACATAAATGACATTTTCTGCCCCCATATCATATGTGATCATTCTAAATGCATTTTAAAGACTGAATAATGCAGTGAAAAAACGCACTGTAAATGCGCACGCGCACTAGTCTAATCTTCATCACGTAACATTAATGTATTTGTGCACTCTGTAAGTTAGTCGTGTTTTGTTTGGTTTTTGTGATAAACATGATAATGTCAAATCCCACATCGTTAAAACAACAATTACAATATCATCACAGACAACATATATCGCACACCCCTACCGAGAGATCAGTAAGTTACGGGCTAAACCAGGGCTCGAAATTGCGACCATTTTGGTCGCATATGCTCCCGAAATGTAATCTGTGCGACTCCAAAATATATTTGGGAGCATCTGTGCGAGTGCAAATAATTGTTGTGGTGCGACCTCTACAGTTCTCTGCTAAACGTTCGCGAATTACTGCACAGCATGTGCCACGTGACAGGGAGCTAACTTGGAACTAGGGGTGTGCGATATATCGTGGACGATAAAAATGACTCCACGATCTGCTTTTGAAGAAATATTGTTGTATCGTGCTACAGCGCACATTCGTTCAGTTGCAGTTCTGGTGCCGCCGTCTGTATGTACTGTACAACGCCACATCCATTCAGTGTTAACTCAGCGGTAGAGTTACACTCATGAAACACTGCACTTATTCACAATCACAAAAGTACATTATTTGCGTGTGTTTTAAAGCCTTGCCGGTTAAGCTTTTCATTCACTCGCTGGTCTGACGTGCGCTTTTTCTGAGCCCGTGCACCTGAAGCGCGCGAACTGAAAAGCCTGTCTAACAGCGCCTGATTACTGAACTAAGTTATCTTTTGAGCTAATACTGTCAAAACACACAAGGTTTACATATAGACTCAGTTAGTTATGTCTAAAATAAAAGTAAACAGCTGAGAGGAACGGATGCGTGCCTGTATATTAGATGCGTGCAGCTCTTAAAGGGACAGTACTAAACATGCAGCCGACTGTCATTAAAGGGATAGTTCACCCTAAAATTTAATTTGTCATTATTTATGTTGTCCCAAACCTGTATTAATTTCTTTCATGTGCTGAACACAAAAGAAGATATTTTGAAGAATGTGGGTAACCAAACAGTTGCTGGTCCACTTGATTGTAGGATAAAAAAAAAATACTATGGAAGTCACTGTGGACCAGCAACTGTTTAATTTTTATTCTTTAATGTTAAAACAACAAAACACAAAGAGAAAGAAATGACTAACTACTCTTGACTGAAAAAATAATAGTTACTTTAATAGGAATCAATCTATATAGTAGGGGTGCTCCGATCAGGATTTTTGAGGCCGATCACCGATTGCCGATCACAGAAAGCAGTATCTGCCGATCCGATCACCGATACCGATCTTTTTAAAGCCTTCTTTTTATTATGTAGAATTATTTATAGTAATACTCCAATCAGGATTTTTAGACATTTATTCTGGGCCTGAATTTCATTTCTGAGAATTAATTTTCTCCCTTAGGTGACTCTTGTGAGAGGGGATTTTTTAATTTGAGGGGTGGAGGGGGAATTTTTTAGACATTTTTCATGCAGTGCATTTTTATTTTTACAATCGTGCAATAGCTTACACACAGCACAAGCTTGATTTTGTGAGCTGTATATGAGGTGGCCTTTTATGCCAGGTTCACTCATAGGCCTATTTCGTTTGCAGTGTGTATGCAAGTCCATGTGTGGTACGTAAGCGGTGCAGAAGCAGCACTGACTGTGCTTTCACACAGGAGTCTGCAACTGATCTGTGGCTGTTTACCACAAACACAACATTTATCCA
The DNA here is from genome assembly GCA_027422415.1 of Schizothorax lantsangensis. NCBI lineage: Eukaryota > Metazoa > Chordata > Actinopteri > Cypriniformes > Cyprinidae > Schizothorax > Schizothorax lantsangensis. The sequence goes on along the minus strand of CM049853.1, from coordinate 20,822,688 downwards.
TTATTTTGATTTCAAACATTTACCCCCGGTTTCACAGACAAGGCTTAAGCCTAGTCCTAGACTAAAATGTAATTCTGAGCTGAATCAACTGAAAAAAACTGACTGATCATAAAATATATCAGTGCCGTTGTTTTGTCTCAAGATGCACACCAGTAATGTTTTTTTTTTTTCTAAGAATGTTTATAAAAATTACTTAAATGTCCTAATTGAACTATGGCCTAATCCTGGCTTAGTCTAAGCCCTGTCTGTGAAACCAGGCCTTAAACTACTTTTCTTACGTTATCACAAACTTACCATTGACAGAAACAGTCAGCTCTACTGCCTTTCCTTTTGCATTTAAATCTTTATTACAAGCAATCCTGCCGTTCATAAAGAACTTTGTTTTTCTACCTCCACGAGTACCATTTATTATTGCCTTGTCTATCTAAAAGTGCTCTTTCCCTTTAAACCTAGTCAAAAAGCCCTATGTGTTGACTGTGATGCACAGTAGACTTTAATTATATGCATTTATGGTGTTATTACTACATTTTCGTGTCAATCCATGTTCATATTTACCGCAAACAATGCGCTATCACTTTAATTCAGCACGTGCAGTGGAAACGATCTGCAGACGCACCGCTCCTGGAACGCACCGCCGGACCTGCAGCCGTGTGCAGTGTGAACGCTCTATTACATTATGATGAGCGTGGAAAAAATACGCACCGCATACACAATGCAAACGGATGTGAACCTGGCGTTATGTGTGTGTGTGTGCGCGCGTGCTCGTGCACTGCGAGTGTGCAGGAGCGCACGGTCTCCAGCTAGGAGAGCGCGCGAGCGCTGAATGTTTTAAACACTGGCAAGAATTAAAAAGAAAGGCAATTTATAAACTATAGTGACGACGCGACCCTGCCTCGATTGTGCAAGTGACAGTTCCTGGCAACTGTTCAGGGTGCAGCTCGCTTATAGTGCAGACGCAATTTGATTTGAAGCCGTTTGCGCATTTTGAGAGAGAAAGAGAGAGCGCGCGCGGTGATTCACTCACGATGTTTGTGAAATTATGTCTCACAAGGTTTTCAAATTACTTTATACGTTATTTAATGAAGATATATGAATTGTACCTCACCTACAGCATTATAATTATTTCACCCGCGCCGGACAAAGACTGAGGCGGTGCCGCTGCATGTCGTGCCAAATCTCTCACAGCAGGCGCGTCATCAGCTAGAGATAGTTTTTTTGAGATCGGCCTTTTTAGAGACCGCCGATCAAACACCCCCAAGCGATTATCGGCCGATAATGATAGGTAGCCGATCAATCGGAGCACCCCTACTAGGGCTGCACGATATTGGAAAAAACTCACATTGCGATATTTTGTTTTTCTGCAATATATATTGCGATATGGAAAATAATAATAATAATAATAAAAAAATCACCAGATGATTTTAATCTATTTGTAAAAACAAAATCAATGATTGGGGTGATTTTATAGGTGAGTAAATCAGCATAGAAAATAAACAAATTACAACCATAGCATCTGCGTGGCTCTTACCTTGTCTACACCCATAATCAGTGATGCTGTCTGTATACACTGTATGCATGCGCGGCGCGACAAATTCCCGCTCTAATCAAATCCCCGCTCTAACTGATGCCTCGCTCTATTTATGACGTACTGACACAAAAATTCAAATGATTTGTAACAGTAGCTTTGTCGCGTCCAGTGTAGACAGACTTTGTGGCCATAGGCCGTTCACATGTCGTGGCTAAAAACGCGTGGAAAACGCCAGCCGCGCTGCTTTCTCCTTCTTTCCAAAGCACTCTGGAGCTTGCACTTTCGTGGCTTCTGCCGTTGCTAAGCAACCGTGATCAGCGCTCTCCTCGACAACGCGGAAGTTTCAGCAAAGGATAAATGGATTTCCAGCACTGAAATCTTGCAGTAGCTCTGCTACTAAATTTATTTAAAAATGGATATCTCTGTACAGCTGTTGCGTCTGGTGTAGATGCAGTGTCTGTGTGTGAGCAAAGAAAACAATCAGTGTATATACATATAACGAAAAGTATAGGCCTACTAAACATCGCACATCCTGCGATGTGACTATTGCGGATGTGCACATCGCGATATCGATGCTGAAACGATATATCGTGCAGCCCTAACCCCTACTATATAGTGATGTATTTTTATATTTGTAGACTCAATTTCTTGAATGCTTCTGCATTCGTATCGCCGATTCTGATCCTAGCGCAGTGGTTTTTTTTTTTTTTTTTTATCAATGTAGAGTTTCTATACTTCTGTGTCACTCTTTTGTGTGTTAAACACAATCTACTAGACAACATCATTTTAATGAAAAATAACATGAAAATATATATAGGGGCTGTTTACACCTGGTCACTGGTCATGCGTTTTGTAATATAAATCTGATCGCTCAAAACACTTCAGGAGGTGGTCTGGGCCACATTCCAGATGAAACTGGACATGTGTAAATGCATCTGGTTGTTGAAACCACATATGTGAATTTTACTCCTCCCAAAATGTAAAAATAATAAACGTGTGAGACCGTGTTATAGGCTATATGACATTTTAGTCAGATATGACTGCGCTAATGCAACAAGCATCACCGCGAATGAGTAGCTGAGCATCGCAGACGCGCAAACTGCCGTGAATGAAACTGAAAGAAAGACGCAGACGGTCAACACACTCATCTTCATTAAAAGTATAAGACAGGCTTATCTTTCCAGTGCTGATGCCGTGCGCTCTCCTATTGTGGTCTTTGATCTGGAAATGAGCTGATAATTAATAAAATGCAGCGCTTTTGATTTCGTTGACGTGAACTTCGTTAAATTTATATACAGCGCGGGAATTGAAGATCGGATTTATATCCATTTTGTGAAGACACATTTATGTGTCCAAGTGTAAATGGAAACGTTTTAACAAACCAAAATAGATATCCGATTAGAGAAAACGCATGACGTGCAGGTGTAAACAGACCCATTCATAATCTATGACAAAAATAATATTATAAACTAGGTTAGTGGATAATTTAGCAGCAAAAGTTATTCTAGAAAAATGCACAATTTTATAAAATCTAAACATTTAGTGAAATAACATTATTTAGTGGGGAACAAATAAAAGTGAATATGTGAAGGACTAAATCTGGTAAAATGTTACACATTGCTCTTTGCATTGTTGTAAAATACATTAATGAAAACAAGTAAATGTATTTATTTATAAATATAAACTACAAAATTAAAAGACATTTCTTTTAAATATATAGCACAGTAATGAAGGCAGCAACATATGATAGAGGAGTCCTATCTATGATATGTTGCTGCCTCCATTACTGTGCTATACATTAGATTATTAATAGCCTTGATAGGACAGTACAAGAAACGCTATAAATAATTTCATTGCGCAAAAGTATTATAATACGAAAAGCTCCAATAGAGAACGGCACAAAGCTCTTATGCGCATCCCGTGTGCAGAATGATGCGCTTGAAGCAGCACGGAGTCACAGCATGCAGCTCCGCACAGAGAAGTTCAAAGCACAGAGGAAAGAGAGATTGATGCGTAGCTTATTAAATCTGTGCGATAGTTTATTGAGCCTTTTCTTTTAACGGTTTTAAATCTCAGTTATTGAGCGCTCTTGAAGAGAGTTTCATTGTTTTGACTGTAGTAACCGAACGCAACACGCAGTTTGAACGCTGAACGGAGGATGACAGACAGCCGCAGCAGAGAGAAGAGTTTACCTGAACTTGAATTTAACGACTTAAATATTCATCTGTACCTCACATTAAACTATGAAACGGCTTCAGAACACTTGGACTTTGACTTTATGGTGCTTTATAATGCTTTTGTGCTTTCGTGGGGCTTAACAATAACACATAATAGTATACGCACAATATCGGATTTGGATCGGTCTCTCTCTCCGATACCCGATCTGCAGAAAATGACTGGATCGGAGCCGATACCGATCCTGAGTATCGGATCGATGCATCCCTACTGTTTATTTTATTTGTATATTATGTGTATTTGTAATGTGTATCTTTGTTCTTATTTTTTAATAACAAAGATAAAATAATGACAAAGATTTTTATCTTCACCCACTTTGGCCTAAATATCCACCATTCTTTTTATATTCTGTTACCTTGAAAGGCTTTGTCTTTATAATAGGGAAATTAGTCTGGCCATACTGCTCAGACAAAATAGTAAAACTAACATGACAAAGAATCGTGATAAAATCATGAAATATTGATATATTTTTGCCATATCGCCCACCCCTACTTGGAACTGACCGGTTTTGTGACCGCACTTGCACAAACTGCATTGAAATCATTTTCCAAAATTTCATTTGTGTGGAAATATTGCCAAGTGTGTAAACAGCCATTAACGCTGAAGACGGACACAAAGAAAAGAAAATACTGTAGCAGCCTGAGCAAGCTCAACGTTCACTATGCGAAATATGGAAGGGAAATCCTAAATATTGAATTGGGAGTGGGGGAACTGACTGTTTTGAGAAAAGTTTAAATTACATTTTCTTCTCATCTTGCCTCTGTATATTGCATGTATAAAAAACAAAGCACTGCAGCTTAAGGATCTGGTTCAATTGATGAAGATTTTTAATCATCAGGAAGGATGTTGCCAGCCCTTCCGCTCAATTGGCAGTTGTGTTGCTCCTTAATATTCAGTGGGTGCTCCTAAAATTGCTACCAAGTAAAAAAGTTAATTTCGAGCCCTGGGCTAAACTAGGTTATAAACGCAAACATGACACCAGTAAAGGCGTGAATTCACTGTTATTCTGCAAAATCCATGTTTCAGGAGGTAGGGGTTTGCATGGGGTTTCAGAGGGGGGCGGGGTGATCTGAGTTCAGGGCTCTCACAGCCTGGGGGAAAAAGCTGTTGAGCAGTCTGGCGGAGCGGGCTCTGATGCTCCGGTACCGTCTTCCTGATGGTAGGAGCTGGAAGAGACTGTGGGAGGGGTGGGTGGGGTCCTTCACGATGCTGTTGGTTTTGCTGGAGCATCGTGCAAGGAAAATGTCTAGGATGGATGGGAGAGGGGCACCGATGATCTTTGCAGCCGTGTTCACTGTCCGCTGGAGGGTCTTGCGGTCAGCAGCACTGCAATTCCCGTACAGTGATACAGCTGGTCAGCACACTCTCAATGGTGCCCCTGTAGAATGTGGTGAGGATGGGTGGTGGGAGACTTGCTCTTTTCAGCCGGCGTAGAAAGTGTAGGCGCTGTTGTGCCTTCTTGGAGAGTGACATGGTGTTGGTGGTCCAGGTGAGATCCTCCGTGATGTGCACCCCCAGGAATTTAGTGCTGCTGACTCTCTCCACAGTCGAGCTGTCGATGGTCAGTGGGGGGTGGTCAGTGGAGTTCCTCCTCCTTAAGTCCAACACAACCTCCTTTGTCTTCTCCACATTGAGGGACAGATTGTTAGCGCCACACCATTCAGCCAGCTGTGCCACTTCCTCTCTGTAGTGCGTTTCATCGTTGTTGCTGATGAGACCTTCCACTGTTGTGTCATCAGCAAACTTGATGATGTGGTTGGAGCTGAACTTGGCAGTGCAGTCGTGGGTCAGCAGCGTGAAGAGCAGCGGGCTGAGCACACAGCCTTGTGGGGCACCTGTGCTCAGTGTGGTAGTGCTCGAGGTGTTGTGGCCGACACGGACTGACTGAGGTCTTCCGGTTAAAAAGTCCAGGATCCAATTACAGAGGGAATTGTTAAGGCCCAGCAGGTTTAGTTTATTTATGAGCTTTTGTGGGATTATTGTGTTGAATGCCGAGCTGAAGTCAATGAACAGCATTCTGACATAGGAGTCTTTGTTTTCTAGGTGGGTAAGAGCCAGGTGGAGGAAATTGCATCGTCCGTAGAGCGGTTTGGACGGTATGCAAACCGGAGCGGATCGAGTGTGTTGGGGAGGCTGTTTTTGATTTTTTGCATGACTAACCTCTCAAAGCACTTCATCATGATTGGAGTCAGTGCTATGGGACGGTAGTCGTTTAAACAGGACACAGGTGATTTCTTTGGTACCGGTATGATTGTTGTGGATTTTAGACATGTGGGGACGACTGCTTGGCTCAGCGAGGTTTTGAAGATATCTGTTAGGACATCCGTCAGCTGTGCAGCACAGTCTTTCAGTACACGGCCAGGTATGTTGTCAGGACCCGCAGCCTTTCGTGGGTTAATCCTGGATAGGGTCTTTCTTACGTCGGCTGCAGACAGACAGAGCGCCTGGTCGTTGGGAGGTGTGGGCAGTTTTTGTGCAGGTGTGTCGTTCTGCATTTCAAACCGTGAATAAAAGTGGTTGAGTGTATCGGGGAGGGATGGATCATCATCACAGGCCTGTGGCAGGGGCTTGTAGTCAGTGATGGTCTGTATGGCTTGCCACAGGCTCCGTGTGTCTCTGCTGTCCGTGAAGTGATTGTTGATTTTTTGAGCATGTGACCGTTTTGCATTTTTGATGCCACAGGACAGATTGGCTCTTGCTGTTTTGAGGGCTGCTTTATCTCCTGATCTGAATGCTTCATCTCTGGTCTTTAGCAGCCCACGAACCTCTGCTGTCATCCGCGGCTTTTGGTTTGCACGTGTGGTGATGGTCTTAGTGACTGTCACATCATCCATGCACTTTTTGATGTAAAGCAGTCACAGTTTCAGTGTACTCCTGCAGGTCTGTGTGGTTGTTGTAGGTGGCCGCCTCTTTAAACATGTTCCAGTCTGTGCACTGAAAGCAGTCCTGTAGTGTTGAAGTAGCATTCTCTGGCCAAATTGTGATGAGTTTTTGAACCGGTTTGGCGAGTTTCAGAAGTGGTCTATATGCTGGGATTAGCATAACAGAGATGTGGTCCGAGTACCCGAGGTGGGGGCGGGGTACAGCCTTGTAGGCGTTCTTTACTGTTGTGTAAACAAGGATCAGTATATTATTTCCCCTTGTAGCAAAGTTTACATGTTGGTAGAACTTTGGAAAAACTGTCTTTAAATTTGCGTGGTTGAAGTCTGTTTGAAGTCTATGATGAAAAAGCCGTCGGGGTTATTTGTTTGTTGTTCACTGATGGTGCTATACAGTTCACGAAGCGCGTCCTTAGCGTTAGCACACGGTGGAATGTAAACTGCGGCAATAACAATGGCCGTGAACTCCCGCGCCAGATAGAACGGTCGACACTTCACAAACATAAACTCCACCAGTGGTGAACAGTGTTTTGATAATACTGCAGCATTGTTACACCATTCTTTGTTGATATACAAACACAAGCCACCACCGCGTGACTTACCAGAAAGTGTTTTGTCTCTGTCTGCTCGATAGCAGGTTAGCTTGTTCAACTGAATGGCTGAGTCCGGGATGTTGTCATTTAGCCATGTTTCAATGAAAACAAACACACAACAATCCCTTGCCTCATGCTGTGTAGACCGAGTGAGTTGAATTAAGTCCAGTTTGTTTTCCAGAGAGCGAACGTTTGAGAGCATGAGTGTTGGAAGAGCCGGTCTTGTGGGATTAGCTCTTAGCCTAGCTCGTATACCTCCGCGCTTACCGCGCTTCCGTCCTCTTTCACACCGCTTGCGACGCGTCAGAGGTCCGGCTCCAGCAGTAAACAAAGGCCTTGTAGCTTCTCAGCAGCCGCCGGTGAGAGTTCGTATTTGTATGCGTTGCCGATATCCAAAAGGCTTTGGCGGTCATAGATGTGTTTCGGAGAGAATTTCTTATGAATTACCGGTAAGTCGACAATATTTTGAGACGAACAAACGACATTAAAAGACATAAAAGCACCGTCTTTGGGACCCGGAGCGGCCACAGCGTTAAATCGCGCCACCTTCTTGGATCATATCAAAATACAATGTAGTACGTGAAACATGACTTAATAAATACAAAACTCATTATACTCACCATAACTTTAGTGATAGAAAATCTGTCTGTAAATGATGTTCTGTCGCCCTTCAGCATTGGCTCCGCTCTCTCGCTCTCCCGCGCACAGGAATTTGAATTCACTACAGCAATGGTTTCTCTCAGGCGCATTCGTACACGTGTTTTTTGCTGCAAAGCTTGTTGGGCTAACAGATTTTTCACTTCTGCTTGATAGATTGGCTGAGCACAATTTAATATGTTAGGTGAATGTATATTTTTAATTTTAACTTCAGACCTTCAGCTAAAATTACTACAATGCATTTTTTTGTTTGGGGACAATTATTGGGAAGCAATTTGTTGAGCCAATATTTATTTGTCAATTTCCACAATTTTTCAAAATGTAATTTTTTTACAGTGAATGTTAGAAGGATGTTGTCCATGGTATATTTTCACTGCAAAACAATAAGAAATACCGCAAATATCACCGCACATTTTGAGAAAAGCCACAGCAAAATCAGTCATTTTAGGCCGCAAAAATCAGAAAAAAAGTCCCGCGAAATCCCGGAGGGATGTGTGTGTGTATATATGTACGTGCGTGTGTATATTTACATTTACATTTACATTTATGCATTTAGCAGACGCTTTTATCCAAAGCGACTTACATTGCATTCAAGTTACAGTTTTACATTTGATCAGCTCTTGCTTTCCCTGGGAATCGAACCCATGATCTTGGCGTTGCTAGCGCCATGCTCTACCATTTGAGCTACATGAAAGCTCAAATGTATATATGTATATAATTCGTTACATTTATATAGCGCTTTTCTAGGCACTCTAGGCACTATATATATATATATATATATATATATATATATATATATATATATATATATATATATATATATATATATATATATATATATATATATTAGGGATGGCACGGTACATGTATTCGTATCGAACCGTCACGGTATCTATCTGGATCCTCAAATACTGTGGGAAACGACTAAGTGTGCTATACGAGGTTTCTGTATATCTTTCTCTTCTACTCTTGCCAAAGTGAAAACTCACCAGTTTAAACAATTAGAAAATAAAATCCAATCATTACAAAATCTACAAAAACAACATTTTACTGAGCAACAGGCTACACAGCTGTCCTCTTTGAAAGAAGAATATGATTTACTTTCACACTCAAAGGTGGAATTTATTTTACATAGGATTAGACAAAAATATTATTTTGAATCAGAGAGACCTAGTCATTTATTGGCCCTTAGGTTGAAAGAATGCGAGTCTTTAAGGCATATATTAGCGCAATAAAATCATCGGATGATCAGGTCACCACGAACCCTGTGGCAATTAATTAAAGGTTTTTACACAAATCTGTATAAAGCCGAAACAGATTTTGATGAACCAATTTGTAAGCAGTATTTAGATAAATTGGAACTGGCTTGGATCTCACAGATGGATAAAAAATCTTTGGAGGCCCCATTAACTTTGGAGGAACTTCACGTCTCTCTAAAAAGCCTTCAAAAGGGCAAATCGCCAGGTCTAGATGGTCTTCCCCCTGAATTATACTTAGAAATTTGGGATTTGGTAGGGATACTTATGCTTAACTCATTTAATTTTGCAATTTAACATGGGGTATTTCATAGAGATAAAAAAAACATCACTGATTTCATTACTTCTTAAAAAAGGGAAAGCTACAGACCGATTTCGCTTATCCCATGTGATCTAAAAATCTATGCTAAAGTTTTTGCTTCTCGTATGGAGAAGGTAATTCACAGTCTGATCAAGGAGGACCAAACTGGTTTCATCAAGGGGCGCAATGCATCTGACAATATGCGTCGACTCCTTCATATTCTTGACTTTGCGGACTCCCACCCAACCCCTTGTGCGGTCTTTTCACTTGATGCAGAAAAAGCCTTTGACAGGCTAGAGTGGAATTATATGTGGGCAGTTCTGCAATGTTTCGGCTTCGGTGAACACTTCGTTTCTATGATTAAGACATTATACCACTCACCCGCAGCATCAGTCATAACTGGTAATATTATTTCCCCCTCATTCCCTTTACAACGGGGAACGAGGCAGGGGTGTCCGCTTTCCCCCTTATTGTTTTGTCTATCTCTTGAACCCTTAGCACAAGCCATCAGGAAATCTGAAGTATCGATTAAGATTCATGATCATAATCATAGTATTTCATTATACGCTGATGATATTATTCTATATTTAGACCATTTTGATGTTTCAGTCTCTAGTATAATTAAGGAATTTGATAATTTTAGTAGCCTATCAGGATATAAAATAAATTGGAGCAAATCTGCTTTAATGCCAATTAACAATGTTAAAGTTAATTTTTCTATTCCCTCATTTATCCCTATTAAGGAATCTTTCATCTATTTGGGCATTACCATATATAAAAACATTCATAAGATTGCCAGAGACAATTTTAATAACATTTTAGTTAAGGTCAAAAATGACATTCAAAGATGGAAGAATCTTAAAGTCTCTCTCCAAGGAAGAATCTCCACTGTTAAGATGAATTTGTTACCTCGATTACATTTTTTTTCTCTATGCTACCACTTTCTCCCCCTCCAGGTTACTTTAAGGAGATCAACTCCATAATTTCTAAGTTTATCTGGAATGATAAATGTCTCAGAATTAAACTTACCACATTACAACATCCTAATAGCGCAGGAGGAGTGGCTGTACCAAATTTTGAACTGTATTATTGGTCGTTTCAGCTTAAGGCTCTTCATAATTGGGTTGATCCTCAATCTACAGTTTCATGGAGGGTGATTGAAGCTGACAAGGTTAAACCAAATAGACTTCAAGATATTTTATTTACTGGCACAGGAAAAAAAGGGGATAATTATAAATTTGGTCCGGTTGTGGCTAATTCTATTAAAATCTGGAAAACGGTTGAATGTCGGATAGGTGGACCCTTCAAATTCTGTAACAGTACACCCTTATGGCACAATTTTAATTTTGTATGCGGAAATCGTCCATTTGTCCAACCCTCTTGGTCTTCTTTGGGTGTAAACACGTGCGGTGATATATATGATAGCCAGGGCCTCTGTTCATTTCAGACATTAAGAACCAAATTTTGTCTACCAGCATCCGCATATTTTGTCTTTCTTCAATTACGTTCTGCTCTCAAAGCGTATGGTGTTCCTTGGTCTTCTTCCATTTCCTCTCATCCTATGCGGGACTGGATTGCACCATCTGCTGGTTGGCCATCTGTTTTCTTAATATATAATAAAATTATTGATTGTATTACAAAACATCTTTCTATTAAAACTATTTGGAATAGGGAATTATCTGACCTTAATTTATCTGTCGACTGGGAGAGAGTGTGGTCTTATCTTAGTTTAACATCTAAAAATCTGGCTCATCGTCTTATTCACTTTAAAGTCATTCATAGAGCATACATAACTCCTTACAAAAGATTTAAAATGAAACTACAGTCAAATTTGAACTGCCATATATGTAACACTACATCATCAGGCACTTTTCTGCATATGTTTTGGGAATGTCCTGTCGTCATCAGTCTATGGATACATGTAAACCTGGTTTTGTCATCATTACTGCGAATTGATTGGTCTGTTAACCCAAGTTTGTGTCTTCTTAATGATGATTCTGATCTCTGTATTAGTTCAATGCAAAGGAGAATGTTGTTTGCTGGTTTTACAGCTGTGAAGAAGACAATAATCCAGAACTGGTTTACACCACACATGTGTAGAAAAACATATTGGATCCGTAGCCTCCTGCAAATAGTCTCATGTGAATGTACAACGGCGCGAGTTGGTGGGGCCAGGCCTTCGACCATTGATGCTTGGCAGTGTTTTTTGCTGAATATACGTGATTATATAAAGGAGTGACTTCTGTGTTCTTGTTGTCAAGTCAATTCAAGTCACCTTTATTTATATAGCGCTTTTAACAATACAAATTGTGTCAAAGCAACTGCACAATATCAAAATGGGAAAATAGTGTCAATAATGTAAAATGACAAGATTAAACACTAAATTTTCAGTTAAAGGCATTTCATTATTGAATTTAGTGATGGCATCGTCCAGCTCAGTTCAGTTCAAAACGTTTTTGTTCAATCAAGTCGACGATATTGCTGGAAATGAAGTGTCCCCAACTAAGCAAGCCAGAGGCGACAGCGGCAAGGAACCAAAACTCCATTGGTGACAGAACGGAGAAAAAAACCTTGGGAGAAACCAGGCTCAGTCGGGGGGCCATTTCTCCTCTGGCCAGACGACACAGCAGTTCAATTCCAACTGCTGCAAAGTCAGATTGGAGGGCTCAACTGATTCCCGAGGTCTTGTCCTGATGGCTGTCTAGGTGACGGGGGACAGAAAAGGGAGATTCGAGATCGGTCTGTAATTAACTAGATCTTTGGGGTCAAGTTGTGGTTTTTTAATGAGAGGCTTAATAACAGCCAATTTAAAGTTTTTGGGGACATATCCTAATGACAATGACGAATTAATAATAGCCAAACGAGGATCTATGACTTCTGGAAGCACCTCTTTTAGTAGTTTAGATGGAATAGGGTCTAACATACATGTTGTTGGTTTAGATGATTTAACCTGTTAACATGCACCAGGACGCGGGCGCACTGAAAGCTCTTTGTTTGCACACGTCATTGTTTTCAAACAGATAAAGTAAAACAGGACAAAATGAATCTTGACAAACTATATATCATTTTGAAGGTCTAAGCCTCTAGCATCGACGACAGATCGCTGTTTTTCGATAGAAAGCTTATACGGAATGTATTTGCTAAATTTGTGTAAGCAGTACACATCAAAACATGTATAAAAAACCCTGCAGTACATACCATATTCATCCTGATAACGACTCTCAAACGTATCCACTGCTGTAAATCCTGGTTTAGTTTGAAAGATAAGGGTCCACTGAACAACATTCCATCGAGCACTTTTAGTCCAAAGAAACAACAACGTTGTAATTTAGATCGTTAATCCTTTGTTTACGTCTCATCTCTTGAGGGAGAGTTATTGTTTGTGTCCGTTATGGAACAAATTACGCTCAAAAACAGCGTCTTGGTGGTAAAAAAACAGCACGATTTTGTAGCAGACAATGTCCCAAACAGAATGAAATCATCCAAAAAAAAAAAAGTCAAAGATACACGGAAGATTGTTTATTTGAATTCTGGCGCTCCCTCGCGACGGGGGGACTAGAAAAATGTCTGCAGGAATCTCATTTTTCATGGTATCTTCTTCAGATTTGAAATATAAACTCATGAGACATGTGACTTTCAACCCATTACTTTTCAGGATTGCTCCAGGACTGATTTCATGTATTTTTATATGAAATTAAAAAAAAATTCAGTGTGGTACAATTTTTATCAAGGCACTTCATTGTCTATAACTTTTTATATTTTTGAGCATCATCAACTCTGGATGATGGATAGTAAAGGCCAAAGGGTCTTCTTTCCAAAGACACCACAATTGTGTGTGTGGCACACTGAAGTCAGGAGCTGTTACCATTTAAGTTAGTTAGTCATTTTCAGCTGTGATTCCCAATATGGGGGGTGCAGGTTAACAGGTTAACAAGTTTATACAATTCTTCCTCTCCTATAGTAGAGAATGAGTGGAATTGTTCCTCAGGGGATCTATAGTACACTATTTGATGTGATAATATAGCTGACAGCTGCATGGTTACAATTTGATCTCTAATAGTATCAATTTTGGAAGTAAAATAGTTCATAAAGTCATTACTGCTGTGCTGTTGGGAAATGTCAACACATGTTGATGCTTTATTTTTTGTTAATTTTGCCACTGTATTGAATAAATACCTGGGGTTTTGTTTGTTTTCTTCTAAAAGAGATGAAAAGTAATCAGATCTAGCAGTTTTTAAAGCTTTTCTGTAGGATAGGGTACTTTCCCGCCAAGCTATACGAAATACCTCTAGTTTTGTTTTCCTCCAGCTGCACTCCATTTTCCGGGCTGCTCTCTTTAGAGTGCGAGTGTGCTCATTATACCACGGTGTTGGACTCTTTTCCTTAATCTTCCTTAAGCGTAAAGGAGCAACTGTATCTAAAGTGCTAGAAAAGAGAGAGTTCATAGTTTCTGTTACATCATCAAGTTGTTCTGAGCTGTTGGATATGCTGAGGAATTGAGATAAATCAGGAAGATTACTTACAAAGCAGTCTTTTGTGGTAGAAGTGATGGTTCTACCATATTTGTAAGAAGGAGTTGAATTTACAGCTTTAACTATATGGAGTTTACACAAGACTAGATAATGATCTGATATATCATCGCTTTGCTGCAGAATTTCAACACCATTAACATCAATTCCAAGTGACAGTATTAAATCTAGAGTATGATTTCGACTATTAGTAGGTCCTGAAACGTGTTGTCTAACCCCGATAGAGTTCAGAATGTCTATGAATGCTGATCCTAATGCATCTTTTTCATTATCAACATGGATATTAAAATCAACCACAATTAGGACTCTATCTGCAGCCAGCACTAACTCTGATAGAAAATCAGCAAATTCTTTAATAAAGTCTGTATGGTGCCCTGGTGGCCTGTATACAGTAGCCAGTACAAACGTCACGGGGGATTTATCATTAATACTTTTTTCTCTAGATAATTTTATATGAAGCACCATTACTTCAAAGGAGTTATACTTAAAGCCTGTCTTCTGAGAAATACTGAGAATATTGTTATAAATTGTAGCAACACCTCCCCCTTTGCCTTTTGGATGCGGCTCATTTTTGTAACAGTAATCTTGGGGGGTAGACTCGTTTAAAATAATGTATTCATCTGGTTTTAGCCATGTTTCTGTCAAACAGAGCAAATCTAGGTTATGATCATTAATCAAATCATTTACAAAAAGTGCTTTTGTAGAAAGGGACCTGATATTCAGTAAGCCAAGTTTTATCAATTGTTTCTGTGTATTGTAAACATTTTTTATTTGTTGAACATCAATTAAATGGTTACTCATAAATTGGTTTTGACGTTTTCTGTATTTTCTAGTTCGGGGAACAGACACAGTCTCTATTAGGGATGGTACCGAAACTCGGTATTAAATCGGTCTCGGGGCTAAATTATGAAAGACCGGAGTATCGATAAGCTCTGACGTTATCGGTTCTGCTGTCGGTACTGGAGAAATTAAAAAAACACACATGCATGTATTGTTGCTATATATACATATCATCTTGCAAATTCTCTCTCACCAGAGTTGCCAGCTGTTTTAATGTGCAATAATATTCAAACATTTGTCTATTATGCATTTTTGCTATTCGCAATTCAGAAGCGAGATCGCACTCACGTGGAGGAGCTTCAGCACGCGCAACATGAAAGCCCTGTTTAATTATGATGAGAGAACTAACTATTCAAACATCTGCTTACGATTTAGGCCTGTGGCTGTTATATTAAGATAAGTTTTTTTTTTTCCGATTTTGGCTTCTAAGGATTATAGCCGCGTTTCTTCTAGCACAACTTCCATCCCTTTACAGCGGTGCGCATTTGTTCCTCCCTAACCAAAACTTAACGTCAGAACCATCATCGGTGATTGTTGTAAGATGCCGTCTTTACTGTTGCTAAATTGTGGGACATTTTTGCTAATAAAACGTAGAAAGTACAATCCGCGCGAGAGACGCTGTTCCCCAGGCTGAAGTGTGTGCGTGTGTGTGCGTGTGTGCGTGTGTGCGTGTGTGCGTGGGCGTGTGGGCGTGTGTGTGCGCGTGTGTGTGCGTGCCTGCGCAGCGGAGGAGCGCGCTCCAAAACGGACAGGCAAATTACACTTTGAGCATCGGGCGCGTCCAAACGATCAAATACACACAAAATATGTCCAAATGGCCGGCTACGAGAGTATTCACTTAAACATAGTTTATGTCTTAAGTGGGCGAGAACAGTTGGGAGAAAATCCGATGTGTGTCAATATATTATCTTAAAGTGACAGACTGGCGCTTGGACCATCAATGTTAATCAAAGAACAAAATGCAAAGAGAAAATCACTCACAGCTCTTAATCTGAATAACGTTATAGCTTTAATAAGCATTAATCTATCAGTACATACAGTGAAAACTATGCAGTGTTCATTTACATTTGATTACTTTTTAGATTTATTTTGTAACTATTACTTACCTAAAAATTAATATTAGTAGACCTTCATGGAAAAATGAAAGCACTGTTTATTTAATTTCATTTGTATATTTGTTTTATTATATTTGTCAGTTTTTTTAACTTTGTTTCTTTGTTCATGTTCTTACTGTATCTTATCTTATGTATATAAAACACTAAAAATGCCTGCACACTGGTGCATTTACAAATTGATGTTTTATATTAATTTAATTTAATATTTATTTTACATTTCAGAATAATAAGCCAATAACTAGAGCACTTTCACCAGGTTTCTCAGTGGGTGCGTCACTGAGTCGGGAGAACCTGTTTGATGTTCTGATCGGAACGGAAGAGCGGTGTTGTGACCCGCGACTATGCTGCCTCACTGTCACCCAGTTGCCCTGCTGATGGCGCTAATGCCAGAACCGAACAATGTACAGGATTCAGCTCCTAATCTGTCATATATATATATATATATATATATATATATATATATATATATATATATATATATATCAAAAAGTACCGATAAGAATACCGTTAAAGTACCGGATCGATAAGCGGTATCGGTAAGAGTAGTAATACCATTAAAACCTTAACGATACCCATCCCTAGTCTCTATAGTGTGATATCTAGGTGAAGGAGTCTCTATGTGCTGAGAATTAACTGACTTCTGTGACGTGAGGCGGCTAGCAGACGGTCGGTTTAGCCAGTCTGTCTGCTTCCTGACCTGGGCTCCAGTTAGTCAAGTATGAACTCTAAGACTATGTGCCAAATTTCTAGAGAATAGCGGCACCACCCCAGGAGGGATGAACACCATCTCTTTTCAACAGGTCAGGTCTGTCCCAAAAACTCGTCCAATTGTCTATAAAACCTATGTTGTTTTGCGGGCACCACTTAGACATCCAGTCATTTAGTGATGACAGTCTGCTATGAATCTCATCACCCCGGTAAGCAGGGAGGGGGCCAGAGCATATTACAGTGTCTGACATCGTACTTGCAAGTTCACACACCTCTTTAACATTTTTTTTAGTGATCTCCGACTGGCGAAGTCGAACATCATTAGCACCGGCGTGGATAACAATCTTACTGAATTTACGTTTAGCATTAGCCAGCACTTTTAAATTTGCCAAGATGTCAGGTGCTCTGGCTCCCGGTAAACAATGGACTATGGTGGTTGGTGTCTCTATTTTCACGTTCCGTACAATAGAATCGCCAATAACTAGAGCACTTTCACCAGGTTTCTCAGTGGGTGCGTCACTGAGTCGGGAGAACCTGTTTGATGTTCTGATCGGAACGGAAGAGCGGTGTTGTGACCCGCGACTATGCTGCCTCACTGTCACCCAGTTGCCCTGCTGCACAGGCGCTAATGCCAGAACCGAACAATGTACAGGAGTCCCTGAGCTAGTCACATCCAAAGCAGTATCTACAGCCCTCACATTCTTACTGTCCTCAACTAAAGTTTGGATGCGTGTCTCTAGTTCTAAAACCTTCTCTGTCAGCCTAACTATTTCCCTGCATTTATCACATGTGAATCCCTCATCGCCGACAGAGATAGATAAACTGTACATATGGCAAACTGTGCAAATAACAATAGCAGGAGAAGTCATTACTCACCGTGATTGATGAATGATACCAACTTAACTTACCACTCCACTCACCACTTACCACTGTTTGATGAACTCGTGAAAAACGGAGCGAGAGAGAAATGAAAACGGAGCGAGAAAAAAGAAAACATTAATAGGCGCAAATAGCAACGCGAATGGAACCGCGATTGACAAGCTAACCGGCTAACGAATGCTAACGCGCTGCACTCGCGGTTTTAGAAGCGAGCGATCAAATTAGTTTGATAGATAATACCAGAAATATGGTGGGAATTAAGTTATATATTATCACTTTAAACAACAGAGAGTGAAAGTAAGGTAAAGATTCAATAAAAAAGCGGAGCTACAATCACAAACCGCACAGCAGCACAACAGACAGGAACAGACTGAAGCAATCGAACTGTCTTACTTTCTGTCTTACCTTACTTTCACTCTCTGTTGTCCTTCCCTCTCCCCCTCCCTTTTGATTGGACCTTGAGATGTTGAGTATGTGTCTGTTGTTTTGTTTTGTTATATTTTGGATACTATGTTATGTTATGTGTGAAAAAAAACAAAAAAAACAATTGTTGATAACAAAGAAAAAAGAAAACACTCTGCAGTGGTCGCACCAAATGATATCTGGTCGCACCACATGATATTTTCAAATTCAGTCAAAATTTACAACCACAGAATTGGCCACCTAAACAAAACAAGCTAGCTTCCCACAAAAGGTCACTATGAAATTTATAATGAAAATAAATAATTGCAGAAGTAACTTATTATTCATTGTTGTTTTGAGGTCATACCACATGATATCCAAATGTGGTAACTACATACCAGCCGTTAAAAAGGTTATTTTTTTCCAAATTTGAAAGAGACTTACAAACCTGCTTGATGCTTCCATGGGTCCTTGGCAAATTGCTATATGATGCAAAGTCCCATCTTTGAATGGATTTCAACATAAAAGTCCCAAAATGGTAGTTTCTTGATGGTCGCATCACATGATATTTCATAAAATGGAAATCATCGGACAAAGTTTGTTTGTATATTATGATGGAAATATAAATACAAATGCTTTGCAATTTTATACAGGATTACAAAACACTTTGGAAATCACGCCAAATAGTGCAGAAAATTTATCTGAATACATTTAGGGTAATTTCAAAGATGTTTCAATAATGTTCAATTAAACCTACCATTAAAATTATAGACTGATCATTTCTTTGTCAGTGGGCAAACGTACAAAATCAGCAGGGGATCAAATAATTTTTTCCCCCACTCTATATGTATACAGTATCTCACAGAAGTGAGTACACCCCTCACATTTGTGTAAATATTTTATTATATCTTTTCATGTGACAACACTGAAGAAATGACACTTTGCTACAATGTAAAGTAGTGAGTGTACAGCTTGTATAACAGTGTAAATTTGCTGTCCCCTCAAAATAACTCAACACACAGCCATTGATGTCTAAACCGCTGGCCACAAAAGTGAGTACACTTAAGTACACTTGAGTGAAAATGTTCAAAGTGTCAATATTTTGTGTGGCCACCATTATTTTCCAGCTCTGCCTTAACCCTCTTGGGCATGGAGTTCACCAGAGCTTCACAGGTTGCCACTGGAGTCCTCTTCCACTCCTCCATGATGACATCACGGAGCTGGTGGATGTTAGAGACCTTGCGCTCCTCCACCTTCCGTTTGAGGATGCCCCACAGATGCTCAATAGGGTTTAGGTCTGGAGACATGCTTGGCCAGTCCATCACCTTTACCCTCAGCTTCTTTAGCAAGGCAGTGGTCGTCTTGGAGGTGTGTTTGGGGTCGTTATCATGTTGGGAGGATATCATGCTCTGCTTCAGTATGTCACAGTACTTGTTGGCATTCATGGTTCCCTCAATGAACTGTAGCTCCCCAGTGCCGGCAGCACTCATGCAGCCCCAGACCATGACACTCCCACCACCATGCTTGACTGTAGGCAAGACACACTTGTCTTTGTACTCCTCACCTGGTTGCCGCCACACACGCTTGACACCATCTGAACCAAATAAGTTTATCTTGGTCTCATCAGACCACAGGACATGGTTCCAGTAATCCATGTCCTTAGTCTGCTTGTCTTCAGCAAACTGTTTGCGGGCTTTCTTGTGCATCATCTTTAGAAAAGGCTTCCTTCTGGGACGACAGCCATGCAGACCAGTTTGATGCAGTGTGCGGCATATGGTCTGAGCACTGACAGGCTGACCCACCACCCCTTCAACCTCTGCAGCAATGCTGGCAGCACTCATATGTCTATTTCCCAAACACAACCTCTGTATATGACGCTGAGCATGTGCACTCAACTTCTTTGGTCGGCCATGGCGAGGCCTATTCTGAGTGGAACCTGTCCTGTTAAACCGCTGTATGGTCTTGGCCACCTTGCTGCAGCTCAGTTTCAGGGTCTTGGCAATCTACTTATAGCCTACTACGCCATCTTTATGTAGAGCAACAATTCTTTTTTTCAGATCCTCAGAGAGTTCTTTGCCATGAGGTGCCATGTTTAACTTCCAGTGACCAGTATGAGAGAGTGAGAGCGATAACACCAAATTTAACACACCTGCTCCACATTCACACCTAAGACCTTGTAACACTAATGAGTCACATGACACCGGGGAGAGAAAATGGCTAATTGGGCCCAATTTGGACATTTTCACTTAGGGGTGTACTCACTTTTGTGGCCAGCGGTTTAGACATTAATGGCTGTGTTTTGAATTATTTTGAGTGGACAGCAAATTTACACTGTTATACAAGCTGTACACTCACTACTTTACATTGTAGCAAAGTGTAATTTCTTCAGTGTTGTCACATGAAAAGATATAATAAAATATTTACAAAAATGTGAGGGGTGTACTCACTTCTGTGAGATACTGTATGCATGTATGTGTATATGTATGTATACGTGTGTGTATATACGTGCTAATTTTGACAGCACTAATATATAAATATGATCAAAGAATCCTTTTGATCTTTTATAAAAAAATAAGAATTGGATAATAAGAATTTAAAATGGGGGGAAATATCATTATGAAATAAATGTTTTTCTCTAATACACATTGGCCACAATTAACGGCACCCTTTTATTCAATACTTTTTGAAACCTCCATTTGCCAGTTTAACAGCTCTAAATTTTCTCCTATAATGCCTGATGAGGTTAGAGAACACCTGACAAGAGTTCAGAGACCATTCCTTCATCCAGAATCTTTCCAGATCCTTCAGATTCACAGCTCCATGACGGTGCTTCTTCTCTTCAGTTCACCTCACTCAATTTCTATAGGGTTCAGGTTAGAGGACTGGAATGGCCATAGCAGAAGCTTGGTTTTGTGCTCAGTGACCCATTTTTGTGTTGTTTTTGAGGTTTGTGTTTAGATTATTGTCCGGTTGGAAGATCCAAACATGGCCCATTATAAGATTTCTAACAGAGTCAGTCACTTGTTGATTTTTTTATCTGTTGGTATTTGATAGAATCCATGATGCCATGTATCTAAACAAGATGTCCAGGACCTCCAGCAGAAATATAGGCCCACAACATAAAAAAATACAGCAGTATATTTCATTGTACACATGGGGTACTTTTTTATATCTGTGTGCACCAAACACATCTTGAGTGTTTGCTGCTAAAAAGCTATTTTTTTAGTTTCATCTGACCATAGAAGCCTGTCCCATTTGAAGTTCCAGTCGTGTCTGATAACTGAATATGCTGGAGATTGTTTTTGGATGAGTGAGGAGAATTTTTCTTGAAACCCTCCCGAACAACATGTGGTGATGTAGGGGCTGTTTGACAATTTTTTTTAAGGTTTTCTGACCCCGAAACACAACCTTTCTCTACAATTCTCCAGCTGTGGTTTAAGAGTCTTTGGCCACTCAAACTCTCCTCCTCACCATGCATTAGGACGATATAGACACATCCTCTTCCAGGCAGTTTCGTAACATTTTATGTTTATTGGAAATTCTTAATTATTGCCCTGATGGTGGAAATGGGAATTTTCACTGCTCTAGCTCCTTTCTTACAACCACTTCACTAATTTGTGAAGCTCAATTATCTTTTGCTGCACATCAGAAATATATTCTTTGGTTTTACTCATTGTGATGGATGATTAAGGGAATTTGGGCTTTGTTTTCCCTCCTATTTATATTTATGTGAAACAGGAAGCCATGGCTGGATAATTTCATGTTCATAATCACCCTGGAGTGCTCAAAATTGTGAATATGAATGGGAATATACTTCAGAGATATTTTACTCATAAGAATTTCTAGGGTTACCAATAATTGTGTCCAATGTGTATTTGAGAAAAACATTTCTTTCATAATGAGATTTTCCCCCCATTTTCAATTGTTTTAGTTCAATGAAAGGTTAGATTTTTGTGATTAAAAAATAAATAAAAGATCAAAAGGATTAATAATGCAGGTTTATTCTCGGAGCCTTCTTTGATCATATTTACCAAGGGTGCCAATAATTCTGACCATGACTGTGTGTATATATATATGTATATATATGTATGTGTGCTGTCAATCGATTAAAAAAAACCAACTAATTAATCACACATTTTTCTGAAATTAATCGCAATTAATCGCGATTAATCCCACCTAACATTAACGTTTATAAATATTCTTTTATATTGCAATAATTTCACATTCAATCTTAAAATTAATTTACAAACAACATAAAGACAGTATATTTTTGTAATATTTGTTTAATGGCATCTTTTTTTTTTATGACTGAAGGCCAGTATCACTGATACCAATACTGATTTCTCTATAAAATTGCCCCCCCCCAATATTTAACCATTGACTATAGCATTCAACATTACAGTATAATTGAGAGCTATCAATTTTAACATTTATTAGACTTAAAAAAAAAAAAACCTTCTAATTTAAGTGAACTTAAAACAATCTTCACATAAACCCATTATAATAAATGTCATATTTACTTGTGCCCTTTAGTGTTGTTTTTGGCGGCCTGTTTTAATTTTAGTTTTAGTCTAGTCTTTGTGTGAAGCTGTCATTTTAGTTTTTATTAGTTTGTTAGAATTAAGTCAGAATTATCTTATTTTAGTCAGAATCATCCATGACTATTTTCGTCTAGTTTTAGTCGACGAAAACTGATGACATTTAGTCTAGTTTTAGTCAATTAAAATTGTATTTTAGTCTCTTTTTAATAATGCAATTCTATTTAACCCAGTCAATATAGTATAAGTACCTAGTAGTATAGACGAAACCAAAATTTTATTTTAGCCAAACCCATTTCAAACACGGTTATCTTATTATATTATTGTTACCTTATAGACTCAAGAATACATCCATTCCAGACACGGAAGACGCTCTGATTTGAATTTACAACATTTATTTTACGAACCAAACATGTTAGAAGTACACACACGTAAATTTAAATAAATAAAAACAATAAATAAAATGGCATCACATGACAATGCCAGAAAAAAAATTAATACATTCAAGTTTAACAAAGGGAAACAAGGTGCTTGAATGCTCGAGCTACAATAACATACTAAAAAGTGCAAATAAAATGTGTGTCTGTTACTTGTATTGCTTGTAAACTGACGTCAGATGAAGCCGGCCATCGGTCCCTTTCTCTGTGTCATACTTAACTTTGTTTGTTGTCGTCTTCTCTAAATAATGCCGCGAGTGGGGCTTGAGGAAGTGACGTCGCCTGCGTCTGCGCAGAGTGTTGCCATGTCCTTGGCTTTCCCGCGGAATTGGGCTACTTTAACACTGTTGCCGCGGGTTGTTTTTCATGTCCACGGGGTGAAGCGACCCCAATAACGTGATATTTAGCCCCTGGAATGCGAACTTTACCGGGAAACCCCCCTCGAAATGCGATTGGGCTAGTTTTGGGCTAGTTTTGAGTAGCAATTGGGTGGGTTTTGTTGCGAAAACCTGTTGCGAAAGGACAATAAAAACACATAAGTCACTCCTTTATACAATCACGTATATACATCAAAAAACACTGCCAAGCATCAATGGTCGAGGGCCTGGCCCCACCAACTCGCACCATTGTACATTCACACGTCACTATTTGCAGGAGGCTACAGATCCAATATGTTTTTCTACACATGTGTTGTGTAAACTAGTTCTGGATTATTGTCTTCTTCGCAGCTGTAAAACCAGCAAACAACATTCTCTTTTGCATTGAATTAATACAGAGACCAGAATCATCATTAAGAAGACACAAACTTGGGTTAACAGACCAATCAATTCACAGTAATGCTGACAAAACCAGGTTTACATGTGTCCATAGACTGATGATGACAGGACATTCCCAAAACATATGCAGAAAAGTGCCTGTTACATATATATGGCAGTTCAAATTTGACTGTAGTTTCATTTTAAATCTTTTGTAAAGAGTTATGTATGCTCTATGAATGACTTTGAAGTGAATAAGATGATGAGCCAGATTTTTAGATGTTAAGCTGCGATTAGACCATACTCTCTCCCAGTCGACAGATAAATTAAGGTCAGATAATTCCCTATTCCAAACATGTGGAGCATCTTAAACAAACTCCATCTCTTCATTTTGCTGTGAGTTTGGGTTTATTATAACGTCCATCTGGGAATGCAACATGCGCCATTTCATCAGATTTGTAAGGTAAATCATTTATAAATCTACACAAATACAGGAGAATACATCGCGATTTCAAAATAAAAGCTCAAACCCTCACTCTGAGTTTACACGTTTTGATGTCCACATATTCATTTAATTACAGTGGCTATAGCATTTCTGTCCTAAAGAAATGGCCAAATATTAAAGATTAAGTGGACATTTGAATTAAATGGTGCTTGGTCAATATTAAACAAGGATCAGATCGCGCAGTAATGTTTAAAAATAATCATCAGGCTGTCGGCGCCCCCTGCAGGCCTTTGTTGTTATGCGTAATCTACATTAGCGCTATTGTTTATCATACATTATGTATTTTAACAGTTTTGTTCAATAAAACCATATGATTTCTTGCTTTTGATACTTTATTTGAACTAATTATTATTGCATCATTGCTATTAGTGTTGTCACGGTACCAAAATTTCAGTATTCGGTACCAATACCAGTGAAAATCCACGGTTCTCGGTACCAATTTCGGTACCAAAGCAAAACACAGAAATATGCTAATTATGCACATTTTTATTAATTAAAGTTAAACAAAAATAAACTGCACAAAAACCAATGCCATTCTTTATGCTTATTTAAATTATTTCAAGTTTTTCCACAAGTAATAAAAGTATGGAAAAAAGTAAACAAGTTCCACCCAAAAGTTTTTGTCATATTTCTGCTGCCGCTGAAAAACAACTGTAAACTCTCTGTTTTAGGGTTTGCTGGTGTTTCATGATCTTCCTGCAGCTGTAAAAGGAAAATATAATATTAGTAAAGCAGTGGGCTGAGTCTGACCAAATGCACCATTATATCATTGACTCCAGCTAAAATATAACATTTCAGTAAATAACAAACCTCAGCTTTTATAATAAATTTAGATACGATTACATATTTTTTAAGATAAGTGTATATCAAATGGAAGGAAACTGTAGTATTAAAAACACTTTACAATAAGACCTATGACCTATCAAATAAACAACAGTTATATATTGCAATTATTCTTCTTAGGGTTAATTTCAAAATTTACAAATACATAAAATCAATCAATCAAAGTTCAATCTGTTCAAATTATTTAATGCACAATGAACAAACATGAATTATCTTTTTGTTTGTATTAAATAACATTCACAAACATTAATTAATGTTGAAAAAATATATTGTGCACTCACTGTAAGTTGATGTTAGATAATAACATGAAGTCATTGTAAAGTCTATACAGGAGATACAATTTGACTGTACTTTCATTTAATACAAACTGTGTACATATTTAATTTTAAAGGGCTTTTAAACCTGCTAGTTATCCAGCCAAGAATAACAACAACTAGCAAAAAAAAAGAAAAAAAAAGGCCAGAACGTTTTTTTTCTGACGGACTGATATGACAAACACTGTTAACTGTTTGTACATTCTCCAACACGCATATTTTAGATTCACAATTCATTTAAAAGCCTCTGGTGTGTAACGATAGTAAATACCATCATGTCCTCCTGTTGTTTTTACCCTAATAAAAGTTATAGGCACATTAAGTAGTTAATAAAGAAACTTCATTCTAATGCTCATTATATTAGCGTTAGCCGCGCTTATGCTAAGGATTAACTCCGCTATAACGGCAATGTTTATTTTAATCCGACATTCAAATTAAAATATGGAATAATATTCATAACAGAATATCTAAATATTAAATTAAAACTTACCTGCTTGAACTCTTTAATTTGATCCGGGTGTCAGTCTTTAAAGTGTTGTTAGTTTGATGCGTTTCCTCCGTTTGATGTCGGCACGTCTCCGTGCTGTTATGAAGAGAGCGCATCTGCGCAGCTTTCAGATCGCGCAGCAAGAACCGGGTTGACTGAAACCTGGTACCGTGACGTTTTCATTTTTTTAGTACCGACTTGGTACCGAAGTACCGGGTCTTTTGACAACACTAATTGCTATTATATATGTATTTTAAGTCATTTTAAAAGCTATTGTTCACTTACATCTATTTTTATTACCACAAAAAATATATATTATAATTATAGGGCCCTATGAAATCCGTTTTATTTCCAAATTCATTTTTTTCCATTTTCATTTTTCTATACTGTTTTAATGGTTAAATTAAATTGTATTAATCAAAAAGCCTGTCTAATTAATGGAGTTTTACAGTTTTATCTTTACCAAATTCTGTTTTCCATTATTTTCTGGATTCCATTTTAATGGTTCCATTAAATTTCAATAATCAAAATCATCTCCAATTAATTGATTTTATGTTAAACAAATTATGCTTGTTTTTTTTGTTTTTTTCAGAAATACTGCACATTTGCATTTTTCTCCTAAATAAATTCTGGTAAATAATATTTCTGGTAAATATTCCTTTATTTAAAATACTGATTATAATTTCATTATTAGACTAGAACACGTGGATACTTGTTTCTTGCACTCTGTTGCACTTTACTTTTGCTTTAAAAAAGGATTTCATAGAAATTTGGATTTAATTTGGTTTAATAAAATATTCTTAAGTAAAATTGTTGATTTTTTTGTGGTAAATTAATCGTTTAGATTAATTGATTAATCGATAAATTAGTCGATAGATTAATCGAAATAAAAATAGTCGTTAGTGGCAGCCCTAAACTCCAATTGTGCATACATGATGCTATTTTGTTTATAATTGTTTAAGCAACTTAATTATATTTGGTTATATTTGGTTTCTATAAACATTATGCCCTTTTTCACAGATAGTCATGTTATTAATAAAAATTTTAATAAAAATGCTTTAGTAATATTTTGCCTGATGCGCCCTCTTGTGGCCTCAGGAGAGAAGCCAAAAGCTTTTTTCCCCCTAACTGAAATTGTCTTTTAAATTTGAATATAATTCAAATATTGATAATAATTAACTGCAAAATTTGAAGTTAGTTTTTCTAGACCCCTAGTGGCTCAGGAGATGAGTATTTGAGCCTGTAAAAACGTTAACAAGCTAAAAAAATAAAACCAACATTTTTTTTAAGATAATGTAATCTTTTTAAAACATATTTCATAAAATTGGTATCCAAAAAAAGGTATCGTTCAGGAACCGGTGTCGAAGTCAAGTTATCGGTATCGATATTGAACATTTTTGAACGATACCCAGCCCTAAATGTCATGTTTGGTAAAGCATTGAGTTTGCCACTTCCCTGTCTGCTGCTGCTGCAGCTAGTCAGACTGCTTCAAATATATTATTTCACAAGTGCGAGATTTATTGCTTTATTGTCATTTGTTGAGCAGCCACTGGCCCTTCGTGCAGTGAGGTTTGTTCACAGTTACAACATTCATAAGTGCCGGGCTTGCTGCTTTTTATCTAGTGTACTACTAAATGAACACTATTACAGCAGCTGGGTAAGCACCGATTGTCCTTTTTTCTTGTGTGTGGTGTTTCAACCAGGTCCGATGGCATAGACGTCATAACAAGGTAGTGCTACCATATAGCCAATTCATTAGTGAACCCCTGGGACACTGGAGTTTAACAAAATCTTGTGGTCTTATGGCTATGTGTGTAATGCTAGTGATTTACTATCATAATATATGTATACTTATGTTGTTTGGCTGCAATGGTTCTGTCAAATGACATATTTAATTTCCTACTATGAGTGTGTTATGTGTTTGGGGCTATTGGGTCCATACGCTGAGCAACCTTCACAGTAACACAGCATGATTTAAAACATTCACCATAGCTATCTGCTATATGATGTGACGTTGAGAAACCAATATCGAAAGGGGACGTCTCCAGTTACTGATGTATCCTGGGTTCCCTGAAATGAGGGAATGAGACGTTGTGTTCATGCCGTGTTACTTCTGCTCAGGGTTTTTCATAACTTGCTTATTCATTCAGAAGGTTTTAAGGAAATGAAGTTAAGCATCACCTTATGTAGGAGGGCGTGGCTTCATGGAACTGAGGTTACATGAGTAACCGGAGACATTATAGTTTGATAGAACATTTATTATTGTTTAATAAATTATTTTGTACATTTGGAAAATTACTAGCTTCTCGTAGAGTCTGGTGAAGCTCCAACCAGTGTTAACTTTTGATAATTCTTTGTGATAATAGTTATATCCGATTCAAAATCATTTTAATTAAACCACTAATGCACCACAAATCTTCGTCTCTCTACTTTCTACATTTTATACCAGTAAATGAATGGTCTTATAATTGTTTTTTTTTATGTCCTTTTTTAGATTACTTATGAAAATGGATGCTGAGCTGCTTCACTCCCCTGTGGTTGGTCTGACGGAGGAGGAGGAGGTGGACATGACTGACTGGAACCTTCCACTTGCCTTCATGAAGAAACGCCACACAGAGAAAATTGAGGGATCCAAAGCTTTGGCTCAGAGCTGGAGAATGAAAGACAGGGTGAGGGAGAGACTTTTAATGTTATTTTTAATCATTTTAGCATCAGACTAATCAGTTTGATTGAGCATTGTCTAATTTCATTGTTTATGTGTGTGTTTCTTGTTGTTGTCTTGATTTAGTGTCATTGCCACACTTCACTAATCTTGGTAGTAATTGGTTTGACTTGCATACTTGTCACTATTTAGTGAGTGACTGACTAGTGTGGTCAGTTGATGTAGATATCCACATGTAATGAATCCTATAGTTTTTTCACAGTTGATGTGTTTATCTAATGTGGAAAGAAAACAGTGGGCATTTGTATATGAGGTTTGTCAGTTTGTGTGCATGACACTTGCTGCGTAAATTTATGGAAAAAGTACTTTTGAGCTCCGCTCTTACACAACAATTCTACATTCTTACCACCAATTTAAAAAGTTTTTATGTAGGGTGGAGCTGTACTTAGACTAGTAAAATGAAATGTAAAATGCACAAATAATTTTAACAAAAATAAACAAAATTACTTTTGTTTCTAAATAATAAAAATAATTGATGTCATAAAATCACAATATTTGATTTAATGGTCAGACAACATACCCTATGCAATGAATAAAAATCACAAACATGACACAGTTTATTAATATGTAATAATGTTTTTAATTTTTTTATTTTTATAAGAGACAAATGGCGGCATCCTTCAACTGAAGTCATACCACCCACGCTTTGTGTCGACAGCTCAGGTTAGGGCTGGGATGATACGCCTATCTCCCAAATCGATACTATTATGATACTTGGGTGCTGAGTTGATATTTATTGTCATTTTTAAGAATTGCAATTCGATATTGCATTGTATTGCAATTTTTGGTTGTTTTTTTTAACACTAGACCATGAGGAAAAATGTAATTATAAAAACTATACATGGTGTATGACCCTTATTTACAAAAACAATCCATCACACACCACACTGAGGCTTATTTATTACATAGTACATGCATAAACATGTATGAATAAAAAAATAAAACTTTGATATAAAAAGTGCAACAGCGCTTTAAGCTCTATTAATTGTGACGTAGTGATTCTAGTTATGCCCGTTAACTCAAATCACACTTCACAGAACAGTACAAAACAAAATAACCACACTCTTACAATTGCAAAAATGTTTTCTTTTTTTTTTTAGATTAACTTAAAGTGGGACTCCTTTCTTTTCACTGTACCTTGCTTATTCAAAGCATATCAACGTACACAACAAATAAACAACCAAAAATAAATCATCTCATGAAATAAATTACCATATAGGACAGCATCAATGTATCACAAACGTCTTTCAAATGAGGGAGAAGAATACACGAGTCTACGAGTCATCAATAGTAAATCAATAGATATCATAACAACATCGGTAAATATTCCGACACAGTACTTCAATGCATCAAGTCTCTCAAAGTCCATAACTGAAGCAAACCAAACATAACACATCAACTCATATCGCATTAATTCATAACACATCAACATATGGTTCTTTCAACAGTTCAGATGACTCTTGAATGTTTGTGTTCTTAAATGGAGGGTTCAAAGGAAAAATCATTGATGTTTGTGTGTGTGTTTGTGTGTATGTTACATGTCTGCTAAACCCATCTTTTCCGAGAGTCACTGATGATTAAGTAGCTTCGTTGAGGTAGATGAATGAACTGTTCAAGGCCTACCTGGAGTCCAACGCACAGTCAGTGGATTTGCGGTCTGGCCAAGACAACACGAAACTCACTCAAAGTTACAGCGTTCCAATCCTGCATAGTTTAAACACAGCTGATTAACGAGTGGTGTAGCAAACATCCGAACGCTCGTCCACTGTGCAGCCAGAGAATCTCCTGTAACACGGTAATCTTCAGTCTCGTTGTTTCATTGTCGGCGGCTTTACTTCACAGCGCTTACTGTCTGACAATTCAGCTTTCATATGGCCCAGACACCACGAGGAATATAGCAGCTTGCAGGAACTGTAGAATACAAGCACTCCTCCGCAGCGCATCGAACAAAGCTTTAATAACACGGTAATCTCCAGTCTTGTCGTTTCGTGTTTTAGATTCACAAACCACTTGTGAAAGCAATCAAGACGACCAATGAATCAAAAGGACTAAAAGTTGACTAGGGCTGCAACAAACGATTATTTTGATAATCGATTATTAGAACAATTAATCGACTAATCATCGATTATTTCACTGATTAATCAGTAGCCTTTGATAATTCAGCTTTTGCAATTAGTTAAAATATTAAGTTATACATATTCTAACATAAATAAAGGTCACTTCAGCTTTAGAAAAGCATATTATGTAATTACAATTATTATACAATTACTTGGTAACACTTTACAATAAGGTTAATTAGTTAACATGAACTAAGAATGAACAATACTTATATAGTATTTGTTAATCTTAGTTCATGTTAATTTTAGCATTTACTAATACATTATTAAAATCACAAGTTGTGTTTTTTAACATTGGTAAATGCACTGTGAACAAACAATGAACAACTGTATTTTTATTAACCAACATTAACAAAGATATATACTTAAATGTAATAAATGCATTGTTCATTGCTCATTCATGTTAATTAATACATTAACTAATGTTAACAAATGATACCTTATTGTAAAGTGTTACCAATTCATTATACAAATAGATGTATTTGGCACACAAAATGAGATTACAGACAGAGACACTCTCTCACCATTTAATTAGCTACATGAAAAAGTAACACTCTCCCTTTAAGAGAGTGCTCCTAATCTCAGATCCTTACCTGTATAAAAGACACCTGGGAGCCATAAATCTTGCTGATTGATAGGGGATAAAATACTTATTTGACTCATTAAAATGCAAATCAATTTATAACTTTTTTGAAATGTGTTTTTCTGTTGTTATTCTGTCTCTCACTGTTCAAATAAACCTATCATTAAAATTATAGACTGATAATTTCTTTGTCAGTGGGCAAACGTACAAAATCAGCAGGGGATCAAATATTTTTTTTTCCCACTGTATACAGGTGCTGGTCATATAATTAGAATATCATCAAAAAGTTGATTTCACTAATTCCATTCAAAAAGTGAAACTTGTATAATGTATACATTCATTCCACACAGACTGATATATTTCAAGTGTTTATTTCTTTTAATTTTGATGATTATAACTGACAACTAATGAAAACCCCAAATTCAGTATCTCAGAAAATTAGAATATTACTTAAGACCAATACAAAGAAAGGATTTTTAGAAACCTTGGTCAACTGAAAAGTATGAACATGAAAAGTATGAGCATGTACAGCACTCAATACTTAGTTGGGGCTCCTTTTGCCTGAATTACTGCAGCAATGCGGCGTGGCATGGAGTCGATCAGTCTGTGGCACTGCTCAGGTGTTATGAGAGCCCAGGTTGCTCTGATAGTGGCCTTCAGCTCTTCTGCATTGTTGGGTCTGGCATATCGCATCTTCCTCTTCACAATACCCCATAGATTTTCTATGGGGTTAAGGTCAGGCGAGTTTGCTGGCCAATTAAGAACAGGGATACCATGGTCCTTAAACCAGGTACTGGTAGCTTTGGCAATGTGTGCAGGTGCCAAGTCCTGTTGGAAAATGAAATCTGCATCTCCATAAAGTTGGTCAGCAGCAGGAAGCATGAAGTGCTCTAAAACTTCCTGGTATACGGCTGTGTTGACCTTGGACCTCAGAAAACACAGTGGACCAACACCAGCAGATGACATGGCACCCCAAACCATCACTGACTGTGGAAACTTTACACTGGACCTCAAGCAACGTGGATTCTGTGCCTCTCCTCTCTTCCTCCAGACTCTGGGACCCTGATTACCAAAGGAAATGCAAAATTTACTTTCATCAGAGAACATTACTTTGGACCACTCAGCAGCAGTCCAGTCCTTTTTGTCTTTAGCCCAGGCGAGACGCTTCTGACGCTGTCTGTTGTTCAAGAGTGGCTTGACATGGACCCTGAAACCCATGTCTTGCATACGTCTGTGCGTAGTGGTTCTTGAAGCAGACTCCAGCTGCAGTCCACTCTTTGTGAATCTCCCCCACATTTTTGAATGGGTTTTGTTTCACAATCCTCTCCAGGGAGCGGTTATCCCTATTGCTTGTACACTTTTTTTCTACCACATCTTTTCCTTCCCTTCGCCTCTCTATTAATGTGCTTGGACACAGAGCTCTGTGAACAGCCAGCCTCTTTTGCAATGACCTTTTGTGTCTTGCCCTCCTTGTGCAAGGTGTCAATGGTCGTCTTTTGGACAACTGTCAAGTCAGCAGTCTTCCCCATGATTGTGTAGCCTACAGAACTAGACTGAGAGACCATTTAAAGGCCTTTGCAGGTGTTTTGAGTTAATTAGCTGATTAGAGTGTGGCACCAGGTGTCTTCAATATTGAACCTTTTCACAATATTCTAATTTTCTGAGATACTGAATTTGGGGTTTTCATTAGTTGTCACTTATAATCATCAAAATTAAAAGTAATAAACACTTGAAATATATCAGTCTGTGTGGAATGAATGTATACATTATACAAGTTTCACTTTTTGAATGGAATTAGTGAAATAAATCAACTTTTTGATGATATTCTAATTATATGACCAGCACCTGTATATCGCAAACCTCTAGTATCATCATGGGTATTTTGGGCAGGGAATCCCTTCAATGGCCTCTCTTAAACATTTTAAATAAGCTATATTCACACTGCAGGAAAATGTGGCTCAAATCTGATTTTTTTTTTTTTTTTTTTTTGCTCATATGCGAGCCAGATCGTTTTGTTTCATGACAGTATGAACAACATAAACCACATGGAATTTCGATTCTGATTTGGGCCACTTCCATATGTGGTCTTAAATCTGATTCAGGTTAGTGCTGGGCGGTTTGACCCAAAATATATATCACAGATTTTTTTAGGATTCTGGCAACGCACACACCCACGTGATGTAAAAGAAAACATGATAAATAAGACCATGCAGGCCACCTTCTTCCATTGCTCCGTGGTCCAGTTCTGATGCTCACGTGCCCACTGTTGGCGCTTTTGGCAGTGGACAGGGGTCAGCATGAGCACCCTGACTGGTCTGCGGCTATGCAGCCCCATACGCAACAAACTGCGATGACACCTTTCCATTAGAACCAGCATTAACTTCTTAAGCAATTTGAGATACAGTAGCTCGTCTGTTGGATCCAACCACAGAGCTGCAGTTTTGGAGATGCTCTGACCCAGTCGTCTAGCCATCACAATTTGGCCCTAGTCAAATTCACTCAAATCCTTATACGCTTGCCTATTTTCCCTGCTTCTAACACATCAACTTTGAGGACAAAGGGGCTGTTTACACCTGGTCACTTCATGCATTTTGTCTGATCGGATAGCTATCCGATCGTGAAAAGACCAGGTGTAAATGCCCCCCAAAACGCATTCGAGACGGATATAAATCCGATCGCTCAAACCACTTCAGGAGGTGGTCTGGGCCGCATTCCAGACGAAACTGGACATGTGTAAATGCATCTTGTTGTTGAAACTACATATGTAAATTTTACTCCTCCCAAAATGTTAAAATAATAAACGTGTGAGAGCGTGTTATAGGCTATTTGTCATTATAGTCAGATATGACTGCGCTAATGCAACACGCATCGCCGCAGATGAGTAGCTGAGCATCTCTTCTACAAGCCGACGCGCAAACTGCCGTGAATGAAACTGAAAGTAAGTCGCAGATGCTCACTACACAATCAAATTCATTAAAAGTAGTAAGCCAAACTTATCTTTCCAGTGCTGATGCTGCACGCTCTCCTATTGCGGTCTTTTATCTTGAAATGAACTGATAATTAATAAAAATGCAGCGCTTATCTTTTGATTTCGTTGACGTGAACTCAGTTAAATTTAAATATAGCGCGGGAATTGAAGATCGGATTTATATCCGTTTTGCGACAACACATTTATGTGGCCAAGTGTAAATGGAAACGTTTTAACAAATCAGATAGATATCCGATCAGCGAAAAAGCATGAAATGACCAGGTGTAAACAGGCCCAAAAAGTTCACTTGCTGTCTAATATCCCACCCACTAACAGGTGCCGTGATGAATAGATAATCAGTGTTATTCACTTCACCTGTCAGTGGTCATAATGTTATGCCTGATCGGTGTGTGTGTGTGTGTGTGTGTATATATATATATATATATATAAATAACTGAAACATATATGCTCGTTATGGATGCAAGTCTGTATTTATGTACAATGTTTTTACAGATCACAGTTTCAAGTAAAGCTGTCATTTTTTCAGGCTTTGAAAATGGAGCATGTCTAATATGTCAGCAAATTTAAAATCACATAAGTTGGCCATATTCCTAAGGTCACTGTGAATCCAAGCTTCTAAGCTTAAAAATTACACCTATTTTGTGTTGGTTAAGCAAGTACTTTTTAACCCTCTGGGGACTGAGGTGATTTTGGGGGCCTTGAGATGTTTTGACATGTCCTGATATTTGTGCTTATTTCAGCTACTTATAACATACTAATGACCAACATGTATTTGTTTTTGTATTCAGCACAAACTGTGCTACAATAATATGTGACCAAGATGGATGTACATGTTTGCATTTTTTTAGAAAAAAAATATTATGCGTGGTTAGTAAGTTTTGGGAAAAAAAATGTAGCTGAAATAAGGCCATAAAACCCACACTAAATAGCCCTGAATAAGACTTTAGAGTAATCAGTCTTGTTGGCTAGAATATTTACTTCACAATTAAGTGAGAATCATTCTGCTTACTCATTCACAGAAAACAATATATTGATTAAAATTTTTTAAGACATGTTTTGTGATTGAAAGCCTATATGCGAGGGAGTGGTAATGTCCTTGAATATTAAGTGATTCTCACCTGAGACACAAAGGGCCCTCCCCTAAAGGCTGCTAATGGCCCATCAGTGTGACTGACTTTGAGGCAGGTAAGAGAGAATGTGAGGAGATTGAAAACTTTTTTTTTTTTTATTATTTGTATTTTATTTACAAGACAGTATAATCAAAACATACATAATGAAGGTCAAAGACACATTATTGTGCACACTGATCTAACCACAGAGATGTGAACAGACTGAGTCATTCCTACAACAGATTCTGTTCAACAAGTGAAATAAATAAATCATACCTGATATTTGCGTGTTATTTAAGTGTTTCTGCTTATTTCCATGGATTCAAGAAGAAAAAAACATAATCCGTAGTCAAGGATCTTGTTTTACCATATAATATCAGTGTAGTTGGACATCTGATGTTGATACAGCACTCTCAGAGGAAAACAGTTTGAAGAAAGTCATCAGGATTCATCTGTGGTGCAGGTATCTGATTCAATAAAATACAAACAACCAAAAAAAAATAAAGCATTTGTGAGCATGTTAATATCAGGAGCATCTTTTATATATATATATATATATATATATATATATATATATATATATATATATATAGAGAGAGAGAGAGAGAGAGAGAGGTTTTATAGACTCATGCATGCTTTGTACTATCATAAACAAAGAAAGACATTTTATATCTGAGAAACTAATTATTATTATTTAGCACGTTATTAAAATCTATTTTTGAACAGTAGGCTATTTATAATAAACATGTTCTAAACATACTTGGACTCGTAGCATTCATCATGTTATGTACACTCATATTACTTTGATTGTTTTACACAGAGCATGAAAACATCATCGCGGGTAAGAAATTTAAATACAATGAATTGCCCATCAATTTCTACTACAAAAGGATGTACTTTGTACTATAAAAAAAAGGATATTTTATATCTGAGAAACGAATTATTATTGTTTAGCACGCTATTAAATCTATCTTTGAATAGAGTATTAATTATAAACATGGTCTAATCATTCTTAGATGGTAGCATTCATAATTTTTTCGTTTGGGAAAAACCCAAATAAACGTGTTTATGTCACAATAACACGTTAACTAATGCAAAAAAGAAACATTACTTACTCATTAGATCGATCTTCTCTTCTGGATGAACTCTTGCTCTTATTTTGAGGGAAATCCAGCCTTTATCAGCTCCTCTTCTTCCAGAAACGAACAGTATGCTCTCCTCAGGCTGTTTGTTGTTGGGGCGTGTCCTCGGCTCACGTGGTTATTTACATATGAAATGCGCTGAGTTACAGTTCATTTTAGTGACGTTTTTCGAAGAGCAGCTCTCGGAGATGGAGAAGACAGAGAGCGCATCCTGTTGGTTTTCTTTTTTTTTTTTCAAAACCACAAAGGTTTGTTGTTATTGTGAGTGTACACAAAAAAATAGACACTTCAAAGTTTAAATTGATGTATAACACTTATCTGTATGACCAAAATCGACGGAGTATTTTTAGTGTCTTTTGCACTGGTCTTAAAAAAAAAAGAGTTGGTAACGCCGGCGATACAGCCGTCCCCTTAGTAACGTGATGATAACATAGCAACATTGGTTTAAGAGGTTAAGTTGATTAATGATTAATGATTAATTGATTGTTAATTTAAATGATGATCGATTATGAGAATCTGTGTAAGTTGACACTCCTAGTTGGTATCCAGATTTGAACTCTTGTATCTGCACCTGTATGAGCAGCACAGCTTAGTGTGTCAGATGATGTGCAACTAGGTAAACAGTTTTGTTTGAATCTGAATGCCAGACACGTAAAAAAAGAAAGAAAAGTCAAATCACTGGCAACAGCAGTTACCAGTTAACAAACAAAAAAATAAATAAAATAAAAATAAAATATATATAATAATATTAAAGTAAAATAGCTATCAAATAAAGTGCAAAAACTATTTTACATAATTTTTCATTAAAGGTTTTACAGAAAAACACATATTTTATGGGTTATTCTTTGTTTTAATTAAGATATTTTACTTTAATTTTACGGTTTTTGTTTAGCAGCCTCTGCTGCCAGTGGTTTGACCTTTTTTTTTCAGTGTAAATCCTTTATACAGATTTTTCCTAGATTATTACAATGACAGCACTAAATGTTCTACAGAGAAACACTGCTATTTTACAAATTTATTAGGGCCCAAGCCTGTCATGATCAATGATGATGGAAGCAAGATGCAAGTAACTCAGGTTTTAATGAAACAGATACACAAAAATAATAAGAACAAACAGATGAATAGTCCAGCATACACACACAGACACTGGCAACACAGGGACTAGATGGTCAGTGCAGATGACGTGATGAATAGTCCGGTTGAAGAAGTGAGCCAGGTGATTTCGTGAGCGGTGAAACAATGAACAGACA
Source organism: Schizothorax lantsangensis (assembly GCA_027422415.1). Taxonomy (NCBI): domain Eukaryota; kingdom Metazoa; phylum Chordata; class Actinopteri; order Cypriniformes; family Cyprinidae; genus Schizothorax; species Schizothorax lantsangensis. The sequence continues at coordinate 20,784,975 of CM049853.1, read as the reverse complement.
GGAACATGAAGCAGGCACACGAAACTTGAACATCAACGAGCAACACAGGATCTCAGACACGGACATCAACGGCAACGATCTGACAATGAGAGGAGATCAGGGGTGAGTATATATATGTGATCGCAAATGATTTGCAGCTGTGTGATGGTGATGGGATGATGGAAATCAGCTGGAACGCTGATAGCGCGAGTGGAAACGCCCACTCGCGCGCACCCACACATGTGTAAACAACAGTGACGCTAGACAAGGAGGAAACAGTGAATTTACGAACCGTGACAGTACCCCTCCTCCTAGAGACGCCTCCTGGCGTCCCCAGACTCCCTTACCTGTCGATTGTAATCATCAATAAGGGAGTGATCCAAGATGTCTCGGGCAGGTACCCAACTTCTCTCCTCCGGACCGTAACCTTCCCAGTCCACCAAGTACTGGAATCCGCGTCCCCTCCGTCTCGAGTCCAGAATACGGTTTACCGAATAAGATGGTTCCCCATCTACGAGACGCGGCGGTGGAGGAACCGGGGCTGGCGGGTTAATTCGGGAAAAAAAAACTGGCTTGATTTTGGAAACATGAAACACGGGATGGACTCTCCTGTACGCTGGAGGAAGTTTAAGGCGGACTGCCACCGGACTAATGATCTTGGTGACAGTGAACGGGCCAATAAATTTGGGAGCAAGTTTATTCGAGACGGACCGGAGAGGAATGTTCTTAGTTGAAAGCCACACTTTGGAACCGACGACGTATACGGGAGGTTTAGACCGGTGGCGATCGGCCTTGACCTTGGTGCGCGCCCCCACTTGGAGTAGAGTCTCCCGGGCTCTAGTCCATGTGCGGTGACACCTTTGGACAAAAGCGTGGGCGGAGGGGACCGCGACTTCGGATTCCAGACTAGGAAAAATTGGTGGCTGGTAACCTACACTACACTCAAACGGAGACAGGCCCGTAGATGATACTGGTAATGTATTGTGGGCGTACTCCACCATAGACAATTGTTGGCTCCATGAAGTAGGATTCTTAGAGACCAGACATCGTAACGTTCTCTCTAAATCTTGGTTGGCTCTCTCAGTCTGACCATTGCTCTGGGGATGAAACCCGGAGGACAGACTGACCGTCGCCCCCAATAATCTACAGAATTCTTGCCAAAATTTGGACACAAACTGGGGTCCCCTGTCGGAAACCACGTCTGTCGGGAGGCCATGTAAGCGAAAGACGTGGTCCACGACAGCCAACGCTGTCTCCTTGGCAGAGGGTAATTTGGGCAAGGGAATGAAATGAGCCGCCTTCGAGAACCGGTCCACCACGGTTAAAACTACCGTGTTACCCTGGGAGGGTGGGAGGGCGGTAATAAAATCTAGCGAAATGTGGGACCAGGGTCTCGAAGGGACTGACAGCGGTTGAAGGAGCCCATCAGGGGGTCGATTGGAAGTCTTACCAGTGGCGCAAGCTGAACAAGCCAATACAAAATCGTGAACATCATGAGCCATACATGGCCACCAGAATCGTTGTTTGACCAAAAACTTGGTGCGACTAACCCCTGGATGACAAGCCACGTTGGAACAATGCCCCCACTGAATGACGTCGGACCTTACTGACTCCGGTACAAATAAGCGGTTAGGTGGACAACCGGCCGGGGGCGTTACCCCTTGTAAGGCTCTCTTGACCTTCGATTCGACCTCCCATACGAGTGTTGAGATAAATAGACTCTCAGGTAAAATGCACTCGGGAGTAGACGGGCGTTCGGAACAGTCAAAAATACGCGATAAAGAGTCGGGTTTGACATTTTTGGAACCCGGGCGGTACGAGAGAATAAAGTCAAAACGTCCGAAAAAAAGTGCCCACCGAGCCTGCCTGGAGTTCAGTCTTTTAGCAGTCTTAATGTATTCCAGATTCTTGTGGTCGGTCCAGACGATAAAAGGTACCCCTGACCCTTCTAACCAGTGGCGCCATTCCTCCAACGCTAGCTTGACTGCCAACAATTCTCTATTACCAATGTCATAATTGCGTTCTGCAGGGGACAAACGATGAGACAAAAACGCGCATGGGTGCATTCTGTCGTCTGTGGGAGAACGCTGGGATATCACTGCACCTACCCCCACCTCTGACGCATCAACCTCCACCACGAACTGACGTGATGGCTCAGGGGTAGTGAGGATGGGAGCCGAAACAAAGCGACTCTTTAGTTTGGCGAACGCAGTTTCCGCTGCATCAGACCACCTGAACGTCGTTCTGGGGGAGGTCAAGGCGGTCAGAGGCGAGGCTAGTTGGCTGAAATTGCGAATAAAACGCCTGTAGAAATTGGCGAAACCCAGAAACCGCTGTAGGGCCTTACGGGAATCTGGACTTGGCCATTCTACTACAGCCTTAATCTTCTCAGGATCCATGCGTATTCCCTCAGCCGACACAATGTGACCTAGAAAAGGAACAGACTGTGCATGAAATTCGCATTTCTCCGCCTTGACAAAAAGTCCATTCTCTAGCAACCTTTGAAGCACTCGTCGGACGTGCTGCACGTGTTCCTGGAGAGATGTTGAAAAAATCAATATGTCATCCAGGTAGACATATATAAACTGATCGACCATATCTCGCAGCACGTCATTGACAAGCGCCTGGAAGACTGCAGGACTATTGGATAAGCCGAACGGCATAACCAAATATTCAAAGTGCCCTCTGGGGGTGTTAAAAGCCGTCTTCCATTCATCCCCCTGCCTGATACGGACCAAATGATAAGCATTGCGTAAGTCCAATTTAGTGAAGATAGACGCTCCCTGCAACCTCTCGAAGGCTGAAGACATCAACGGCAAAGGATAAGTATTCTTTACCGTGATGCTGTTCAGCCCTCGGTAATCAATGCAAGGTCGCAGAGACCCGTCCTTCTTCCCCACAAAAAAGAACCCCGCCCCCGCTGGAGAAGAGGAAGGACGAATGAACCCCGTTGCTAGAGAATCAGAAATGTATTTCTCCATGGCCCCCCTCTCTGGGGTAGAGAGCGAATATAACTTGCCCTTCGGCGGAGTCTTACCTGGCATTAACTCTATTGCACAGTCATAGGGACGGTGCGGAGGTAGAGACGCAGCCCGAGACTTACTGAACACTTCCTTCAGGTCCAGGTACTCCGTGGGCACGTTAGATAAATTCATAGCTTCCTCCTGAAACACAGAAACAGAAACAGACGAACAGGCAGACACAAGACAAGACTCATGACACTTAGTGCTCCACTCCAACACTGTCCGCTGTTGCCAATCGATTCTGGGATTGTGTTTGACGAGCCAAGGGTGTCCTAAAACGATGGGAGCCAGGGGGGTGTCCAGGATGTAAAATGATAATTTTTCAATGTGATTGCCAGACGTGACGAGCGTGACTGGTCCGGTGTCGTGTGAAATGTGAGGTAGGTCTTGACCGTTGAGTGCATGAACTTCAATCTTGTGGGTAAGTGGTTGGAGTGGAATCCGTAACTTGAGTGCCAGTGAGTGGTCCATGAAGTTACCTTCTGCTCCCGAGTCCACCAGTGCTTGACAGTCGTGCTCGTGAGTAGACCATCGTAGTCTTACCGGGAGGAGAGTTGATGTAGATGAGGTCTTTTCGACAGAGATCCCGCCCGACAGTAGCCTCATGCTTACCGTCGGGCTTGCTCTTTTACCGGGCATTGAGAGGCAAAATGTCCCGCAGCTCCACAATACAAACAAAGGCCCTGGGATCTCCGTCTCTCCTTCTCCTCCCGGGAAAGCCGAGCTCGCCCCACCTGCATGGGTTCGGGATCGTGGATGTGACCGACCGCATCCCCGCCGCTGGACCGCTGACTCTCTGTTAACCCCGGACGGCGACTGGATGGAATGCGTCGCTCCATCCGGGAGAGACGTGCATCCACTCTGAGAGCCAGCTCCACGAGTCCGTTAAAATCCTCTGGTAGATCCAGGGCGTAGATCTCACGTTGAATGCGGTCGGCCAACCCATGCAGGAACATGTCCCACTGCGCTTCGTCGTTCCATCGACACTCTACCGCCAGTGTTCTAAACTCAATGGAGTATTCGGATACTGACCGTTCGCCTTGCTTTAATTCGGCCAGAACGCGGGCCGCTTCTCGTCCGGTGTTGGCCCGATCGAACACTCCTCTCATTTCGGCGGAGAGTGCCTGGAACGACTCGCAGCATGGATCGGCGTTCTCCCACACCGCCGTCCCCCATAGCGCTGCCCTCCCGGTCAGCAGAGTGAGAACAAACGCCACTCGTGCAGCTTCCGTGGCAAAGGTGCGGGACTGTAGAGCGAAGTGCATCGAACAACGGGTCAGAAATGTTCTACAAAAGTTGGGCTCACCTCCATAAGTCCCCGGAACTGGCAGACGGGGTTCTGACTGAGAGGCGTGATCTGGTGGTGTGGTGGGGGCGGTTGGTGTGGGGGGCGCAGCGGGACCTCGCAACAGTTGTACTTGCTGGGTGAGCTCGGACACCTGCGTTACCAGTGCCTGGACTGCCCTCGCCGTATCATGCAGGTTTCTCTCCTGTTGGTCCATCCGTAGAATGCTGCTTCCCACAAATTCCTCCAGAGATGATGGAGCTCTTGCTGCTTCCATGGCAGGGTCAGATCGTTCTGTCATGATCAATGATGATGGAAGCAAGATGCAAGTAACTCAGGTTTTAATGAAACAGATACACAAAAATAATAAGAACAAACAGATGAATAGTCCAGCATACACACACAGACACTGGCAACACAGGGACTAGATGGTCAGTGCAGATGACGTGATGAATAGTCCGGTTGAAGAAGTGAGCCAGGTGATTTCGTGAGCGGTGAAACAATGAACAGACAGGAACATGAAGCAGGCACACGAAACTTGAACATCAACGAGCAACACAGGATCTCAGACACGGACATCAACGGCAACGATCTGACAATGAGAGGAGATCAGGGGTGAGTATATATATGTGATCGCAAATGAGTTGCAGCTGTGTGATGGTGATGGGATGATGGAAATCAGCTGGAACGCTGATAGCGCGAGTGGAAACGCCCACTCGCGCGCACCCACACATGTGTAAACAACAGTGACGCTAGACAAGGAGGAAACAGTGAATTTACGAACCGTGACAAAGCCAGTAAGGCGCAGGGCCCTATTGATTTCCTAAGGATTATTATTAGGGCCCAAGCCAGTAAGGCGCAGGGCCCTATTGATTTCCAAAGGATTATTAGGGCCCAAGCCAGTAAGGCGCAGGGCCCTATTGATTTCCAAAGGATTATTTTTTTTTTTTTTTTTTTTTTTTTTTTTTTTTTTTTTTTTATTCAACCATCCGGGCACTTTTGGGGGCCTTAACATGCTCAAAAACTCTTGAAAATTCGCACACACGTTGGAACCTGTTGGCGTCCGGACGCCACAGAGGCTGGGACCCGGGCGTGGCACAGGGGCTCTACGGCGCCCCCTAGAACACAGTTTGAAAACTTGATGTATAGCTCACACATACTTGCACGTATTCATATGAAACTCGGTACACATATAGATCTCATTGAGCCGAACAAATTTCACGCTGCATGTCATAAGCTCCGCCCAACAGGAAGTCGGCTATTCAGGGCTGTTTAAAAAAGCATGCTCTGGAATTTGATATACTCCTCTGAAGATTACCACCCGATTGCCACCAAACTCGGTGAACATGATCTCAAGACATTGGGGACGCAAAATTGCCAGGATATTTTTGATATCTCGAACGGTTTGCCCGTGGCGAGGCGATGAATTTATGGCGAAAAATGAGAGAAGGAAGCGTCTAATAACATCCACATACATTGTCTGATTTTGATCAAACTTCAGGGTTTTGTTCGTTGTATGATGCCGAGCGCATAGATGTGACTATTATGAGTCAAAGTTATAGCGCCACCAACTGGCAGCAGGAAGTGTGTCATTTTCAAAATGCTTTGAATTCGGCATCTTATTTTTAATCGATTTGCTTCAAACTTCATCAGAATAATGTCAAAACACGGCCGATGTAAAACTGTGAAGGGAATATTGATATCTAACATACTGTTGCCATGGCAACGTTTCAAACTTGAAAATTTGTTTCTGGTGATTTAGAAGCAGATAACATGTTTAGAATGTCATGAAACTCAACACACATATGAGTATTAATGTTAGTTAGACACTGGAAAAAGCTCATAAACGGGCGTGGAAGAGGCGCTCTATAGCGCCACCTTTTGTCAAAAATGGGGGGGTTAGTTTTAGCTACAGACACCAAACTCGGTACATAAATTGTTCTAATCAAGCCGGACAACTTTCTAATTTACACTCATTAGCTATGACCAACAGGAAGCCGGCTATCTTTTTTTTAATGTCATTTTCGGGGGGAAACAAGCTGTAAATAAATTCATACTCCTCCAAGCAGAAACAAGTAGTTCACACCAAACTTTGTCAACATGATGCCAATATACTGTAGATGCTAAATTGCTAACGGATTTAGGATATCTTGAACGGTGTATTAATGGCGATTTGTTAAAGTTACAGTAAAAAAGAGCAGTTATTTTCTTATATCTTTAAAGTGCAGCTTCCAAACACTTCAAAACTTTTTACATACATAGAACAAGTCATTCTGAAGAAGTATGATTAGTTTCATGACTTTACAAAAGGTCTATGAATAACAGAAAATTAATAAACTATCAAGACATTTGATCACACTGGCTCTGTGTATGTGGGGGGATGGGTGAGTATGTGTGTTAAGTGTGAGTGTGAGGAGGTGGGTGAGAGAGACAGACAGAGAGAGAGACACAGAGAGAGAGAGACTTTTAAACATCTCTTTAATCACTAGAAAAAAATCAATCAGTATTTATTTATTTAATTATACGTTTTATTTTATTTTATTTATTTATTTAATTATTCATTTTATTTTATTTTATTTTATTTTATTTTATTATTTTTTATTTTTTGCATTATAGCTTAAGAAATCTCCTAGGCCTTATCTTTTTCTGTCAGTCTTAGGGACAAAAAAATATAAAAATCCAAGAACCAGTTAATTTGTAGTGCACTGACAACATAGTTTTATATAATTAAGTTAATAATTTATTCACCACACATATAATATTTATTATTTAATTTTTTTTCCATTTCAAATTTGCACGTCAGACCTGGACACACATGATTGTCTGTATTGCATAGTGTTTTTGCTATTTTGTACATTGCCTATTTGTATATTTGTATATTGTTCTTTTGTTGTCTGTGTCCTGTCCCGTTGCTGTCATTCTGTTGCACTGTGGAGCTTTGTCACTATAACAAATTCCTCATATGTGTAAACATACCTGGCCAATAAAGCTCATTCTGATTCTGATAATCATGTTAATTACAACATAAACAAAATCTAAAGATACATACACGTGGTCTTACAACTTTCTAATTTACACTCATTAGCTACGACCAACAGGAAGTCGGCTACATTTATTTTAATGTGGGTATTTTGAAATATCAGGCTGTAAATAAATTCATACTCCTCCAAGCAGAAACAAGTAGTTCACACCAAACTTTGTCAACATGATGCCAAGATACTGAAGATGCTAAATTGCTAACGGATTTAGGATACCTTGAACGGTGTATTAATGGCGATTTATTAAAGTTACAGTAAAAAAGAGAGCAGTCATTTTATATCTTTAAAGTGCAGCTTCCAAACACTTCAAAACTTTTTACATACATAGAGCAAGTCATTCTGAAGAAGTATGATTAGTTTCATGACTTTACAAAAGGTCTATGAATAACAGAAAATTAATAAACTATCAGACATCTGATGTGTTTGCACTATGGTGTGTGTGGGGGTGGATGGGTGTTTCTCTGTCTGTGTGTGTGTGTGTGTGTGTTGAGTGTGGAAGTGAGGAGCTGGGTGAGGGGGTGGGTGAGGGAGAGAGAGAGAGAGAGAGAGACAGACAGAGACATTTAAACATCTTTTTAACCACAAGAAATAAAGATCAATCAGTATTTATTTATTTATTTAATTTATTTATTGCATTACAGCTTAAGAATTCTCTAAGGCCTTATGCTATTCTGCCCGTTTTAGGGACAAAATAAATCCTAGAACCAGTTAATTTGTAAGGCACTGACAACATAATTTTATATAATTAGGTTAATAATAATATTAATTACAACATAAAAAATATATTTTTTAAATCTTACACGTGGACTTATACATTTTTGTGCTGCAAATAATAATTTGAAACTCATTTGATACTGACCTATGACATCCTGTGAAATGACATCTGAACTTACATCATCTCATGGATGTAACAGTAAAACAGTTCAGCTCACAGATGAAGACTAAGATGAAATGCAGGCAAAACTATTTCACAAATGCTTATAGATCATTAAAATAATTATTAAAAATGGTAATAGATCATAAAAAGTGTTGGCAAAAATTTACAATAAGGTCTCTTTGGTTAACATTATGTAATGCATTAACTAACATGAACTAACAATGAACAATCTATGTTTAGATCATTTATTAATATTTTTAATGTTAGTTAATACTAACATTAAAAAATATTAATTTTATGTTAATTCACATATATAAACTAATGATCAGATACAACTTTAAATTTTAAATTTTAGATTTTTCTTATGTTGTAATTAACATAATTATTAACCTAATTATATAAAACTATGTTGTCAGTGCCCTACAAATTAACTGGTTCTTGGATTTTTTTTTTTTTTTTGTCCCTAAGACTGACAGAAAAAGATAAGGCCTAGGAGATTTCTTAAGCTATAATGCAAAAAATAAAAAAAATAAAAAATTACATAAAATAAAATGAATAATTAAATCAATAAATACTGATTTATTTTCTTGAGCTTCCCCTCTTTGAAAGACCAGCAGCCGCCACTGATATATATATATATATATATATATATATATATATATATATATATATATATAAAACATTAGTTAATGCATTGACGAACATGAACTAAAAAGGAACAATATATTTTAAAATAATTTATTAATCTTATTTAATGTTAGTTAATACTAACATTAAAAATATTATTTTTATGTTAATTCACAGTGCATAAACTAATGTTAAGATACAACTTTATATTTTAATAATGTATTAATATTTTTTTTTACTTAACATTAATTAACATTAATACATTTTATATAATTATTGTTCATGTTAACTAGAATAGTTAAATAATATCGTTTTTAACATTAATTTATTCGAAACTAACCAACTAAGTATGAACAACCATTGTTTTACTATATTTCTTAAGAAAACAAATTCTAAAAAATAAAGTAAAAAAATCTTTATGTTAGTTCATGGTACAGTAACTGATGTACATTAACCAGACATTTTAATTAATAATGTAGTAGTCAATTTTGAACATATCATTAACCAAGAATCATAAGTGCTATAAAAATATTGTTCATGTTAACTTACATAATGTTAAAAAATAAAAACGTATTGAAAAGTGGTACAAAAGTTTTATGTTGTTCTTTGTGTGTGTGCGAGTGAGTGTGAGAGAGGATAGAGAGAGACTAAAATTAATAAAAGCTATATAAATATTGTTCATATGAATTAATATAGTTAATGTTAATATCTGAAACCTTATTGAAAGTGTTACCAAAGTTTTATATATTGTTGTGTGCATATGTGTGTGTGTGTATGTGTCTTTCACAGTATTGACAGTTTGGATTAACCCTTTAGTTGCTGTATCCCTAAAAAACAGACTGCCAGAGGGTTACTGTAAATGCATGTGCCAGCTGTGCCCCTTTTTCGTGATGCCACCAGGATGGCGGTTGCACTGACGGCTTGGGCCCGCCATCGCTGCTTGCAGCTATATTTATTAGGGCCCAAGCCAGTAAGGCGCAGGGCCCTATTGATTTCCAAAGGATTATTATTTTTTTTTTTTTTTTTTTTTTTTTTTTTTTTATTCAACCATCCGGGCACTTTTGGGGGCCTTAACATGCTCAAAAACTCTTGAAAATTCGCACACACGTTGGAACCTGTTGGCGTCCGGACGCCACAGAGGCTGGGACCCGGGCGTGGCACAGGGGCTCTACGGTGCCCCCTAGAACACAGTTTGAAAACTTGATGTATAGCTCACACATACTTGCACGTATTCATATGAAACTCGGTACACATATAGATCTCATTGAGCCGAACAAATTTCACGCTGCATGTCATAAGCTCCGCCCAACAGGAAGTCGGCCATTCAGGGCTGTTTAAAAAAGCATGCTCTGGAATTTGATATACTCCTCTGAAGATTACCACCCGATTGCCACCAAACTCGGTGAACATGATCTCAAGACATTGGGGACGCAAAATTGCCAGGATATTTTTGATATCTCGAACGGTTTGCCCGTGGCGAGGCGATGAATTTATGGCGAAAAATGAGAGAAGGAAGCGTCTAATAACATCCACATACATTGTCTGATTTTGATCAAACTTCAGGGTTTTGTTCGTTGTATGATGCCGAGCGCATAGATGTGACTATTATGAGTCAAAGTTATAGCGCCACCAACTGGCAGCAGGAAGTGTGTCATTTTCAAAATGCTTTGAATTCAGCATCTTATTTTTAATCGATTTGCTTCAAACTTCATCAGAATAATGTCAAAACACGGCCGATGTAAAACTGTGAAGGGAATATTGATATCTAAAATACTGTTGCCATGGCAACGTTTCAAACTTGAAAATTTGTTTCTGGTGATTTTGAAGCAGATAACATGTTTAGAATGTCATGAAACTCAACACACATATGAGTATTAATGTTAGTTAGACACTGGAAAAAGCTCATAAACGGGCGTGGAAGAGGCGCTCTATAGCGCCACCTTTTGTCAAAAATGGGGGGGTTAGTTTTAGCTACAGACACCAAACTCGGTACATAAATTGTTCTAATCAAGCCGGACAACTTTCTAATTTACACTCATTAGCTATGACCAACAGGAAGCCGGCTATCTTTTTTTTAATGTCATTTTCGGGGGGAAACAAGCTGTAAATAAATTCATACTCCTCCAAGCAGAAACAAGTAGTTCACACCAAACTTTGTCAACATGATGCCAATATACTGTAGATGCTAAATTGCTAAGGGATTTAGGATATCTTGAACGGTGTATTAATGGCGATTTGTTAAAGTTACAGTAAAAAAGAGCAGTTATTTTCTTATATCTTTAAAGTGCAGCTTCCAAACACTTCAAAACTTTTTACATACATAGAACAAGTCATTCTGAAGAAGTATGATTAGTTTCATGACTTTACAAAAGGTCTATGAATAACAGAAAATTAATAAACTATCAAGACATTTGATCACACTGGCTCTGTGTATGGGGGGGGATGGGTGAGTATGTGTGTTAAGTGTGAGTGTGAGGAGGTGGGTGAGAGAGACAGACAGAGAGAGAGACACAGAGAGAGAGAGACTTTTAAACATCTCTTTAATCACTAGAAAAAAATCAATCAGTATTTATTTATTTAATTATACGTTTTATTTTATTTTATTTATTTATTTATTTATTTAATTATTCATTTTATTTTATTTTATTTTATTATTTTTTATTTTTTGCATTATAGCTTAAGAAGGCCTTATCTTTTTCTGTCAGTCTTAGGGACAAAAAAATATAAAAATCCAAGAACCAGTTAATTTGTAGTGCACTGACAACATAGTTTTATATAATTAAGTTAATAATAATATTAATTACAACATAAAAAATATATTTTTTAAATCTTACACGTGGACTTATACATTTTTGTGCTGCAAATAATAATTTGAAACTCATTTGATACTGACCTATGACATCCTGTGAAATGACATCTGAACTTACATCATCTCATGGATGTAACAGTAAAACAGTTCAGCTCACAGATGAAGACTAAGATGAAATGCAGGCAAAACTATTTCACAAATGCTTATAGATCATTAAAATAATTATTAAAAATGGTAATAGATCATAAAAAGTGTTGGCAAAAATTTACAATAAGGTCTCTTTGGTTAACATTATTTAATGCATTAACTAACATGAACAAACAATGAACAATCTATGTTTAGATCATTTATTAATATTTTTAATGTTAGTTAATACTAACATTAAAAAATATTAATTTTATGTTAATTCACATATATAAACTAATGATCAGATACAACTTTAAATTTTAGATTTTTCTTATGTTGTAATTAACATAATTATTAACCTAATTATATAAAACTATGTTGTCAGTGCACTACAAATTAACTGGTTCTTGGATTTTTTTTTTTTTGTCTCTAAGACTGACAGAAAAAGATAAGGCCTAGGAGATTTCTTAAGCTATAATGCAAAAAATAAAAAAAATAAAAAATTACATAAAATAAAATGAATAATTAAATAAATAAATACTGATTTATTTTCTTGAGCTTCCCCTCTTTGAAAGACCAGCAGCCGCCACTGATATATATATATATATATATATATATATATAAAACATTAGTTAATGCATTGACGAACATGAACTAAAAAGGAACAATATATTTTAAAATAATTTATTAATCTTATTTAATGTTAGTTAATACTAACATTAAAAATATTATTTTTATGTTAATTCACAGTACATAAACTAATGTTAAGATACAAATTTATATTTTAATAATGTATTAATATTTTTTTTTACTTAACATTAATTAACATTAATACATTTTATATAATTATTGTTCATGTTAACTAGAATAGTTAATATCGTTTTTAACATTAATTTATTCGAAACTAACCAACTAAGTATGAACAACCATTGTTTTACTATATTTCTTAAGAAAACAAATTCTAAAAAATAAAGTAAAAAAATCTTTATGTTAGTTCATGGTACAGTAACTGATGTACATTAACCAGACATTTTAATTAATAATGTAGTAGTCAATTTTGAACATATCATTAACCAAGATTCATAAGTGCTATAAAAATATTGTTCATGTTAACTTACATAATGTTAAAAACTAAAAACGTATTGAAAAGTGGTACAAAAGTTTTATGTTGTTCTTTGTGTGTGTGCGAGTGAGTGAGTGTGAGAGAGGATAGAGAGAGACTAAAATTAATAAAAGCTATATAAATATTGTTCATATGAATTAATATAGTTAATGTTAATATCTGAAACCTTATTGAAAGTGTTACCAAAGTTTTATATATTGTTGTGTGCATATGTGTGTGTGTGTATGTGTCTTTCACAGTATTGACAGTTTGGATTAACCCTTTAGTTGCTGTATCCCTAAAAAACAGACTGCCAGAGGGTTACTGTAAATGCATGTGCCAGCTGTGCCCCTTTTTCGTGATGCCACCAGGATGGCGGTTGCACTGACGGCTTGGGCCCGCCATCGCTGCTTGCAGCTATATTTAGGGCCCAAGCCAGTAAGGCGCAGGGCCCTATTGATTTCCAAAGGATTATTATTTTTTTATTTTTTTTTTTTTTTTTTTTTTTTTATTCAACCATCCGGGCACTTTTGGGGGCCTTAACATGCTCAAAAACTCTTGAAAATTCGCACACACCTTGGAACCTGTTGGCGTCCGGACGCCACAGAGGCTGGGACCCGGGCGTGGCACAGGGGCTCTACGGCGCCCCCTAGAACACAGTTTGAAAACTTGATGTATAGCTCACACATACTTGCACGTATTCATATGAAACTCGGTACACATATAGATCTCATTGAGCCGAACAAATTTCACGCTGCATGTCATAGGCTCCGCCCAACAGGAAGTCGGCTATTCAGGGCTGTTTAAAAAAGCATGCTCTGGAATTTGATATACTCCTCTGAAGATTACCACCCGATTGCCACCAAACTCGGTGAACATGATCTCAAGACATTGGGGACGCAAAATTGCCAGGATATTTTTGATATCTCGAACGGTTTGCCCGTGGCGAGGCGATGAATTTATGGCGAAAAATGAGAGAAGGAAGCGTCTAATAACATCCACATACATTGTCTGATTTTGATCAAACTTCAGGGTTTTGTTCGTTGTATGATGCCGAGCGCATAGATGTGACTATTATGAGTCAAAGTTATAGCGCCACCAACTGGCAGCAGGAAGTGTGTCATTTTCAAAATGCTTTGAATTCAGCATCTTATTTTTAATCGATTTGCTTCAAACTTCATCAGAATAATGTCAAAACACGGCCGATGTAAAACTGTGAAGGGAATATTGATATCTAAAATACTGTTGCCATGGCAACGTTTCAAACTTGAAAATTTGTTTCTGGTGATTTTGAAGCAGATAACATGTTTAGAATGTCATGAAACTCAACACACATATGAGTATTAATGTTAGTTAGACACTGGAAAAAGCTCATAAACGGGCGTGGAAGAGGCGCTCTATAGCGCCACCTTTTGTCAAAAATGGGGGGGTTAGTTTTAGCTACAGACACCAAACTCGGTACATAAATTGTTCTAATCAAGCCGGACAACTTTCTAATTTACACTCATTAGCTATGACCAACAGGAAGCCGGCTATCTTTTTTTTAATGTCATTTTCGGGGGGAAACAAGCTGTAAATAAATTCATACTCCTCCAAGCAGAAACAAGTAGTTCACACCAAACTTTGTCAACATGATGCCAATATACTGTAGATGCTAAATTGCTAACGGATTTAGGATATCTTGAACGGTGTATTAATGGCGATTTGTTAAAGTTACAGTAAAAAGAGCAGTTATTTTCTTATATCTTTAAAGTGCAGCTTCCAAACACTTCAAAACTTTTTACATACATAGAACAAGTCATTCTGAAGAAGTATGATTAGTTTCATGACTTTACAAAAGGTCTATGAATAACAGAAAATTAATAAACTATCAAGACATTTGATCACACTGGCTCTGTGTATGTGGGGGGATGGGTGAGTATGTGTGTTAAGTGTGAGTGTGAGGAGGTGGGTGAGAGAGACAGACAGAGAGAGAGACACAGAGAGAGAGAGACTTTTAAACATCTCTTTAATCACTAGAAAAAAATCAATCAGTATTTATTTATTTAATTATACGTTTTATTTTATTTTATTTATTTATTTAATTATTCATTTTATTTTATTTTATTTTATTATTTTTTATTTTTTGCATTATAGCTTAAGAAATCTCCTAGGCCTTATCTTTTTCTGTCAGTCTTAGGGACAAAAAAATATAAAAATCCAAGAACCAGTTAATTTGTAGTGCACTGACAACATAGTTTTATATAATTAAGTTAATCATTTATTCACCACACATATAATATTTTTAATTTAATTTTTTTTCCATTTCAAATTTGCACGTCAGACCTGGACACACATGATTGTCTGTATTGCATAGTGTTTTTGCTATTTTGTACATTGCCTATTTGTATATTTGTATATTGTTCTTTTGTTGTCTGTGTCCTGTCCCGTTGCTGTCATTCTGTTGCACTGTGGAGCTTTGTCACTATAACAAATTCCTCATATGTGTAAACATACCTGGCCAATAAAGCTCATTCTGATTCTGATAATCATGTTAATTACAACATAAACAAAATCTAAAGATACATACACGTGGTCTTACAACTTTCTAATTTACACTCATTAGCTACGACCAACAGGAAGTCGGCTACATTTATTTTAATGTGGGTATTTTGAAATATCAGGCTGTAAATAAATTCATACTCCTCCAAGCAGAAACAAGTAGTTCACACCAAACTTTGTCAACATGATGCCAAGATACTGAAGATGCTAAATTGCTAACGGATTTAGGATACCTTGAACGGTGTATTAATGGCGATTTATTAAAGTTACAGTAAAAAAGAGAGCAGTCATTTTATATCTTTAAAGTGCAGCTTCCAAACACTTCAAAACTTTTTACATACATAGAGCAAGTCATTCTGAAGAAGTATGGTTAGTTTCATGACTTTACAAAAGGTCTATGAATAACCGAAAATAAAAAAATATATCAGACACTATGCTGTGTGTGGGGGTGGATGGGTGTTTCTCTGTCTGTGTGTGTGTGTGTGTGTGTGTTGAGTGTGGAAGTGAGGGGGTGGGTGAGGGAGAGAGAGAGAGAGAGAGACAGACAGACAGAGACATTTAAACATCTTTTTAACCACAAGAAATAAAGATCAATCAGTATTTATTTATTTATTTAATTTATTTATTGCATTACAGCTTAAGAATTCTCTAAGGCCTTATCCTATTCTGCCCGTTTTAGGGACAAAATAAATCCTAGAACCAGTTAATTTGTAAGGCACTGACAACATAATTTTATATAATTAGGTTAATAATAATATTAATTACAACATAAAAAATATATTTTTTAAATCTTACACGTGGACTTATACATTTTTGTGCTGCAAATAATAATTTGAAACTCATTTGATACTGACCTATGACATCCTGTGAAATGACATCTGAACTTACATCATCTCATGGATGTAACAGTAAAACAGTTCAGTTCAGTTCAGCTCACAGATGAAGACTATGATGAAATGCAGGCAAAACTATTTCACAAATGCTTATAGATCATTAAAATAATTATTAAAAATGGTAATAGATCATAAAAAGTGTTGGCAAAAATTTACAATAAGGTCTCTTTGGTTAACATTATTTAATGCATTAACTAACATGAACAAACAATGAACAATCTATGTTTAGATCATTTATTAATATTTTTAATGTTAGTTAATACTAACATTAAAAAATATTAATTTTATGTTAATTCACATATATAAACTAATGATCAGATACAACTTTAAATTTTAAATTTTAGATTTTTCTTATGTTGTAATTAACATAATTATTAACCTAATTATATAAAACTATGTTGTCAGTGCCCTACAAATTAACTGGTTCTTGGATTTTTTTTTTTTTTTTTGTCTCTAAGACTGACAGAAAAAGATAAGGCCTAGGAGATTTCTTAAGCTATAATGCAAAAAATAAAAAAAATAAAAAATTACATAAAATAAAATGAATAATTAAATAAATAAATACTGATTTATTTTCTTGAGCTTCCCCTCTTTGAAAGACCAGCAGCCGCCACTGATATATATATATATATAAAACATTAGTTAATGCATTGACGAACATGAACTAAAAAGGAACAATATATTTTAAAATAATTTATTAATCTTATTTAATGTTAGTTAATACTAACATTAAAAATATTATTTTTATGTTAATTCACAGTACATAAACTAATGTTAAGATACAACTTTATATTTTAATAATGTATTAATATTTTTTTTTACTTAACATTAATTAACATTAATACATTTTATATAATTATTGTTCATGTTAACTAGAATAGTTAAATAATATCGTTTTTAACATTAATTTATTCGAAACTAACCAACTAAGTATGAACAACCATTGTTTTACTATATTTCTTAAGAAAACAAATTCTAAAAAATAAAGTAAAAAAATCTTTATGTTAGTTCATGGTACAGTAACTGATGTACATTAACCAGACATTTTAATTAATAATGTAGTAGTCAATTTTGAACATATCATTAACCAAGATTCATAAGTGCTATAAAAATATTGTTCATGTTAACTTACATAATGTTAAAAACTAAAAACTTATTGAAAAGTGGTACAAAAGTTTTATGTTGTTCTTTGTGTGTGTGCGAGTGAGTGAGTGTGAGAGAGGATAGAGAGAGACTAAAATTAATAAAAGCTATATAAATATTGTTCATATGAATTAATATAGTTGATGTTAATATCTGAAACCTTATTGAAAGTGTTACCAAAGTTTTATATATTGTTGTGTGCATATGTGTGTGTGTGTATGTGTCTTTCACAGTATTGACAGTTTGGATTAACCCTTTAGTTGCTGTATCCCTAAAAAACAGACTGCCAGAGGGTTACTGTAAATGCATGTGCCAGCTGTGCCCCTTTTTCGTGATGCCACCAGGATGGCGGTTGCACTGACGGCTTGGGCCCGCCATCGCTGCTTGCAGCTATATTTAGGGCCCAAGCCAGTAAGGCGCAGGGCCCTATTGATTTCCAAAGGATTATTATTTTTTTTATTTTTTTTTTTTTTTTTTTTATTCAACCATCCGGGCACTTTTGGGGGCCTTAACATGCTCAAAAACTCTTGAAAATTCGCACACACGTTGGAACCTGTTGGCGTCCGGACGCCACAGAGGCTGGGACCCGGGCGTGGCACAGGGGCTCTACGGCGCCCCCTAGAACACAGTTTGAAAACTTGATGTATAGCTCACACATACTTGCACGTATTCATATGAAACTCGGTACACATATAGATCTCATTGAGCCGAACAAATTTCACGCTGCATGTCATAAGCTCCGCCCAACAGGAAGTCGGCTATTCAGGGCTGTTTAAAAAAGCATGCTCTGGAATTTGATATACTCCTCTGAAGATTACCACCCGATTGCCACCAAACTCGGTGAACATGATCTCAAGACATTGGGGACGCAAAATTGCCAGGATATTTTTGATATCTCGAACGGTTTGCCCGTGGCGAGGCGATGAATTTATGGCGAAAAATGAGAGAAGGAAGCGTCTAATAACATCCACATACATTGTCTGATTTTGATCAAACTTCAGGGTTTTGTTCGTTGTATGATGCCGAGCGCATAGATGTGACTATTATGAGTCAAAGTTATAGCGCCACCAACTGGCAGCAGGAAGTGTGTCATTTTCAAAATGCTTTGAATTCAGCATCTTATTTTTAATCGATTTGCTTCAAACTTCATCAGAATAATGTCAAAACACGGCCGATGTAAAACTGTGAAGGGAATATTGATATCTAAAATACTGTTGCCATGGCAACGTTTCAAACTTGAAAATTTGTTTCTGGTGATTTTGAAGCAGATAACATGTTTAGAATGTCATGAAACTCAACACACATATGAGTATTAATGTTAGTTAGACACTGGAAAAAGCTCATAAACGGGCGTGGAAGAGGCGCTCTATAGCGCCACCTTTTGTCAAAAATGGGGGGGTTAGTTTTAGCTACAGACACCAAACTCGGTACATAAATTGTTCTAATCAAGCCGGACAACTTTCTAATTTACACTCATTAGCTATGACCAACAGGAAGCCGGCTATCTTTTTTTTAATGTCATTTTCGGGGGGAAACAAGCTGTAAATAAATTCATACTCCTCCAAGCAGAAACAAGTAGTTCACACCAAACTTTGTCAACATGATGCCAATATACTGTAGATGCTAAATTGCTAACGGATTTAGGATATCTTGAACGGTGTATTAATGGCGATTTGTTAAAGTTACAGTAAAAAAGAGCAGTTATTTTCTTATATCTTTAAAGTGCAGCTTCCAAACACTTCAAAACTTTTTACATACATAGAACAAGTCATTCTGAAGAAGTATGATTAGTTTCATGACTTTACAAAAGGTCTATGAATAACAGAAAATTAATAAACTATCAAGACATTTGATCACACTGGCTCTGTGTATGTGGGGGGATGGGTGAGTATGTGTGTTAAGTGTGAGTGTGAGGAGGTGGGTGAGAGAGACAGACAGAGAGAGAGACACAGAGAGAGAGAGACTTTTAAACATCTCTTTAATCACTAGAAAAAAATCAATCAGTATTTATTTATTTAATTATACGTTTTATTTTATTTTATTTATTTATTTATTTATTTAATTATTCATTTTATTTTATTTTATTATTTTTTATTTTTTGCATTATAGCTTAAGAAATCTCCTAGGCCTTATCTTTTTCTGTCAGTCTTAGGGACAAAAAAATATAAAAATCCAAGAACCAGTTAATTTGTAGTGCACTGACAACATAGTTTTATATAATTAAGTTAATAATTTATTCACCACACATATAATATTTTTAATTTAATTTTTTTTCCATTTCAAATTTGCACGTCAGACCTGGACACACATGATTGTCTGTATTGCATAGTGTTTTTGCTATTTTGTACATTGCCTATTTGTATATTTGTATATTGTTCTTTTGTTGTCTGTGTCCTGTCCCGTTGCTGTCATTCTGTTGCACTGTGGAGCTTTGTCACTATAACAAATTCCTCATATGTGTAAACATACCTGGCCAATAAAGCTCATTCTGATTCTGATAATCATGTTAATTACAACATAAACAAAATCTAAAGATACATACACGTGGTCTTACAACTTTCTAATTTACACTCATTAGCTACGACCAACAGGAAGTCGGCTACATTTATTTTAATGTGGGTATTTTGAAATATCAGGCTGTAAATAAATTCATACTCCTCCAAGCAGAAACAAGTAGTTCACAGCCAAACTTTGTCAACATGATGCCAAGATACTGAAGATGCTAAATTGCTAACGGATTTAGGATACCTTGAACGGTGTATTAATGGCGATTTATTAAAGTTACAGTAAAAAAGAGAGCAGTCATTTTATATCTTTAAAGTGCAGCTTCCAAACACTTCAAAACTTTTTACATACATAGAGCAAGTCATTCTGAAGAAGTATGGTTAGTTTCATGACTTTACAAAAGGTCTATGAATAACAGAAAATAAAAAAATCTATCAGACATCTGATGTGTTTGCACTATGGTGTGTGTGGGGGTGGATGGGTGTTTCTCTGTCTGTGTGTGTGTGTGTGTGTGTTGAGTGTGGAAGTGAGGGGGTGGGTGAGGGAGAGAGAGAGAGAGAGAGAGAGAGAGAGACAGACAGAGACATTTAAACATCTTTTTAACCACAAGAAATAAAGATCAATCAGTATTTATTTATTTATTTAATTTATTTATTGCATTACAGCTTAAGAATTCTCTAAGGCCTTATCCTATTCTGCCCGTTTTAGGGACAAAATAAATCCTAGAACCAGTTAATTTGTAAGGCACTGACAACATAATTTTATATAATTAGGTTAATAATAATATTAATTACAACATAAAAAATATATTTTTTAAATCTTACACGTGGACTTATACATTTTTGTGCTGCAAATAATAATTTGAAACTCATTTGATACTGACCTATGACATCCTGTGAAATGACATCTGAACTTACATCATCTCATGGATGTAACAGTAAAACAGTTCAGCTCACAGATGAAGACTAAGATGAAATGCAGGCAAAACTATTTCACAAATGCTTATAGATCATTAAAATAATTATTAAAAATGGTAATAGATCATAAAAAGTGTTGGCAAAAATTTACAATAAGGTCTCTTTGGTTAACATTATGTAATGCATTAACTAACATGAACTAACAATGAACAATCTATGTTTAGATCATTTATTAATATTTTTAATGTTAGTTAATACTAACATTAAAAAATATTAATTTTATGTTAATTCACATATATAAACTAATGATCAGATACAACTTTAAATTTTAAATTTTAGATTTTTCTTATGTTGTAATTAACATAATTATTAACCTAATTATATAAAACTATGTTGTCAGTGCCCTACAAATTAACTGGTTCTTGGATTTTTTTTTTTTTTTGTCTCTAAGACTGACAGAAAAAGATAAGGCCTAGGAGATTTCTTAAGCTATAATGCAAAAAATAAAAAAAATAAAAAATTACATAAAATAAAATGAATAATTAAATAAATAAATACTGATTTATTTTCTTGAGCTTCCCCTCTTTGAAAGACCAGCAGCCGCCACTGATATATATATATATAAAACATTAGTTAATGCATTGACGAACATGAACTAAAAAGGAACAATATATTTTAAAATAATTTATTAATCTTATTTAATGTTAGTTAATACTAACATTAAAAATATTATTTTTATGTTAATTCACAGTACATAAACTAATGTTAAGATACAACTTTATATTTTAATAATGTATTAATATTTTTTTTTACTTAACATTAATTAACATTAATACATTTTATATAATTATTGTTCATGTTAACTAGAATAGTTAAATAATATCGTTTTTAACATTAATTTATTCGAAACTAACCAACTAAGTATGAACAACCATTGTTTTACTATATTTCTTAAGAAAACAAATTCTAAAAAATAAAGTAAAAAAATCTTTATGTTAGTTCATGGTACAGTAACTGATGTACATTAACCAGACATTTTAATTAATAATGTAGTAGTCAATTTTGAACATATCATTAACCAAGATTCATAAGTGCTATAAAAATATTGTTCATGTTAACTTACATAATGTTAAAAACTAAAAACTTATTGAAAAGTGGTACAAAAGTTTTATGTTGTTCTTTGTGTGTGTGCGAGTGAGTGAGTGTGAGAGAGGATAGAGAGAGACTAAAATTAATAAAAGCTATATAAATATTGTTCATATGAATTAATATAGTTAATGTTAATATCTGAAACCTTATTGAATGTGTTACCAAAGTTTTATATATTGTTGTGTGCATATGTGTGTGTGTGTATGTGTCTTTCACAGTATTGACAGTTTGGATTAACCCTTTAGTTGCTGTATCCCTAAAAAACAGACTGCCAGAGGGTTACTGTAAATGCATGTGCCAGCTGTGCCCCTTTTTCGTGATGCCACCGGATGGCGGTTGCACTGACGGCTTGGGCCCGCCATCGCTGCTTGCAGCTATATTGAATCATTGTTCCCCTAAGGATTTTTTTTTTTTTCAACCTTCCAGGGGTTTTTGGGTGCCCTAACATGCTCAAAAACACTCTTGAAAATTTACACACACATTGGAATCTGCAGCCAATTGGACGCAGCAGAGGCTGGGACCCGGGCGTGTCACAGGGGCTCTACGGCGCCCCCTGAAGCACAGTCTGAAAACTTGATGTATAGCTCACACATACTTGCACATATTCATATGAAACTCGGTACACATATAGATCTCATTGAGCTGAACAACTTTCATCCTGCATTTCATAGGCTCTGCCCAACAGGAAGTCGGCTATTTAGGGCTGTTTAAAAAGCGCATGCTCTGGAATTTGATATACTCCTCTGAGGATTACCACCCGATTGCCACCAAACTCGGAGAACATGATCTCAAGACATTGGGGACGCAAAATTGCCAAGATATTTTTGATATCTCGAACGGTTTGCCCGTGGCGAGGCGATGAATTTATGGTGAAAAATGAGAGACAGGAAGCGTCTAATAACATCCACATACATTGTCTGATTTTGATCAAACTTCAGGGTTTTGTTCGTTGTATGATGCCGAGCGCATAGATGTGACTATTAGGAGTCAAAGTTATAGCGCCACCAACTGGCAGCAGGAAGTGTGTCATTTTCAAAATGCTTTGAATTCAGCATCTTATTTTTAATCGATTTGCTTCAAACTTCATCAGAATAATGTCAAAACACGGCCGATGTAAAACTGTGAAGGGAATATTGATATCTAAAATACTGTTGCCATGGCAACGTTTCAAACTTGAAAATTTGTTTCTGGTGATTTTGAAGCAGATAACATGTTTAGAATGTCATGAAACTCAACACACATATGAGTATTAATGATAGTTAGACACTGGAAAAAGCTCATAAACGGGCGTGGAAGAGGCACTCTATAGCGCCACCTTTTGTCAAAAATGGGGGGGTTAGTTTTAGCTAAATACACCAAACTTGGTACATAAATTGTTCTAATCAAGCCGGACAACTTTCTAATTTACACTCATTAGCTACGACCAACTAGAAGCCGGCTATCTTTTTTTTAATGTCATTTTCGGGGAATATCAAGCTGTAAATAAATTCATACTCCTCCAAGCAGAAACAAGTAGTTCACACCAAACTTTGTCAACATGATGCCAATATACTGAAGATGCTAAATTGCTAACGGATTTAGGATATCTTGAACGGTGTATTAATGGCGATTTGTTAAAGTTACAGTAAAAAAGAGCAGTTATTTTCTTATATCTTTAAAGTGCAGCTTCCAAACACTTCAAAACTTTTTACATACATAGAGCAAGTCATTCTGAAGAAGTATGATTAGTTTCATGACTTTACAAAAGGTCTATGAATAACAGAAAATTAATAAACTATCAAGACATTTGATCACACTGGCTCTGTGTATGTGGGGGGATGGGTGAGTCTGTGTGTTAAGTGTGAGTGTGAGGAGGTGGGTGAGAGAGACAGACAGAGAGAGAGACACAGAGAGAGAGAGAGACTTTTAAACATCTCTTTAATCACTAGAAAAAAATAATTCAGTATTTATTTATTTAATTATTCGTTTTATTTTATTTATTTAATTATTCTTTTTTTTTTTTTTTTGCATTATAGCTTAAGAAATCTCCTACGCCTTATCTTTTTCTGTCAGTCTTAGGGACACAAATAAATAAAAATCCAAGAACCAGTTAATTTGTAGGGCACTGACAACATAATTTTATATAATTAGGTTAATAATTATGTTAATTACAACATAAAAAAATCTAAAGATACATACACGTGGTCTTATAAATTTTTGTGCTGCAAATAATAATTTGACACTAATTTGACACTGAACTATGACACCCTCTGACATGATATTCATCTGAATTTACATCATCTCATGAATGTAACAGTAAAACAGTTCAGCTCACAGATGAAGACTAAGCTGTAATGCAGGCAAAATATTTCACAAATGCTTATAGATCATTAAAATAATTATTAAAAATGGTAATATCTCGAACAGTGTGGCAATGGTGATTTATTAAAGTAACAGTAAAAAAAGATAGCAGTAATTTTCTTGTATCTTTAAAGTGCAGCTTCCAAACACTTCATAAAAAATTACATACACAGAACAAGTCATTCTTAGGAAATGTGATTAATTTCATGAATATACAATACACTATGGATAGCTGAACATTTTAAAACTATCAGACTTTTGATGTCACTCTCCTTCTGTGTGTGGGGGGGGATGGGTGTGTGTGTGTGTGTGTGTTCAGAGTCAGGGTGACACTGAGAGAGAGAGAGAGAGAGAGAGAGAGAACCTGAAAAGAGAGAGAGAGGGTCCTGAAGCTGCAAACACAAACTAACATGACTAACAACATCCAGCATCAGGACACTGAAACACCCATCCACAAAATTCTGCCCACCCAAATTATAAAAACACTAAAAGAAAATGATCTAACCTATTGGAATGAAACAACAGAAAAACAAAGTAAACTTGAATGTTATTTGACCCTAAATAGAGATTACACAACTGCAGAATATCTGAGTACAGTGAAAGACTGTAAATTAAGAAGACAAATGACGAGGTACAGACTGAGCGGTCATACTCTGACTATAGAGACGGGCAGATATCGAAAGCACTGGCTGCCCAGAAAGAGCCGCATCTGCCCATACTGTACCCATGGAGAAGTGGAGACAGAGCAACACTTCCTTACCAGCTGCTATGAAGAAATTAGAAAGAAATTTTATCTTAAATTTGAAATACTTTACCCTGACTTCAAAATGTTAAACAAGAAAACACAACTTCAATATTTATTAGATGAAAAACAAGATTGTATCTTACTAGCAGCAAGATACATTGACGCATTTATTAACACATTGAGCAATTATTATGATGTGTCTAAATAATAAGATTTATAAATGTACATTTAAATAGTTTATTAATCATTTACTTACACTTTCTAAATGATCTTATGAACCACTCACAATAATATATACGTACTGATGTTAATTAATATAGTTAATGTTAAAAACTGAAACCTTATTGTAAAGTGTTACTAAAGTTTTATATATTGTTCTGTCAGTGACGGCTCCAGGATTTTTTTGTTGGGGGTGCTACGGGGGGGCTTAACAGTTCAGAGGGGGTGATAAAAAACTAATTAAATTGAGAGAAAATAATGAACGCCTAACTTTAGCTATCGTATTTTTTTTATATACAGCATCTTCGAAAAAGGCATATTTAACTTTTTTCCTGTGGTATTAAACTTCACATATGCCACTGTTATTAGTAATATAACTTCTAATGCCAACTGCCAAATATGACACTTACAAAGTATTATAATTTATGAATATAGAAAAGAAAGAAATTTGGGATTTTTTATTTTTTCATTGTTTTCTTTTATTTATTTATTTATTTATTTAAGTTATCTTTATTTTTTTACACATATCTTGTCATTTTTTTCTGACCATCAAGTGTCAGTCAATCAATGCCAACTGTTAGGAAAACATGGTAAATTCTAACCATTTACAATAGATAGTGCCGACAATTCATACAACTATTTCCACACGGGCACACATTGCGGGAGATAACCTCCCCGTGCTGATTTGCATCGTATCATGTGTAGATGATAGCCAGAGATAGGCCATTGTAAAAAGCTTCAAAAATTGGCAATATTAAGAGGATTTAGCATTTCCAATTAATGTAGGCCTGTTACATTCTTCTTATTATTAGGCCTATTATTATTATTAGATTACTTTTATTATTAAATTACATGAAATTATTTGCTCCGCACTAATTTCATAGCTCATCACCGCATGATGCGCTGTGAGAATAATAAAATAGGCTAGCTTACTCCTCATTGAAAATGTTTTTAAAAACTTTTTTTAAAACAGGTCTATTAATTTATACAATGAATTATAGGCCTATAATTATAACACTGCACTCATCAATGAAAATTCAGAGCAGCTTTATTTCATGCACCGATTTTCAAAAACAACCTGTTTAACGCAAACTACATTTCTTCTCATGTTTTTTACTATATGAGCCACAAGAGAAATATTAAGGGAATAATTTGAGACCGTTATATACCGTTATCAGCATATGTTAAAATAGATTCGTCTCTCGTTGTCTCATAGAGAATATGCGCCATTAATGCAGCGTTAGCCGTCAGTTTTTTTACTTTCACTTTCTCTATAGTGAATTGACTGACGTTCACCGTCTTGCGCAAAGAATTGCTTGACCCCTCCCCATATTACCAATTGTTTATAGGCCACATATTTTTTAGGTTTTTAATATTTATTTTTCAATGTTAATGAGAGTGATACCGAGAGTTAAAAAACAGGAAAATCATTTGGAAATCCTTGGGGGGGGAGGTAGCTGTGCCGGGGCTAAGCAAGTTCGTGATGGGACCCGCCCTAGTGCCACCACTGTGTTCTGTGTGTGTTTCACAGAGTTGATGGTTTGGATTAACCCTTTAATTGCCGTATCCCTTAAAACCAGACTGCCAGAGGGTTACTGTAGTGCATGTGCCCGCTGGGCACGGTTGTTTGTTGCCACCGGGGTAGCGTTTGCACTGACGCTTGGGCCCGCCATCGCTGCTTGCAGCTATATTTATTTATTTATTTATTTTTTTTATTTTTTTTTTTTATTCTACCATCCGGGCACTTTTGGGGGCCTTAACATACTCAAAAACTCTTGAAAATTCGCACACACGTTGGAACCTGTTGGCGTCCGGACGCCACAGAGGCTGGGACCCGGGCGTGGCACAGGGGCTCTACGGCGCCCCCTAGAACACAGTTTGAAAACTTGATGTATAGCTCACACATACTTGCACGTATTCATATGAAACTCGGTACACATATAGATCTCATTGAGCCGAACAAATTTCACGCTGCATGTCATAGGCTCCGCCCAACAGGAAGTCGGCTATTCAGGGCTGTTTAAAAAAGCATGCTCTGGAATTTGATATACTCCTCTGAAGATTACCACCCGATTGCCACCAAACTCGGTGAACATGATCTCAAGACATTGGGGACGCAAAATTGCCAGGATATTTTTGATATCTCGAATGGTTTGCCCGTGGCGAGGCGATGAATTTATGGCGAAAAATGAGAGAAGGAAGCGTCTAATAACATCCACATACATTGTCTGATTTTGATCAAACTTCAGGGTTTTGTTCGTTGTATGATGCCGAGCGCATAGATGTGACTATTATGAGTCAAAGTTATAGCGCCACCAACTGGCAGCAGGAAGTGTGTCATTTTCAAAATGCTTTGAATTCAGCATCTTATTTTTAATCGATTTGCTTCAAACTTCATCAGAATAATGTCAAAACACGGCCGATGTAAAACTGTGAAGGGAATATTGATATCTAAAATACTGTTGCCATGGCAACGTTTCAAACTTGAAAATTTGTTTCTGGTGATTTTGAAGCAGATAACATGTTTAGAATGTCATGAAACTCAACACACATATGAGTATTAATGTTAGTTAGACACTGGAAAAAGCTCATAAACGGGCGTGGAAGAGGCGCTCTATAGCGCCACCTTTTGTCAAAAATGGGGGGGTTAGTTTTAGCTACAGACACCAAACTCGGTACATAAATTGTTCTAATCAAGCCGGACAACTTTCTAATTTACACTCATTAGCTATGACCAACAGGAAGCCGGCTATCTTTTTTTTAATGTCATTTTCGGGGGGAAACAAGCTGTAAATAAATTCATACTCCTCCAAGCAGAAACAAGTAGTTCACACCAAACTTTGTCAACATGATGCCAATATACTGTAGATGCTAAATTGCTAACGGATTTAGGATATCTTGAACGGTGTATTAATGGCGATTTGTTAAAGTTACAGTAAAAAGAGCAGTTATTTTCTTATATCTTTAAAGTGCAGCTTCCAAACACTTCAAAACTTTTTACATACATAGAACAAGTCATTCTGAAGAAGTATGATTAGTTTCATGACTTTACAAAAGGTCTATGAATAACAGAAAATTAATAAACTATCAAGACATTTGATCACACTGGCTCTGTGTATGTGGGGGGATGGGTGAGTATGTGTGTTAAGTGTGAGTGTGAGGAGGTGGGTGAGAGAGACAGACAGAGAGAGAGACACAGAGAGAGAGAGACTTTTAAACATCTCTTTAATCACTAGAAAAAAATCAATCAGTATTTATTTATTTAATTATACGTTTTATTTTATTTTATTTATTTATTTAATTATTCATTTTATTTTATTTTATTTTATTATTTTTTTATTTTTTGCATTATAGCTTAAGAAATCTCCTAGGCCTTATCTTTTTCTGTCAGTCTTAGGGACAAAAAAATATAAAAATCCAAGAACCAGTTAATTTGTAGTGCACTGACAACATAGTTTTATATAATTAAGTTAATAATTTATTCACCACACATATAATATTTTTTATTTAATTTTTTTTCCATTTCAAATTTGCACGTCAGACCTGGACACACATGATTGTCTGTATTGCATAGTGTTTTTGCTATTTTGTACATTGCCTATTTGTATATTGTTCTTTTGTTGTCTGTGTCCTGTCCCGTTGCTGTCATTCTGTTGCACTGTGGAGCTTTGTCACTATAACAAATTCCTCATATGTGTAAACATACCTGGCCAATAAAGCTCATTCTGATTCTGATAATCATGTTAATTACAACATAAACAAAATCTAAAGATACATACACGTGGTCTTACAACTTTCTAATTTACACTCATTAGCTACGACCAACAGGAAGTCGGCTACATTTATTTTAATGTGGGTATTTTGAAATATCAGGCTGTAAATAAATTCATACTCCTCCAAGCAGAAACAAGTAGTTCACACCAAACTTTGTCAACATGATGCCAAGATACTGAAGATGCTAAATTGCTAACGGATTTAGGATATCTTGAACGGTGTATTAATGGCGATTTATTAAAGTTACAGTAAAAAAGAGAGCAGTCATTTTATATCTTTAAAGTGCAGCTTCCAAACACTTCAAAACTTTTTACATACATAGAGCAAGTCATTCTGAAGAAGTATGGTTAGTTTCATGACTTTACAAAAGGTCTATGAATAACCGAAAATAAAAAAATCTATCAGACATCTGATGTGTTTGCACTATGCTGTGTGTGGGGGTGGATGGGTGTTTCTCTGTCTGTGTGTGTGTGTGTGTGTGTTGAGTGTGGAAGTGAGGGGGTGGGTGAGGGAGAGAGAGAGAGAGAGAGACAGACAGACAGAGACATTTAAACATCTTTTTAACCACAAGAAATAAAGATCAATCAGTATTTATTTATTTATTTAATTTATTTATTGCATTACAGCTTAAGAATTCTCTAAGGCCTTATCCTATTCTGCCCGTTTTAGGGACAAAATAAATCCTAGAACCAGTTAATTTGTAAGGCACTGACAACATAATTTTATATAATTAGGTTAATAATAATATTAATTACAACATAAAAAATATATTTTTTAAATCTTACACGTGGACTTATACATTTTTGTGCTGCAAATAATAATTTGAAACTCATTTGATACTGACCTATGACATCCTGTGAAATGACATCTGAACTTACATCATCTCATGGATGTAACAGTAAAACAGTTCAGCTCACAGATGAAGACTAAGCTGTAATGCAGGCAAAACTATTTCACAAATGCTTATAGATCATTAAAATAATTATTAAAAATGGTAATAGATCATAAAAAGTGTTGGCAAAAATTTACAATAAGGTCTCTTTGGTTAACATTATGTAATGCATTAACTAACATGAACTAACAATGAACAATCTATGTTTAGATCATTTATTAATATTTTTAATGTTAGTTAATACTAACATTAAAAAATATTAATTTTATGTTAATTCACATATATAAACTAATGATCAGATACAACTTTAAATTTTAAATTTTAGATTTTTCTTATGTTGTAATTAACATAATTATTAACCTAATTATATAAAACTATGTTGTCAGTGCCCTACAAATTAACTGGTTCTTGGATTTTTTTCTTTTTTTGTCTCTAAGACTGACAGAAAAAGATAAGGCCTAGGAGATTTCTTAAGCTATAATGCAAAAAATAAAAAAAATAAAAAATTACATAAAATAAAATGAATAATTAAATAAATAAATACTGATTTATTTTCTTGAGCTTCCCCTCTTTGAAAGACCAGCAGCCGCCACTGATATATATATATATAAAACATTAGTTAATGCATTGACGAACATGAACTAAAAAGGAACAATATATTTTAAAATAATTTATTAATCTTATTTAATGTTAGTTAATACTAACATTAAAAATATTATTTTTATGTTAATTCACAGTACATAAACTAATGTTAAGATACAACTTTATATTTTAATAATGTATTAATATTTTTTTTTACTTAACATTAATTAACATTAATACATTTTATATAATTATTGTTCATGTTAACTAGAATAGTTAAATAATATCGTTTTTAACATTAATTTATTCGAAACTAACCAACTAAGTATGAACAACCATTGTTTTACTATATTTCTTAAGAAAACAAATTCTAAAAAATAAAGTAAAAAAATCTTTATGTTAGTTCATGGTACAGTAACTGATGTACATTAACCAGACATTTTAATTAATAATGTAGTAGTCAATTTTGAACATATCATTAACCAAGATTCATAAGTGCTATAAAAATATTGTTCATGTTAACTTACATAATGTTAAAAACTAAAAACTTATTGAAAAGTGGTACAAAAGTTTTATGTTGTTCTTTGTGTGTGTGCGAGTGAGTGAGTGTGAGAGAGGATAGAGAGAGACTAAAATTAATAAAAGCTATATAAATATTGTTCATATGAATTAATATAGTTAATGTTAATATCTGAAACCTTATTGAAAGTGTTACCAAAGTTTTATATATTGTTGTGTGCATATGTGTGTGTGTGTGTATGTGTCTTTCACAGTATTGACAGTTTGGATTAACCCTTTAGTTGCTGTATCCCTAAAAAACAGACTGCCAGAGAGTTACTGTAAATGCATGTGCCAGCTGTGCCCCTTTTTCGTGATGCCACCAGGATGGCGGTTGCACTGACGGCTTGGGCCCGCCATCGCTGCTTGCAGCTATATTTATTTATTTATTTTTATTTTTTTTTTATTCAACCATCCGGGCACTTTTGGGGGCCTTAACATGCTCAAAAACTCTTGAAAATTCGCACACACGTTGGAATCTGTTGGCGTCTGGACGCCACAGAGGCTGGGACCCGGGCGTGGCACAGGGGCTCTACGGCGCCCCCTAGAACACAGTCTGAAAACTTGATGTATAGCTCACACATACTTGCACGTATTCATATAAAACTCGGTACACATATAGATCTCATTGAGCCGATCAACTTTCATGCTGCATGTCATAGGCTCCGCCCAACAGGAAGTCGGCTATTCAGGGCTGTTTAAAAAACGCATGCTTGGAATTTGATATACTCCTCTGAAGATTACCACCCGATTGCCACCAAACTCGGTGAACATGATCTCAAGACATTGGGGACGCAAAATTGCCAGGATATTTTTGATATCTCGAACGGTTTGCCCGTGGCGAGGCGATGAATTTATGGCGAGAAATGAGAGACAGGAAGCGTCTAATAACATCCATATACATTGTCTGATTTTGATCAAACTTCAGGGTTTTGTTCGTTGTATGATGCCGAGCGCATAGATGTGACTATTAGGAGTCAAAGTTATAGCGCCACCAACTGGCAGCAGGAAGTGTGTCATTTTCAAAATGCTTTGAATTCAGCATCTTATTTTTAATCGATTTGCTTCAAACTTCATCAGAATAATGTCAAAACACGGCCGATGTAAAACTGTGAAGGGAATATTGATATCTATAATACTGTTGCCATGGCAACGTTTCAAACTTGAAAATTTGTTTCTGGTGATTTTGAAGCAGATAACATGTTTAGAATGTCATGAAACTCAACACACATATGAGTATTAATGGTAGTTAGACACTGGAAAAAGCTCATAAACGGGCGTGGAAGAGGCGCTCTATAGCGCCACCTTTTGTCAAAAATGGGGGGGTTAGTTTTAGCTACAGACACCAAACTCGGTACATAAATTGTTCTAATCAAGCCGGACAACTTTCTAATTTACACTCATTAGCTACGACCAACAGGAAGCCGGCTATCTTTTTTTAAATTTAATTTTCGGGGAATATCAAGCTGTAAATAAATTCATACTCCTCCAAGCAGAAACAAGTAGTTCACACCAAACTTTGTCAACATGATGCCAATATACTGAAGATGCTAAATTGCTAACGGATTGAGGATATCTTGAACGGTGTATTAATGGCGATTTGTTAAAGTTACAGTAAAAAAGAGAGCAGTTCTTTTCTTATCTTTAAAGTGCAGCTTCCAAACACTTCAAAAGTTTTTACATACATAGAACAAGTCATTCTGAAGAAGTATGATTTGTTTCATGACTTTACAAAAGGTCTATGAATAACAGAAAATTAATAAACTATCAAGACATTTGATCACACTGGCTCTGTGTATGTGGGGGGATGGGTGAGTCTGTGTGTTAAGTGTGAGTGTGAGGAGGTGGGTGAGAGAGACAGACAGAGAGAGACACACAGAGAGAGAGAGAGAGAGACTTTTAAACATCTCTTTAATCACTAGAAAAATATCAATCAGTATTTATTTATTTAATTATACGTTTTATTTTATTTTATTTATTTATTTAATTATTCATTTTATTTTATTTTATTTTATTTTTTTATTTTTTTGCATTATAGCTTAAGAAATCTCCTATGCCTTATCTTTTTCTGTCAGTCTTAGGGACAAAAAAATATAAAAATCCAAGAACCAGTTAATTTGTAGGGCACTGACAACATAGTTTTATATAATTAAGTTAATAATTTATTCACCACACATATAATATTTTTTATTTAATTTTTTTTCCATTTCAAATTTGCACGTCAGACCTGGACACACATGATTGTCTGTATTGCATAGTGTTTTTGCTATTTTGTACATTGCCTATTTGAATATTTGTATATTGTTCTTTTGTTGTCTGTGTCCTGTCCCGTTGCTGTCATTCTGTTGCACTGTGGAGCTTTGTCACTATAACAAATTCCTCATATGTGTAAACATACCTGGCCAATAAAGCTCATTCTGATTCTGATAATCATGTTAATTACAACATAAACAAAATCTAAAGATACATACACGTGGTCTTACAACTTACTAATTTACACTCATTAGCTACGACCAACAGGAAGCCGGATATCTTTTTTTTAATGTCATTTTCGGGGAATATCAAGCTGTAAATAAATTCATACTCCTCCAAGCAGAAACAAGTAGTTCACACCAAACTTTGTCAACATGATGCCAATATACTGAAGATGCTAAATTGCTAACGGATTTAGGATATCTTGAACGGTGTATTAATGGCGATTTGTTAAAGTTACAGTAAAAAAGAGCAGTTATTTTCTTATATCTTTAAAGTGCAGCTTCCAAACACTTCAAAACTTTTTACATACATAGAGCAAGTCATTCTGAAGAAGTATGGTTAGTTTCATGACTTTACAAAAGGTCTATGAATAACAGAAAATTAATAAACTATCAAGACATTTGATCACACTGGCTCTGTGTATGTGGGGGGATGGGTGAGTCTGTGTGTTAAGTGTGAGTGTGAGGAGGTGGGTGAGAGAGACAGACAGAGAGAGAGACACAGAGAGAGAGAGAGAGAGAGAGAGAGAGACTTTTAAACATCTCTTTAATCACTAGAAAAAAATCATTCAGTATTTATTTATTTAATTATTCGTTTTATTTTATGTTATTTATTTAAATCTTCAATTTTTTAATTTTTTTTTTTTTTTGCATTATAGCTTAAGAAATCTCCTAGGCCTTATCTTTTTCTGTCAGTCTTAGGGACACAAATAAATAAAAATCCAAGAACCAGTTAATTTGTAGGGCACTGACAACATAATTTTATATAATAAGGTTAATAATTATGTTAATTACAACATAAAATTTTTTGTGTTTTATGAAAAATCATAAATCATAAAAAGATAAAATCATAAAAATCATAAAAGATTTTGTTAATGTTTTTACTTAACATTAATTAACATTAATACATTTTAGATAATTATTGTTCATGTTAACTAGTATAGTTCAATAATATCATTTTTTTATCATTAATTTATTCGAAACTAACCAACTAAGTATGAACAACCATTGTTTTACTATATTTCTTAAGAAAACACATTCTAAAAAATAAAGTAAACAAATCTTTGTTAGTTCATGGTACAGTAACTGATGTACATTAACCAGAAACTTTAATTAATAATGTAGTAGTCAATTTTGAACATATCATTAACCAAGAATCATAAGTGCTATAAAAATATTGGGTAACACTTCATAATAACTGCACGCTATGAATCATTAGGTAAGCATTAGTAAATAGTTAGTTAATCCTTTATTAAGCATTGTCCCAACATTAATAGTCATTAGAAAGTAGTTTATAAATACAGCTATAAATGCCTTGTTCTTTATTTATTAGGCATATCTATTACAAAGGAGATTTAAAGGCTCAGTTATCTTCCTAACAGAAAAAAATACACAAACACAACACAGAGGGATAGAGAACTCAGAAATATTTTTTCAAGATGCAAATAATGAAACTGTACACTTGAATATTTACTTTATTTTTTTAAATGAAATTGCAGAGGTTTATTTTTCATTTTTTATCAAGTGTACAGTCACCTTGCATCTTGAAAAAATATTTATGTGTTCTGTATCCCTCTGTGTTGTGTTTGTTTAACTTTTCTTTTTGGGAGATAAATGAGCTTTTAAATCTCCTTTGTCAATGCTTTATAATGTATAAATAGTCCTCACTTTAGATGAGCTCACACAAATAGATGGCTGGCAACTACTAAATGTTTTATAACTACCTGACTTAATCATGAATTAAAGCAGGAATATGTGTTAATAAAGCATTTATTAACACATTGAGCAATTATTATGATGTGTCTAAATAATAAGATTTATAAATGTACATTTAAATATTTTATTAATCATTTACTTACACTTTCTAAATGATCTTATGAACCACTCACAATAATATATACGTACTGATGTTAATTAATATAGTTAATGTTAAAAACTGAAACCTTATTGTAAAGTGTTACTAAAGTTTTATATATTTTTCTGTCAGTGGCGGCTCCAGGATTTTTTTGTTGGGGGTGCTAAGGGGGGCTTAACAGTTCAGAGGGGGTGATAAAAACTAATTAAATTGAGAGAAAATAATGAACGCCTAACTTTAGCTATCGTATTTTTTTTATATACAGCAGCTTCGAAAAAGGCATATTTAACTTTTTTCCTGTGGTATTAAACTTCACATATGCCACTGTTATTAGTAATATAACTTCTAATGCCAACTGCCAAATATGACACTTACAAAGTAATATAATTTATGAATATAGAAAAGAAAGAAATTTGGGATTTTTTCTTTTTTCATTGTTTTCTTTTATTTATTTATTTATTTATTTATTTAAGTTATCTTTATTTTTTTACACATATCTAGTAATTTTTTTCTGACCATCAAGTGTCAGTCAATCAATGCCAACTGTTAGGAAAACATGGTAAATTCTAACCATTTACAATAGATAGTGCCGACAATTCATACAACTATTTCCACACGGGCACACATTGCGGGAGATAACCTCCCCGTGCTGATTTGCATCATATCATGTGTAGATGATAGCCAGAGATAGGCCATTGTAAAAAGCTTCAAAAATTGGCAATATTAAGAGGATTTAGCACTTCCAATTAATGTAGGCCTGTTACATTCTTCTTATTATTAGGCCTATTATTATTATTAGATTACTTTTATTATTAAATTACATGAAATTATTTGCCCCGCAATAATTTCATAGCTCATCACCGCATGATGCGCTGTGAGAATAATAAAATAGGCTAGCTTACTCCTCATTGAAAATGTTTTTAAAAACTTTTTTTAAAACAGGTCTATTAATTTATACAATGAATTATAGGCCTATAATTATAACACTGCACTCATCAATGAAAATTCAGAGCAGCTTTATTTCATGCACCGATTTTCAAAAACAACCTGTTTAACGCGAACTACATTTCTTCTCATGTTTTTTACTATACGAGCCACAAGAGAAATATTAAGGGAATAATTTGAGACAGTTATATACCGTTATCAGCATATGTTAAAATAGATTCGTCTTTCTTTGTCTCAGAGAGAATATGCGCCCTTAATGCAGCGTTAGCCGTCAGTTTTTTTACTTTCACTTTCTCTATAGTGAATTGACTGACGTTCACCGTCTTGCGCAAAGAATTGCTTGACCCCTCCCCATATTACCAATTGTTTATAGGCCACATATTGTTTAGGTTTTTAATATTTATTTTTCAATGTTAATGAGAGTGACACCGAGAGTTAAAAAACAGGAAAATCATTTGGAAATCCTTGGGGGGGGGGGGGGTAGCTGTGCTGGGGCTAAGCAAGTTCGTGATGGGGCTATAGCCCTGTCAGGACCCGCCCTAGTGCCACCACTGTGTTCTGTGTGTGTTTCACAGAGTTGATGGTTTGGATTAACCCTTTAATTGCCGTATCCCTTAAAACCAGACTGCCAGAGGGTTACTGTAGTGCATCTGCCCGCTGGGCACGGTTGTTTGTTGCCACCGGGGTGGCGTTTGCACTGACGCTTGGGCCCGCCATCGCTGCTTGCAGCTATATTTTTATTTATTGTTTTTTTACAATCAAAAACCTTCAATGAAGTGTCAAAGCATTGTAAATTTCAGTTTTAGAAGAAATACAGCACACATTTTAATTAAAAGACATTTAACATTTAAAATACTGTATTGATGAACACAGAGCAGTTTCATCAATTTTATAAACTGTTGAATTAAATACCTTCAACTTCTGCCTTCAACTGAAGACATACAAAACCGATTCATCTACAAGATTGTCACTGTTTCACTCCACTATTGATTCTAAAAAAAATTGTATTATTCATACGTAAATTTACATTCAGAGCCCCTAGGAGTAATTGAAATACTAAAAATTGCATTTCTATCTTATTAGTTAGGGTTACTCCTATATGATGAGGTCATGATCTTACCTTTGAAATGGGTGGAGAAAGAAACAAATTGTGCTGTTTGCTGATAGCTTTGTATCTTGTATTTTCCAAATCAGATTTATATTATAATCCACAATATTCTGCTGACTCCTGTGGGCTCCATATAGCTCTGATAAAATATTTAGACCAGGGGTGCCCAAACCTGCTCCTGGCGATCGACTGTCCTGCAAAGTTCAGCTCCAACTCTAATCAAACACACCTGCCTTTAATTTTCAAGCGATCCTGAAGACCTTAATTAGTTGCTTCAGGTGTGTTTGATTAGAGTTGGAGCTGAACTTTGCAGGAAAGTCGATCGCCAGGAGCAGGATTGGGCACCCCTGATGTAGACAAACATTACATTGTATTTTAATTCTGAATCATAGCTATAAGTGTAATAATAAGTTAAATCAAAACATTCAACAAAGACCAGACACAGACCAGACAGACACGGCAGATAAAGAGCAGTCCTCCTCCAAATAGCCAGTAATCAGCTGGATCCTTGGTGTATGGGGGTAAAAAAAAAAAGATTATGCTGCAAGACACCTGTTTTGTCTAGTATTAAAGGGTTAGTTCACCCAAAAATGAAAATTGGCCCATGTTTTACTCACCCTCAAAGCATCCTAGGTATATATGACTTTCTTCTTTCAGACGAATCCAATCGGAGTTATATTAAAAAAATATTATATTGCTCTTCCAAGCTTTAGAATAGGAGTAGGTGGGTGTTTTTGTTCAACAGTCCAAAAGTAGTCAAATAAAGCGCGCATCCATAATAAAACATGCCTCACATGGCTCTGGGAGGTGAATAAAGGCATCCAGTAGTGAATCGATGTGTTTTTGTAAGAAAAATATCCATATTTAAAATGTTATAAATACATTTTTCTCACTTCTGCTGACTGTCATACGCGCAAGCCTTTCCGGGCGGATGACGTAGGATGTCAGCGCCAAAGAGGCATCGCAAATCTGTAATCGCATGTTGAGACAGATTGTTTATGATTTATTGGGATTATAAAAAAAATGAGTGGGTGGATTTTTACCATAATAGGCTGGTTGTTTTCAACCACTGCGGCCACACAACTGTGTTCAAACACCTTATAAAAGTGATTTTTGCATAATAGGTCACATTTAAAATAACAGAAAACTACTGTAAAAATTGTAGCGTTATTTTCCTTAAAAATAGGACTTTTTTATTTAAATGAACTGTAGGTCCAGAGTGAATAGAGTGCCATGTACTTTGTTTTGGTAATTTATTACACAGTGACAAGAAATATAGTGACACAGTAAAACCTGATATTTCACCTCACTTTGGTTGGCCTGAAGTTTTTATGCTGTGGTTTATATTTTCTCTTGATCTAATTCTAACTGCAGCTGACTCGTCTTGCTCTGTGCTATCACCAACAGAATGCTGATCAGCAGCACCTTGACAGCAGCTGTCAGTCATATGCCTCTTCCATCCTTTCTTATGGTCATGATGATATGATTTCATCTCTCTTGCTTTTTACCCTGTTAACGTGTTGGGTTCATCCTTCGTATTTAGAGTTTATGCACCCTCTGCTTTTTATTTTTATTTTCATGGACCATCAATCCTTCTCTTTCTCTCTCTTTCTTGCACCACTGTGAAGACTTTCACATGAGTCAGCTGTGCGCTGAGATGATATTCATTTTATTTGTGCTGTACCTTAGGAGTAGCTCTATATGAAATTTAGTTGGGTTTAGTCAGCCATAATGAGTGACAGCATCCTCAAGTGTAACATTTTTATGAATGTTTTTAAGAGACGCTTGCTTACTAAATCAACTTCTATTGTTTACTCACCCTCCAGTCGTTTCAGATCAATATCTATAAAAATTACAGAAAACAGCATAAAACTAGTCCATGCAACTTGAATGCTATATTTCACATATTTAAAGCCATGTAGTAGCTTTGTCTGAGGGACAGAACTAAATTTAAGTCTGTATTTGCTGAGAATCTTGTCTAAATCTCTTTCACACTGAGGTATAAATTCATGTAATATAAATACATCTCCTTATGTAGTGTTTCCCCATAGGATTTTGTGAGACTGTGGCTTGACCTCAGTTGCTCTTGGGGGTCCAGGGACATGGTAGACTGGAAGAAAAGTTTATACATTTTAAATGCATTAATCAGATACATACAATTAGGAAATATGTAAGACAAAATGTAATTAATATATATATATATTAGAGCTGCACGATTATGACAAAAATCATAATTGTCGATTATTCCCTTGAGATTGTAATTGCGATTATTACTAACGATTTTGAACAGATTGATGCCATTGTTTGAAGCTGCATGCCATATTTTCATATATATATATAAAAAGGCTGAAAACACTCTTCCTGAACTTGTATTGCTATTCTATAGCATTGAGCCTCAAATGTCAAATATACATTGGTTTGGTTTCTTCTTTAAACAAAAAAGGTAAAATTATGCATGGTATAATAATGTGTTATACTAAAACTAAAAGAAAAAATGGTTTACTAAAGCTATATATTTCATTTACAATTAAACAGAACATTTTACAGTACAATTTATACGATCAGGGCTCCAGACATTGGAGAGCAGTGGCACCAGCACCTGATTTGGTAGCACTGAACATGTAATATTACAAGTTTTGTCTCTTAGAAATGCACATTAGAACAGGAGCTTGAGTTGGGATGCAGATGTACATTTGGCAGTACCTTTGTGAAAACTGTAACAGCCTCATCTTTTATACATAACCAAAAGTACAGCACCTCATTACCATGGTAAAAAAGTAGCCTAACTATATGGTTTCTATGGTGTTTGCATTGAAAAACAGTAGCCTAAAGACATTCAGTCAATTACAAATCCACATCAACTGATAGAATAATTAACAAAATAATGTAATTATATTCCATTACTCCTTTAACATATTTAGTATATTAATAATATAATAATACTCAATATGAATATCCTACTTTTCTGCCACTGTACCATTGCTACCGTTAGTGTTACTAGAGTAAAACTATGGTAAATGTGGGTGATTTGTGGACTGAAACGTCTTCTAACTGGATCGTTGTTGCACTGTTTCTGCTGCTTGCTGCATCAGTGTTGATGAGAATAACAGCTCCGATTTATTTGGCTTTAGTTTAAATGAAAGAGACGTGATTTGTACTCTCTCTGCGCTGAACTCGAGTGCTTCTTACTGGATTTCACAGCGTTGTTTAGTGCGTGATCGCGGGTCACTGTAATAAACGCATACGCTCTAAGCTCGCGCTGCGCTGTTTTCTATTGAGGCGCGCGGATTAAAGGTCAGTGTGGCGCTCAGTTCAAACGAGTCCCGCTATTTTGTTCTGCTTTTGACACTTTGGCGTTTAACATATCTATCATGCACAACAGAGTGACAACGACTATCAGTTAGACAACATGTCTTTTATCCAGTGTGTTTGAGTTTGTTAAACCCCGCGCTGCAAACACCTCTTAAGCACACAGAATAATGCAAGTGGGCATTTTTAATTGTTTATTTATTTTTGTAATCGCGGCTTTGAACGATTACGTAATCGTGGCATCCATAATCGTAATCGCGATTAGAAATTCGATTAATTGTGCAGCCCTAATATATATATATATATATATATATATATATTATGAACAGAATAACGTGACACAAGCTTGTACATATTCAATCACGTTTGCTTCCATTTGTTTTTGATCAGTGCTTCGCTACACAACATACAAACTTTTACTCCAAAAGTGCGCAAATTATGTATTCACATGTTTACCTCATATATGTTTATATAGAATAGAACCATAATTTCTTAATGACTCGCAGAAAGACGATTCTCTGCCGATCCATATCAGTCAATATTGCGTGATCATAATTCCTACATTACGGTGACAGTAAACTTCTGTGTTCTGTCTCATATTACATTTATGCGTCAGTTTATTATATACAATATCTGCATTAGGCCACAGTAGAGTGAGTTTTGAGAAAAACATTGTGTATTGATCTCATACTGTCACTCTGAAATAGATTTGGGGCACACTGACTTTCTGAAAAGCCTTGCATGGGTTAAGGCGCGTGAACCAGGTTTACAAAACCCAGACGGTCTCTATATTAAATGGGAGCCCTGACAGTTAAAGTCCATTTCTGATTTTATTGTTGTTTCTATAAACCCATTTCATGTTAGTAAACATTGTGACGTTTTTCTGTGGGCGGAGCTTAGGTGGTGGCAGAAAGATCCCACTGACCGCTTCACTAATGCTAGCTATGAAGTCTGTTAGCTTGTTTTTTTTAACAATAACTTGAGAAATTCCAATTTTACCTGCATGTAAGGGCTGCATACCTGCATACTGTCCGTTATTTGAAAAGGTTAACTTTAACGGACGAAATTGGCCGACCTGCACTCACTCAAAGGATGGACGATCTGACAGGATTACCTCCGGTTGAGTGACTCACATCTAACGTGTATAGTAAAGACAAACTCACCGTGTATCTAGTCATGAAGATGTATTTAAATTTCAGCAGGCAAATATTTTTACAGCTACATTACTATTCCAGCCACAATTACTCATAACAATGTATATACAATTACACATGATTAAGCATATAAATCGTCAGTTTGTTTTTTTACACACATGCACACAGACATTATTTCATACACGACATAGTACTGAGATCCATAAGAAATCTTTAGACGCGCCCATAACAACAAAAGACAATACTTTATTTAAACTTTTCTGATAAGAAGTGTGCGCTGCCTGCAAACACAAGCTTTTTTGATGATAGTTTCTGTCCAGTCCGCTCGTTTTATCTCGTTTAACCACAGCTGTCGTCGTTTTTTTTTTTTGTCTTGGCAGTGGCAGCAGCATTAAAATTTCAATTTCAAAATTCTGACTTTATTCTCGCAATTCCAAGATTATATCTCACAAATCTGATAAGAAAAATCAACTGGTCATTCTCTCTTTTGAGTTATATCCCACACATCTGGCTTTTTTTCCCCTCAGAATGGA
This sequence comes from Schizothorax lantsangensis, assembly GCA_027422415.1. NCBI lineage: Eukaryota > Metazoa > Chordata > Actinopteri > Cypriniformes > Cyprinidae > Schizothorax > Schizothorax lantsangensis. The sequence continues at coordinate 20,742,473 of CM049853.1, read as the reverse complement.
AAAACTCGGTATTGTTGAGTTAAATCGAGTTATAAAGTCCGAAATACGAAATATAAAGTTGCATTTGCGAGAAAAGAAAAGTCTCAAAAAAGAATTGTGAGACAAAATAGGTAACGTTAAATGTAAAATGTTATGTTTAAATAGTATTTCATGCTGTAACTGTAACAACAGTACATTTTATCTCTTATTCTGTGGATCTTTCCCGTTTCACTCCGCTTGTTACCGTGTGTTTCTGCCACCACAATGCGCGCGCAGCTGCGAGTGATGTAACTGTGACGTCTACATGAAATTGTTCTATTGTCATGTTGCAGTATTTTACTTGCTGATGTTAAAATAAAAATATTTATATTTTTGGTATTTTATATGCTCTTTTGGTGATTGGTGGAGTAGCATCACCCGGGGGGGATATTTTTTTTTCACCGGGGATAAAAATAATTCAGCAGAGGCAGGGATACATAGACCAGAAGGGGGGAAATCCCCCCCATCCCCCCCTACAAATCGCACCCTGTATATATATATATAGGGTAAACGTACCTATTAAGCTCACGTACCCACACTTCCATTTTTGAGATCAGATTATAAAAATAAAAAATAATTTATTATCATACTTGATGTCTTAACCAATTGATATGTTTGTTACTATATACCTTCTGTAATTTCAAGTCAATCAGATCATTGCACACTGAGATATGGGTCTCCATGTGTTCACACTGTCTGGCGGCCATTTTGAAAGCTGTCTAAAAACTTTCACCAAAAGAGGAGCCTCTTAAATGTGCGTTTTTTTTAGATGTTTAAGCCTTTATTTTGGGTAAGTTTCACTACTTATTGTAAAATTAAGAGATTAATGTTCAGAATTTTGTATATTATAACCTGGAACTTGGATGTGGGAAATAATTACATTAGATCCAAAAGATAGTTTTAGCAACATAGCGCAGATGCTACAGAACACAGTTAGCCGACTAGCTGTATAAAATTGTGTGCTACGCTAACATATTACTTCACAGGCATTACTGGCTTGTACTTTTACATCCATAATATTATAAATTGACAGTTTATTGCTGGTCTGTCATTTTACCGTGCTGTAATTTTTAAAGATTTCATTTTATTTTAAGGTGAGCTTAAAGGGTGCACTACTATGAAAATCACACAGCTTCAGTGTGACATCAATAAGAAAAAGTATAATTTCATAGATATTGTTAATAATAGTTGTTCATATTGAAATATGTAGGAACTTAATACATGACCTAGACTGTTTATTTAGCACAAATCCTGTCATTTTAATAAATATTACATGAAATTTATTAAAAAATGTTGCTGCTCCAATTAAGCTCAGTGTGATCTCTTTAAGCTCGTCCACATTGAATGTCTATATAAATACTTCATAAACAGACTTTAAATATTAACTGATGGCTGTCACTTTAAGTTAAGTTCTATCAACTCAAATCTGCAGACTGGCTCTGATCTTTGGCAATTAGCATCAACTTTTCCAGACTGTAAATCTGTGGAAAATCTGGACAAAAATCATGTAGTGTATTCCAGCCTTAAGAGACTATAGATAAGTCTCTTTAAAAAGAGGTTTCATAATGAGGCTAGTTTCTGTGTTCATCCCCATGAATGAAATGTTTTATTGGTTTGTTTTATTTGATTTTTAAATGTTACTTAGCTGAACGTGGACTAGTCTAGATGTTGCAATGTGCTTAAAAAATTACACTTCACTATGAATATATAACTGATCAAATTCAAGCCTTGTTGCTTGATTTTAGTGTTCTGTTTTTTTTTGTGATTGACTTTGTACCTTCAAAAAAATATATTTTTACAATTATTCTTTAAAAAATTTCCTTAAAATAAACAAGAATTTTTAATAAAACATGATGTGAGCTTAATGGGAACAGGGGTGTGCTTAAAGGGTATACCATGTACCCATTAATCACAGTCGGACTTTTTGAATTTAATGATGTATATCTTAAATGAAATGCTTTTGTCATTTAAAATAAAATAAAATATTTTTGTGTGAGAGAAATATTTTATTTTAACCTTTTGTACTGAAACCAATATCTTGTGCACTAAAAATGTCTCAATGTAGATTTTGACGAGCTTAATAGGTACGTTTACCCTATATACAGTGAGGAAAATAAGTATTTGAACACCCTGCTATTTTGCAAGTTCTCCCACTTAGAAATCATGGAGGGGTCTGAAATTGTCATCGTAGGTGCATGTCCACTGTGAGAGACATAATCTAAAAAAAAAAATCCAGAAATCACAATGTATGATTTTTTAACTATTTATTTGTATGATACAGCTGCAAATAAGTATTTGAACACCTGAGAAAATCAATGTTAATATTTGGTACAGTAGCCTTTGTTTGCAATTACAGAGGTCAAACGTTTCCTGTAGTTTTTCACCAGGTTTGCACACACTGCAGGAGGGATTTTGGCCCACTCCTCCACACAGATCTTCTCTAGATCAGTCAGGTTTCTGGCCTGTCGCTGAGAAACACGGAGTTTGAGCTCCCTCCAAAGATTCTCTATTGGGTTTAGGTCTGGAGACTGGCTAGGCCACGCCAGAACCTTGATATGCTTCTTACAGAGCCACTCCTTGGTTATCCTGGCTGTGTGCTTTGGGTCATTGTCATGTTGGAAGACCCAGCCTCGACCCATCTTCAATGCTCTAACTGAGGGAAGGAGGTTGTTCCCCAAAATCTCGCAATACATGGCCCCGGTCATCCTCTCCTTAATACAGTGCAGTCGCCCTGTCCCATGTGCAGTAAAACACCCCCAAAGCATGATGCTACCACCCCCATGCTTCACAGTAGGGATGGTGTTCTTGGGATGGTACTCATCATTCTTCTTCCTCCAAACACGTTTAGTGGAATTATGACCAAAAAGTTCTATTTTGGTCTCATCTGACCACATGACTTTCTCCCATGACTCCTCTGGATCATCCAAATGGTCATTGGCAAACTTAAGTCGGGCCTGGACATGTGCTGGTTTAAGCAGGGGAACCTTCCGTGCCATGCATGATTTCAAACCATGACGTCTTAGTGTATTACCAACAGTAACCTTGGAAACGGTGGTCCCAGCTCTTTGCAGGTCATTGACCAGCTCCTCCCGTGTAGTTCTGGGCTGATTTCTCACCTTTCTTAGGATCATTGAGACCCCACGAGGTGAGATCTTGCATGGAGCCCCAGTCCGAGGGAGATTGACAGTCATGTTTAGCTTCTTCCATTTTCTAATGATTGCTCCAACAGTGGACCTTTTTTCACCAAGCTGCTTGGCAATTTCCCCGTAGCCCTTTCCAGCCTTGTGGAGGTGTACAATTTTGTCTCTAGTGTCTTTGGACAGCTCTTTGGTCTTGGCCATGTTAGTAGTTGGATTCTTACTGATTGTATGGGGTGGACAGGTGTCTTTATGCAGCTAACTACCTCAAACAGGTGCATCTAATTTAGGATAATAAATGGAGTGGAGGTGGACATTTTAAAGGCAGACTAACAGGTCTTTGAGGGTCAGAATTCTAGCTGATAGACAGGTGTTCAAATACTTATTTGCAGCTGTATCATACAAATAAATAGTTAAAAAATCATACATTGTGATTTCTGGATTTTTTTTTTTAGATTATGTCTCTCACAGTGGACATGCACCTACGATGACAATTTCAGACCCCTCCATGATTTCTAAGTGGGAGAACTTGCAAAATAGCAGGGTGTTCAAATACTTATTTTCCTCACTGTATATATATATATATATATATATATATATATATATATATATATATATATATATATATACAGTGGTTACGGAAAGTATTCAGACCCCCTTAAATTTTTCACTCTTTGTTATATTGCAGCCATTTGCTAAAATCATTTAAGTTCATTTTTTTTCCTCATTAATGTACACACAGCACCCCATATTGACAGAAAAACACAGAATTGTTGACATTTTTGCAGATTTATTAAAAAAGAAAAACTGAAATATCACATGGTCCTAAGTATTCAGACCCTTTGCTGTGACACTCATATTTTTAACTCAGGTGCTGTCCATTTCTTCTGATCATCCTTGAGATGGTTCTACACCTTCATTTGAGTCCAGCTGTGTTTGAGTATACTGATTGGACTTGATTAGGAAAGCCACACACCTGTCTATATAAGACCTTACAGCTCACAGTGCATGTCAGAGCAAATGAGAATCATGAGGTCAAAGGAACTGCCTGAAGAGCTCAGAGACAGAATTGTGGCAAGGCACAGATCTGGCCAAGGTTACAAAAAAATTTCTGCTGCACTTAAGGTTCCTAAGAGCACAGTGGCCTCCATAATCCTTAAATGGAAGACGTTTGGGACGACCAGAACCCTTCCTAGAGCTGGCCGTCCGGCCAAACTGAGCTATCGGGGGAGAAGAGCCTTGGTGAGAGAGGTAAAGAAGAACCCAAAGATCACTGTGGCTGAGCTCCAGAGATGCATTCGGGAGATGGGAGAAAGTTGTAGAAAGTCAATCATCACTGCAGCCCTCCACCAGTCGGGCTTTATGGCAGAGTGGCCCGACGGAAGCCTCTCCTCAGTGCAAGACACTTGAAAGCCCGCATGGAGTTTGCTAAAAAACACCTGAAGGACTCCAAGATGGTGACAAATAAGATTCTCTGGTCTGATGAGACCAAGATAGAACTTTTTGGCCTTAATTCTAAGCGGTATGTGTGGAGAAAACCAGGAACTGCTCATCACCTGTCCAATACAGTCCCAACAGTGAAGCATGGTGGTGGCAGCATCATGCTGTGGGGGTGTTTTTCAGCTGCAGGGACAGGACGACTGGTTGCAATCGAGGGAAAGATGAATGCGGCCAAGTACAGGGATATCCTGGACGAAAACCTTCTCCAGAGTGCTCAGGACCTCAGACTGGGCCGAAGGTTTACCTTCCAACAAGACAATGACCCTAAGCACACAGCTAAAATAACGAGGGAGTGGCTTCACAACAACTCCGTGACTGTTCTTGAATGGCCCAGCCAGAGCCCTGACTTAAACCCAATTGAGCATCTCTGGAGAGACCTAAAAATGGCTGTCCACCAACGTTTACCATCCAACCTGACAGAACTGGAGAGGATCTGCAAGGAGGAATGGCAGAGGATCCCCAAATCCAGGTGTGAAAAACTTGTTGCATCTTTCCCAAAAAGACTCATGGCTGTATTAAATCAAAAGGGTGCTTCTACTAAATACTGAGCAAAGGGTCTGAATACTTAGGACCATGTGATATTTCAGTTTTTCTTTTTTAATAAATCTGCAAAAATGTCAACAATTCTGTGTTTTTCTGTCAATATGGGGTGCTGTGTGTACATTAATGAGGAAAAAAAATGAACTTAAATGATTTTAGCAAATGGCTGCAATATAACAAAGAGTGAAAAATTTAAGGGGGTCTGAATACTTTCTGTACCCACAGTGGGTATTTAGTAGAAGCACCCTTTTGATTTAATACAGCCATGAGTCTTTTTGGGAAAGATGCAACAAGTTTTTCACACCTGGATTTGGGGATCCTCTGCCATTCCTCCTTGCAGATCCTCTCCAGTTCTGTCAGGTTGGATGGTAAACGTTGGTGGACAGCCATTTTTAGGTCTCTCGAGAGATGCTCAATTGGGTTTAAGTCAGGGCTCTGGCTGGGCCATTCAAGAACAGTCACGGAGTTGTTGTGAAGCCACTCCTTCGTTATTTTAGCTGTGTGCTTAGGGTCATTGTCTTGCTGGAAGGTAAACCTTCGGCCCAGTCTGAGGTCCTGAGCACTCTGGAGAAGGTTTTCGTCCAGGATATCCCTGTACTTGGCCGCATTCATCTTTCCCTCGATTGCAACCAGTCGTCCTGTCCCTGCAGCTGAAAAACACCCCCACAGCATGATGCTGCCACCACCATGCTTCACTGTTGGGACTGTATTGGACAGGTGATGAGCAGTGCCTGGTTTTCTCCACACATACCGCTTAGAATTAAGGCCAAAAAGTTCTATCTGGGTCTCATCAGACCAGAGAATCTTATTTGTCACCATCTTGGAGTTCTTCAGGTGTTTTTTAGCAAACTCCATGCGGGCTTTCGTGTGTCTTGCACTGAGGAGAGGCTTCCGTCGGGCCACTCTGCCATAAAGCCCCGACTGGTGGAGGGCTGCAGTGATGGTTGACTTTCTACAACTTTCTCCCATCTCCCGAATGCATCTCTGGAGCTCAGCCACAGTGATCTGTGGGTTCTTCTTTACCTCTCTCACCAAGGCTCTTCTCCCCCGATAGCTCAGTTTGGCCGGACGGCCAGCTCTAGGAAGGGTTCTGGTCGTCCCAAACGTCTTCCATTTAAGGATTATGGAGGCCACTGTGCTCTTAGGAACCTTAAGTGCAGCAGAATTTTTTTTGTAACCTTGGCCAGATCTGTGCCTTGCCACAATTCTGTCTCTGAGCTCTTCAGGCAGTTCCTTTGACCTCATGATTCTCATTTGCTCTGACATGCACTGTGAGCTGTAAGGTCTTATATAGACAGGTGTGTGGCTTTCCTAATCAAGTCCAATCAGTATAATCAAACACAGCTGGACTCAAATGAAGGTGTAGAACCATCTCAAGGATGATCAGAAGAAATGGACAGCACCTGAGTTAAATATATGAGTGTCACAGCAAAGGGTCTGAATACTTAGGACCATGTGATATTTCAGTTTTTCTTTTTTAATAAATCTGCAAAAATGTCAACAATTCTGTGTTTTTCTGTCAATATGGGGTGCTGTGTACATTAATGAGGAAAAAAAATGAACTTAAATGATTTTAGCAAATGGCTGCAATATAACAAAGAGTGAAAAATTTAAGGGGGTCTGAATACTTTCCGTACCCACTGTATATATATTATACTTTACAATAGTAAAATTACAACTATTATACTTTAATAATTTCCTCACAAGCTTTAAACTCTGGAGTTTTTATTTTGGATAAAACTGCAGGGAAACTTTTGTTTCAAGCGTACAAACACAAATCTAAAGAAATGCTTTAAAGTTCTGTTTGTAAAAATATTAGAATTATATGAATATGCAAATGTGAATCTGGTGCATGTTGCATTCCCAAATGCATGTTAAATTCACAGCACAAAAAGAGGCAGAGTTCACAGCATTTACTGTGAACCGAGCTAATATCCTGGATCATGAGCTGCTTGCATGCAAAAGAACACATTGCTTGTACTGGGGCCTATCAATATCCAAGTTCATCCATTGCTCTTTTGTGGTTCTTTTTCTGCTTTTCATTTCAGCACATTTCAGAGTCATTTAAATTATCTTTCTTTTTTCCCTGTTTGTTCTTCTAGATGAAAACAGTGAGTGTAGCTCTAGTTTTATGTCTCAATGTTGGCGTGGACCCTCCTGATGTAGTCAAGACTTCACCCTGCGCCAGACTAGAGTGCTGGATAGGTGAGTTCCTCCATCCATCCACCAGTTCATCCAGAAATTTTGTAACTTTCTTAATTTAAATGTTCAGAGATGATCTGAAATTGAATTGTATCAGACATTCTTTATTCAATAAATATCTGTTGCAGTTATGTACTATGGTAAAGTGGAATAAAGATTGTTTCATGTACATGATACTGTGTAATAAGGAAGAAAATACTCTACATATATCTGAAAAAATCTGAAGCAAGCAATGTGTTGGAAGTATGGTGATGCATAAATGTTTACATAGCAGTCAGCATTGATTTCTGTTTAAGTCAATTTTGATTTAATAAACATTGGCTTTCCTTTATGATTTCAGCTATAAACCAATTAAATGAACCCTTGCCGTAGAGAAAACATGATCATCATCTCTGTTTTGCATTTCAGTAGTTGTGATGTGTATGCAGTGCAGGAATATGTTTAAAAATCCATACAGATTTGATTTTGTGTGCGTGTTTCTGCCAGGTTTTATTCTAGGATGCCTATTGTACTTTTGGAAGATTCTGAAAGGTTTAGATAAAATTGATGTCATCTGGCATTCTCTGTAAAATAAGTTTTGTATTAATGTATTTTTAGAGTATTTTGTATTACTCTATAATAATTTATAACAATACAATAATAGTGTAATAATTTGTATTTTCTCGACTTTTCTCTATCTTCTAGACCCTCTGTCCATGAGTCCACAGAAAGCCCTTGAGACGATAGGGGCCAATCTACAGAAACAGTATGAAAACTGGCAGCCCAGGGTAAGAGCTGTCCTTCCTGCTGTTACCTCATGTAACACAAACACATTCTCACTAGAGGTGAAATGAAATCTGTAAAAAAAAAATGGCACTTTGATATGCATGTTTGCACCATGGTCTTGCCACTGGTGCATCAGATTCATAGAAAAATATAAAGCATCAAATAATTAGGACATATGGTGGTGGCCTTGAGTTTGGTGAGTAACTAAAGTAATGTTAATTATTTAGCTAATAAATTAATGGTGTTATAATTTGCATTTTGGGGTGAAACTGTCATTAATAGTAGTAAGTGGAAAAGATGGCATGCAGGCAAAATGACCCTAACCTAACCTGACCCTTCGTAGGGAGCTTGATTGACAGGCGATCTGACCAATCATAATGCCAAATTCGCCATTTTGTCCGCCAAACAAACGAGACAGGAGAGTAGATTAATATGGGGGGACTTAAACTTGAAAAATGGTGTATATTGATGTCTTTCTGAGGTTGAAATAAAATACCTTATGATGTTCATTCGTGTTTATTTCGTGCTTTAAGTAAATATGAAAAGATGATCAGTTCACATGCCACTTGAACTGAGGCCCTACAACGATCTGCCACGACACATTAAAGAGCCACAAAATGGTATTTATTCTCTGAATTTCTTAAATTACAAAATTAAGATATACATTAAGACTTTCATACAAGAAGTAACCTGCTCTGTCTTGTCTGTTGCCGCGTTGTCAGTGTCCTCTTTGCTCCGTGATGTATTTTTCACTGCGTGAGAAAAGGATGTGTGGCGTGAGAGCGGCATGGCTTGTTGGACGTAGCAACAGTAACTAAGGCAGGCTGGTGTTTGCGAAGGGTCAATTACATCCCCCTTATCTCATTGTAAACCAGTATCACTTTATATCATGACACAAAAGAAGAAATTATGACAAATATTTGTAATCAGTTTTGGTTTCCATGAAAAAGTTCACGTTTTGCACCTAGGCAGCAAATGCATTTACATGGGAATTGCACTTTCAGAAATGTTATTAAAATAATTTAGTTATCAAACAGGAAATGATAAATGAAAAGATTCCATTCTAAATAAAAAAAATCATAATATCGCTTTCATAACAAACAAAGTTTATAGGAGTTATGCATTGAGAAATCATATTTTCCCTGAACGTTATTGTAATTAGCTGAAAGGTTAAATATTTATAATTAATTGTGAATAATTATAAATATTTGTATCAGCAGTACACATTAACTGATATAGCAGAATTCATGTTAAGGTTAGCTAACCTGCGAGCATGAGAGTGATAGAGTCAGCTGACCACTACTTAAGCGAATCTTCAGTTTCTTAAGGTAGCTTATATTAAAACCTCTGTTCAGTGACATTTTAAATGTTTGATACTTGCATTGCCTTAAAGGTTGAATGAGCATCCATATGCAGTTTTGACTGAAATCTTGATGTGTTTTTCTGGAATGAGAGAGATGCTGTAGTGAGAGAGGTAGTGGTGAAGTTGCATCAGATTCTTCCTTAGGTGAAGCAAAGAATGACATGTTATGACAATGGATGTTTTTCTTCCTGACTCAGCGAGCTGACTGTGGTGTGATAGGATTGCTCACTAAAGGTCTGGCCTCAGACAGTGGTCTTTAACTTTTACAGAAGTCACACCTTGTGAAGGCGGATTGACCGATGCAATGGAGTCATTTTGAGCATGAGAATTTCCTTTTTTTACATTATCAAATTTGTGTGCCATTAAACTCTAATTATTGTAACAGGAGAATGCAAGTCATGGGAAAAGCGTACTCACATCAGGTTACAGACATACAGGTTACTTCCACAGCAAGAGAAAAAATAAATAATTATACATACAGTAAGTAGTCAATGAAAATGCCTATTACCGCCGCAAGGCCACGGCGTTAAATAAAACTGAGTCATATGTGAAACTCATTCGTGAAATCATCACCAGGTGGTGAAAAGAGACGGTGACACCACTGCTCTATAAAGCTGGAACTGTGACATTTTTACTTATAAAGATATCAAATAATGAAAAAAAACAGTAATATTACAATATTATGTTACAACTGAATGTTACAAAGCATTATAACATTTAATCTCGTTGTTCATCATATAAATGTTTAATGTTCCAGCTACATGACCACTATTACGTGAAATATTACAGTGACAGCAGTGCTTGAATTGTGCTTACTTTTTTATAGTATTTTAGATTAGCTCTTTGAATCAGAATCAGAATTAGCTTTATTGCCAGGTATGTCTGCACATACGAGGAATTTGTTTTGGTGACAGAAACTCCAAAGTGCGACAGAATGACAGTGACAAGACAAGACACAGATAATAAAAATAATAATATACAAATATACAAAATAGACAATTTAGTATGTACAGGTATGTTAGGTGCAAATTTGAAATGTAATAAGTATGTGTGTTAAATAAATAAATGTATGATAGTGTTGTGTGTTTCATGTTTATTGTTAAGTGTTCAAATGTTCATGAGATGGATTGCCTGAGGGAAGAAACTGTTCCTGTGCCTGGTCGTTCTGGTGCTCAGAGCTCTGTAGCGTCGACCAGACGACAGCAGTTCAAAGAGGGAGTGTGCTGGATGTGAGGGGTCCAGAGTGATTTTGCCAGCCCTTTTTCTCACTCTGGATAAGTACAGTTCTTGCAGAGTGGGGAGGGTTGTACCAATGATTTGCTCAGGTCAGATTTGGTAGCTGAGCTGAACCAGACAGTTATTGACGTGCAGAGGACAGATTCAATGATGGCGGAGTAGAACTGTTTCAGCAGCTCCTGTGGCAGGTTGAACTTCCTCAGCTGGCGAAGGAAGTACAACCTCTGCTGGGCCTTTTTGACAATAGAGTCTATGTGAATGTCCCACTTCAGGTCCTGAGAGATGGTGCTGCCCAGGAATCTGAATGACTCCACTGTTGTTACAGTGCTGCTCATGATGGTGAGTGGGGGGAGTGCAGGGGGGTTTCTCCTGAAGTCCACAATCATCTCCACTGTTTTGAGCATGTTGAGCTCCAGGTTGTTAAGACTGCATCAGACAGCCAGCTCCTTAACCTCCTGTCTGTAAGCAGACTCGTCACCATCCTGAATGAGGCCGATCAGTGTGGTGTCATCAGGACCTTGACAGAGGTGTCTTTAGATGTGCAGTCGTTGGTGTAGAGCAGTGGTCCTCACTATTTTTTTCATGGGAGCCACACTGATAGTGCAAAGTCAATCGGAGAGCCACTTTTTCTACGAAGTATCAAAAAGTATCAAAAGTTACATCCAGTCATAAATAGCATGTCTTCTGTCATCCCTGATATGCAATGCAATGTAATACAAAAGGGGCTAGCATTCTTTATCATTTACCAGCCAAATTTGTAACTAGGACAAGATGATTTCTAAAAAAGCAGGATTACCTTAATGCTGGGAAGATCTAACCATCCAAGTGCACATTTGGTGTTAAGAACTGTTAAGATTAAAACTGGCAACTCCGCAGTGAGTCGGTGTCATGGACGTAGGACAGAGCAAGTGTAAATATCTCTAGTCTATATTTCCATCTTGTAATGCCGCTGTTTTAGGTATTTTTTAAAAATATAAATTATTTGTAATATAGCAGACACTGTCTGACCGTGTCTACACCAGACGCGACAGTCGTGCCGCGCCCTGCTGCGCTAAAAGTCTGTCTACACTTGACGCGAAAAAGCGACAGTTGCAAATCATTTGAACGTAGTGTCAGTACAGTTCATCATAAATAGAACGAGACATCAGTTTACTGATGGGGATCGTGTCGCATCGCGCCGCATCCAGTGTAGACAACATCAATGGGTTCCAGAGTATGTGAGCGGAGTGGAGCGCCAACAATTTCCTCTCTGCGCTCAGAGCTTTTAATAATTACTCCGCTCCAACTCCGCTCCGGGTTCACCATTTCCCCACTCCCGCTCCACTCCTCGCTCACTGATATCAGAAACACCTCTCCGCCTTCGTTCAGCGTCTGAGGTATTTCAGTATGTTTGAAATATCACAGTTCTGTTCATAACGTATATTAAAAGAAGAGAGGAAAATAAAATAACAGGTGAGTTTCAAAGTGGCTTATTGGAAGTGTGCAAACTTTTTTTCCTACCACATGACAAGCTAAAATCAGCATTAAAAGGTATAATTTCTGCTTTTTGCAGTGCCAATTTTGTTTCTAAAGAAAATAGCAGTACGTTTTCGTGAGTTATTTTACCTACGGATCGCTTCATTTCTTACAGATTTCTGCTCATTCGAAATCAGATACAGATGAAGTAGCACTGTAAGATTACATTTGTTTGAATGCATTATTGAGAGAGCGATTGCGTGTGAATATGTGTTGTAGTACTTGTTTAAATCATGCTTTCACCTGGAAATATTCAGTATCAGAAGTAACAAAGTTACAAATTCATTGAGAACTATAACATCAGCTCACATCATCATAGCCTTCACATTCTTTTTTATTTGAGTGATCCTTTTCTATCAAGCTAGCTAAATATGTTTAACATGTGAATTCTTGCTAAATATGCAGTTATATTACGAGCCGTTGGCATGAATTGTACTCGTGATGGAGTGCTCTTGGAGCGAGTGAAAACCATGACGCTCCGACTTTTAAAAAGTCCGCTCCTCCCTCCATTCAAAATTACACCGCTCCGCTCAAGTAGGCCTACTCTGATGGGTTCTATTGTCTTTTGTCGGATCGCGCCAGATCGCGTCCTGTGTAGACATGGTGTGAGTTTTTTAATGGGTTATGTTATAGCCAGCTTGTTTTTAATTATTTATGAAATATCTGGATTGACTGCATGATCATATCATCGTATTATTTACTGCCATGCGAGCCACAAAGTAAATCTGGCGAGCCGCATGAGGCTCGCGAGCCGTGCAATGAGTAACACTGGTGTAGAGGGAGAAGAGCAGTGGGGAGAGAACACAGCCCTGAGGAGCTCCAGTGCTGATCGTATGGTTGTTGGATGTGTATTTTCCCAGACTCACTAGCTGCTGCCTGTCTGTCAGGAAGCTGGTGAGCCATTGACAGACGAAGGTGGGCATGGAGAGCTGAGTTAGTTTGGGCAGGAGGAGTGATGGGATGATCGTGTTAGAAGCTGAGCTGAAGTCCACAAACAGGATCCTCACATAAGTCCCTGGTCTGTCCAGATGCTGCAGGATGAAGCGCAGTCCCATGTTGACTGCATCATCCACAGACCTGTTTGCTCTGTAGGCAAACTGCAGGGGGTCCAGTGATGTCCTTCAGATAAGCCAAAACCAGTTTTTCGAATGACTTAATGACCACAGATGTTAGAGCCACGGGTCTTTAGTCATTAAGTCCTGTTATCTTGGGTTTCTTTGGGACGGGGATGATGGTGGAGTGTTTGAAGCAGGAAGGGACTTCACACAGCTCCAGTGATCTGTTACCCCTTTTCCACCAAGGCAGTTCCAGTGCTGGTTCGGAGCCAGAGCCTAGTTTCAAACCGGTTCTTTGTCTTTCCACACCCAAAGCACCAGCTCCGAACCAGGAAAAGCGGTTCGTAAGTAGCACCAAAACATTGCTGGGCTAGAAGGAAGAACCGCTTGCGTCAGGGGCTGGGGGCGGAGTTACCGTGACCAACAAGACGAACAGAAACTTTGGACCGCCATATTTGAAATAGCAGCTAAACACGAACACGTTGGATTCACCGTGTTTGGATGCCATGTAGTGTCGCAACGCCATGATTATCAATAGCAATGCAACGTCCGCCATTGTTGATAGTTTGTTTAGGCTTGTTCGGGATGGATCGGCGCTGCGCGGACCGGTCGGTGCGAGGCATCGGGGTGCTGCGTGAGCGACTGGAAAGCAGACGGCTCTTTATGCTTTTGGATCGCTCTCTCTGTGCTTTAGTGTGTTGTGTGCCGATCGATCTGTCTGCGTGGCGCCAATACACCTCGAACAAGCCTGTTGTGTTTGGTGTTGCCGCGGCCGTGCTAGTGAAACAAAACATGAAACGTATTCAGTGACGTAACACCTGGCTCTGTTTTGGCTCTCTAGCCTGGGGAAAAGCAACCGGTTCTTAAAGGGCTCGCCAGTCGAACCAACTAAGAACCGGCAATAGCACTGGCTCTGAACTAGCACCTGGTTCCTGCAGGTGGAAAGGGGGTATGTGTGAATATGGGGGCCAGCTGGTCAGCGCAGGATTTCAGACAGGCTGATTTCACACCGTCTGGGCCGGGTGCCTTTCTTCTCTTGTTCTTTCTGAAGACCTGGCGCACATCATCTTCACTGATCTGGAGTGCAGGGGGGGGGGAGATGGGGGTTGCTGGAGGTGTTAATGGTGTTTTTTCAAACCTGCAGTAGAACTCATTCAGATCGTCTGCCAGTTGTTGTTTCTCCACAGTGCTGGGGGATGGTGTCTTGTAATTGGTGATGTCTTTCAGACCTTTCCACACTGGAGCAGGATCACTGGAAGAGAATTGGTTTCTTAGCTTACCTGAATAATTCCTCTTTGCCACTCTGATCTCCTTTTCCAGTGTTTATTTGGCCTGTTTATACAAGACTCTTCCCATTCCTGTAAGCATCTTCTTTGGCCTGACGGAGCTGGTAGGAATCCTGGTAGGAATGCACATATCTTCACAGAAACTGATATAAGATGTTACAGTCTCTGTGAGCTCATCCAGATCGTTTGCAGCAGCTTCAAAAACACTCCAATCAGCAAGGCCGAAACAGGCTTTTAAATCTTGCTCTGCTTCATTAGTCCATCTTTTAACAGTCCTTAAAACAGGTTTCTGTATTTTGGCAGTTCACGGGAGAGATTTGCTTTATTAAAGTTCCCTAGAATGATAAGAACAGAGTCCGGGTATTGTTGCTCAGTCTCTGTGATCAGATCAGCGAGTTTCTGTAAAGCTGAGCTCACGTGCGCTTCCGGTGGAATGTAAACACTGAATGAACGAGAATGAACGAGTAAAACTCCCGTGGCGAGTAGAAAGGCTTACAGTTAATGAAGAGAACTTCCAGATCAGGACAGCACATCTTCTTTAACACAGTTACATCTGTACACCACCTTTCATTGATGTAAAAGCACGTCCCGCCGCTGCGCGATTTCCCCGTTGATTTTGCGTTGCGATCCGCTCTAAACAGCTGAAAGCTCGGCAGATGGAGTACGCTGTCCGGAATGGCGTCATTCAGCCAGGTTTCTGTGAAACACTGAGCAGCAGAGTTTGAAAAGTCCTTGTTTAACCGAGAAAGCAGAAGGAGTTTGCCGGTTTGTTGGGTAGAGAGCAGAGATTCGCCAGATGGATACTGGGTAGCGGCGTTCGAAATCCTGAGCTTCATTTGAATGTTTAGATTACATTTAAAGAGGTGTGCATTATGCCACAACAAATAAAACAATAAAAACATTGATTATTGTTAATAGAAAGATTGTTGAGTGATATAGGCCTAGTTCTAAAACATTGTCACATTAATGTTACAAATGAAAGTTTTGAAACTTACATTTAATAATTCGCTGATACATTTCAGCGGGTCACACATTCTTTATCTGTCCTTTTTTTGACACATGTATTGAACACACTTACTGAAATTTATTTAATACTTCGTACAAAAGCCTTTGTTGGTAATGACAGCTTCGAGACGCCTCCTGTGTGGAGAAACTAGTCGTATGCATTGCTCAAGTGTGATTTTGGCCCATTCTTCCACACAAACAGTCTTCAAATCTTGAAGGTTCCATGGGCCTCTTATATGAACTCTGATCTTTAGTTCTTTCCATAAACTTTCTATTGGCTTCAAGTCAGGTGATTGGCTGGCCATTCTTGCAGCTTTACTTTCTTTCTCTGAAACCAATTGAGAGTTTCCTTGGCTGTGTGTTTGGGATCATTGTCTCGCTGAAATGTCCACCCTCATTTCATCTTCATCATCCTGGTAGATGGCAGCATATTTTTATCAAGAATGTCTCGGTACATTTTTCCATTCATCCTTCCTTCAACTATATGAATTTTGTCAGTGCCACACCATGATGTTTTGGGGTGATGTGCAGTGCCATTTGACCTCCAAACATGGTTTGTATTATGGCATCCAAAGAGTACAATTTTTTGTCTCATCTGACCAGACTATATTCTGCCAGTATTTCGTAGGCTTGACTAAATGTTGTGCAGCAAACTTTAAACGAGCTTCAACATGCTTTTTCTTTAGCAATAGAGGCTTGCGTGGTGAGCGTGCATACAGGCCACGGCGGTTGAGTGCATTACTTATTGTTTTCTTTGAAACAATTATACATGCTAATTCCAGGTCTTTCTGAATCTCTCCACATGTGATCCTTGGCTCTTGGACAACTCTTCTGATAATTGATTTTACTCCTTTGTCATAAATCTTGCAAGAAGCACCTCGTGGTCGGTTTATGGTGAAATGATGTTCTATCCACTTCCGGATTATGGCCCCAACAGTGCTCACTGGAACATTCGGAAGTATAGAAATCCTTCTGTAACCAATGCCATCAGTATGTTTTGCAACAATAACTTTGCAAAGGTCTTGAGAAAACTCTTTGCTTTTACCCATCATAGTCATGAGACACCTTTTTATAGGCCATCAGTTGGGACTGAACTAGGGCTGTGCAATTAATCGAAATTCAGTTTCGATTTCGATTTCGGCCTCCAACGATTATGAAAATACAATAATCGAGATAAAACGATTATGGCGCCCCATTCCGTCCCCTTTCCAGCAGTGCGCTTTCACTCCTCCATAAAAGCCCATTTTCACGTGTAAATCAGTAAAATCATGTAACGTTACTTTTGCAAAATTGGGCGTGCTTGAGTTATTAAAGTTGATTAGATTTATTAATGTTTTTAAAAAGCGCGAAAGAACTTGCGCTGTTCCTCAGGAGGATATCCGTGTATGCGCTCAGAGACAGAGCAGAGCACAGACATGTATAGTCATCCTTTAACTGAACGTATGCACCTAAACGGTCAAATACATGCAAAAATGTGTCAAAATGTGGCGTTTAGTGATTATTCACGCAAACCCTCGTCGGTTATGTAATAAATAAATGTAAACAGATGATACTGAAAATACGCGTGTAACAGTAAATTGGATCCGTGCGGCTCTTAAAGTGACAGCGGGCTATATTCCTGAGTGCCAACTGTGTGCTTAATATTAATCAAACAACAAAAGACAAAGACAAAATCACTCACTGCTCTTCACAGAAGGTCTTTTGTAGCTTTAATAAGAAACAAAGGAAGTTTAATTCTTACAGTGAAGACTACGCTGTTTTATTTTACATTTGATTATTCAATTTCTATAGTAGGCTGTTAACTGAATACTTTAGATTTGCATTAAAAATTTTTTTTGGTTATACGGCCCGCTAATAATCGTGTTAAATTATCGTGATTACAATATTGACCAAAATAATCGTGATTATGATTTTTGTCATAATCGAGCAGCCCTAGACTGAACCAACTTATATTAATTTCCACTGACAAGGGGCAGGATTGCTTTCTAATTACAGATAGATTTCAGCTGGTGTCTTGGCTTTCCATGCCTTTTTGCACCTCCCTTTCTTCATGTGTTCAATACTTATTCCCTGTGTCATTCCACTTGATTACACAGAGCTTTATTTCTGAAATTATTTGTTTTGCTTTCTTTGTATGTATGGATTACTTGGATTGTTACTGACAGCTGGTGAAAATTTCATGTCAACAGCACCTTTAGAAATATATTTACTGAGAAAAATGGTGATGTTCAATACTTATTTTACCCGCTGTATGATTTGAAGCCATGTCATTTGTGAGCTTTGTTCAGAGTTTCGGTGTGCGGGAGAAATCAGTCCAAAAATGTATAAAATAACACATGAATTAGACAACATGCATACAACTTAAGAATTTTGACATTTATTCAGATGTGTTACGTATCCGTTTACATGTTAGCCTTTTGTGAAAATGACTCTTTCAGACCGGCCGAACTCAGAATCTGTGTAGCAGATATGATGCATTTCTCTGAGTGGTGATGATCCCTGATTCACAACATTTGTTTCCAAATGCAGAAATGCAGTGCAGTTAGCTTTGCAGTGTCCAAAACTGATGTTTTATATTCACAATAAGCTACAGAATATGTGGAAGACTGAATATATGAAGGACTAAGAGCGACAGAAGACGTTAATAAAATGAGCGTTGTAGTTATTATTACAGCAGAAATTTATTTTTATTATAACGGATAATATTGATTATTAAACTGTGCTATTACAATATCTGTTCTGATGTGTTCCAAAACCAACACGATCACATGGCAGTCGAGTTCATTATGGAAAAAAAAAAAAAAAAAAAAAAAAAAAAAAATATATATATATATATTATATATATATATATATATATATATATATATATATATATATACACACACACACACACACACACACACACACACACACACACACACACACACACACACATATATATATACATATTCATATTTGTATATATAAGATCAGCATTTGAGCGCACCTTTTTTGTACTATAATAAACACACAAAAATGATCTGCATTGATGCCACTGATTATTTTTATTATTGCGAAGTGAATGAATGAAAATCGCAAACACGCTACTGGAAAAGGAAACAGATGGGTTTTAGAGAGTTATCAACGATGTGGGTTCAAATTACATAATACATAAATTTAATAATAGAGATTAGTGTGTAATCTGCAGTTCTAATGCACACTGCTTTTTGTTACACCATTTTTTTTCTTTTATAGAATGTCAGCAGTGTGACTGAATTTCCGGTCCAGTCGGGGGCGGGCTGGGGTTTGGGGCAGTTGAGTAGTCCATCATTGGGTTGGAAATACAAAGGTGTGACTCGATACCACGATACCTGTGAATCGATACCTTGCTTTAGTTTCATATGGATTACATAATCAGATAATATTCTTTTTTTTTCCATTTGAATTCGTTCATTTAAAAGTAGACACTTCACGCTTTCAGATACGGGAAAGACTGTACCTCACTTCCATACAGATTACATAATCATGAATATTCGTTTTCGATTTGAATTTGTTCATTTAAAAGTAAACACTAAGCTTTCAGATACGGGAAAGACTGTACCTCGCTTTCATACGGATTACTTAATCAGGAATATTCATTTTCAATTTGAATTCGTTAATTTAAAAGTAGACACTTCAAGCTTTCTGTAGACATATTTCTCATGTCTCTGTGTCAAGTATTCGCTGAATTTGTGATGCGTAGAAAGTTGCTCATGGAGACCTAGACGGCAGAAAGTGCACCCTGTTTGTTTTGTTTATTTTACAAAAGCACAATGTTTTGTTGTTATTGTCAGTGTACACAAATAAAAGTAGGCCCTTTTTAGATTCGATTGATTTTAGTCTTATCTGTATCTGAGTATTTAAGGTTTCTCTGTGAATCGGGAAATACTGAAAGTGAACGCACGGTTAAAGACGCTGCATTCAATTTTATCTTTAGACGGTAAATTTAGATTTCAAATTCAATATTGATTTTAGAACTGTTGAAATTATTTACAGTATGTAACGCAAGTACTTTATAAGTAACTCTAATTAAATTACCTAAAAATGAACAGTAATCCCTTACTTTACTTTTTCAGTGGATAAGTAATTTAATTACAGTAACACGTTACACCCAACACTGCATGAAGCAAAGTCCAGTTACAGAGCTTTAAGGTGCCAGAGAAGTGGTAGGATCCTTGGCTCTGTGGGTCAGATGTGGTTATGTGTGTGAGGCAGTGTGTTCTGCAGCGACTTTTAGACTAAGTCTTTGGCAGTAGTAGAGCTGGGAGAAATCATGTTAATGAGCTGAGAGGGTGTGATTACTGTCTTATTTATTTACAGGTGAAAATGTGTGCACCATATCCCAAATTCCATCTCGAGTCACCTCTGTCTTTCTGAGCAAACGCATAAAATTTAGATCAATTGTAGTCCAATTGATGTTTTTACATGATGAAGCCAAACTACAACTGGATTAATTGGGTCTGTTAGTCCAACTTTGCAAATTTTCAATCAAGCTGAAATCAAATTTTTAGTCTGCATGTAACTGCACTTAGTGAGTTGAACTCAAGAACTGGATCAGTCTGACTAGATAACAAATCAATCGAAACTTTGCTTCATCAGGTTTTCGTGAAAAAAAACATCTGATAAGATCAGACTTAACAGAAAGATTCATTCACATATTATTTGACATCACTGCTTTTTTTCCTCATGAATTCTTCAAGGAGAGCTAGAGCATGTCTCAAGATTTTTACACAGTGAATAACATAATTTTGTCTGTCTTTCACATAAAGCTATTTAATTGTGCTAATAATTAGTGCTAAGAACATGTTTATTGTGCTAAGAACATGTTTATTGTAATTTGGCAAATACTGTAACTGATCTTGGACTAAAGTGAGGCTATATAGCAATTTAGTGTACCATTGAAACAAAGTTATGTATTTAACACCAGAAAATTCTTCTGGAAATGACAGATAATGGCTCAGAACATGATGTGTTAGACCAGGGGTTCTCAACCCTGGTCCTGGAGGGCCACTGTCCTGCAGAGTTTTGCTCCAACCTTGATCAAACTCACCTGCCTGTAGCTTACTAGTAATCCTGAACAGCTTAATTAGCTGGTTCAGATGTGTTTGATTAGGGTTGGAGCTAAAAATTGCAGGACAGTGGCCCTCGAGGACCAGGGTTGAGAAAGCCTGTGTTAGACTATCAGTAGTGAAGGTCCTCTAATAGAGAAGGTAAGCACATGGGCCTGTTCCAGCAGCCTCAGGCATTTATCAGCAATTACTGGCTTTTCAAATAAGTTTTTTTTTTTTTGGTAACTTTTCATCTGAATGTTGTCATCCTAAATCAGTACTTCGATTATAGCTTATCCTTTGTGAAGTCATTATAAGCCCTCAAAAAAAGAGGCAGGCTTACATAGCCTGCGCTGCACATTTTAAAGAGTGAATTTAACTCCCTCAGGGTGGGTTGCACCAATCAGGATTAATCTTAAATCTACAACCCCAAATCAGAAAAAGTTGGGACAGTATGGAAAACGCAAATAAAAAAAGAAAGTAGTAATTTCTAAATTTACTTTGACTTGTATTTCATTGCAGACAATATGAACACAAAATATTTCATGTTTTGTCTGGTCAACTTCATGTCATTTGTAAATATACATCCTTTCCTGTCATTCAGACCTGCAACACATTCCAAAAAAAGTTGGGACAATAAAGCATTTACCACTTTGTAATGTTGCCATTCCTTTTCACAACACTTAAAAGACGTTTAGGGACTGAAGACACCAAGTGATGAAGTGTTTCAGGTGTAATTTTGTCCCATTCTTCCTGCAAACATAATTTTGTTGCACCAAACTTTAAACCTTGTTTAAAAATAAGCAGCTTTACATTTAAACCATCATTTTGATCCTGGATTTATTTTATATTTAAAATAGATTAACTTTAATCCTGTTGCTCCATAACTTTAAACTCAGATTTAAATCTCAATTAGGGATTAACTTTAAATTTACAGGTGAGGAGGTTTAAATAAAACAAAGTGGCCTCTAGAGGCAGACATCTCTGACAGCACGTGTTGTTTGTTTTGACATGTGACACTGCGCGCTGCACAGGGCGGGAAACTTCAAAGCGCATTTAAATACAGCCGACAGAAAATCCTGCCGCGGAACAGAGCGCCATTCACATAGTTTTCCATTAAATAACATTATATTTGTCCCAAATCATTGTGAATGTACATAATGACTTCACCCTAGGCTATAAATTATGTATTGTGCATTTTTCAGCAAAATGTTTGTTTTTCTGTGGCTCTAATAAAGTCTGTATGCTTCATATAGAGAGCTGTAATAGATCACGCTTTCTCTTTCCTCTTTCCTCTTTTCTCTTTTTAAACACCGAACTTCAAACTCATTTATGCCAGTTCATTCTTGAAGCAAACTTATGTCCATTTGGTGATTAAATAAACTGTTTTAGACCGCCACTTGAATTGAATGCAAAGCATCTGGTGTGTGTGTGTGTGTGTGTGTGTGAGATACCTCTGAGTTCTCCTAGATGCAGCACTGCGCTTTTGCCCGGTGTGTGACTAACTTATTAGATAATTATCAAGTGTTACAAAAAATAGAAGCAAATAAAGTGTGTGAGTACACATACAATATCCATATGTATGTAATTTTAATGCTATGGCCTTGTGTAGATATTTAAAGATGGCCATCTTTAAGCATGACTGTTGAAATTAAATGGGAATACTTAACAATAAGAGTCCATTCGTAGCATTAATGAAAACTGTAGAAGTATTGTTCCTTTGTTAGTGTGTTCATTTCAACATTCACTATTAGCTACTAACAGGCTAGATTTTTTAATTTTAAAGTTTCTTCTTTTAACATTAGCAAACTATGAAATAACTTTAATGATCAATATAATAAATAATATTAATGTTTATTCATTTACAAAGTATGGTTCAGTACTGTTACTGCTTTTTTTAAATAGTAAAGCACTAGTTTTCTTTCAGTATCTATAAACTATCGGTTGATTAATCGGTATCGGCCGGTGTGGTCCAACATAGCTATCGGTATCGGTAAAATCCACTATCGGTCGACCTCTATTAATTGATACTATAAATATATTTCCAAGATTATGAAATCCATATGCACTGCCTCAAAGTTTCAATTGCTTGCTTGATCAACGGTCTCTCTACTTAGCAGTTTATAAAGACGCGGCAGACCTTTTACAAGTTTATTTCCTTTATCGACAAAAGCAGCTTATGTCAGAGACAGAGGATAAGGAATTTTAACATTGTTGCTGTTTAATTACATGACAAATCCATCATGGCGGAGAAACTTAATCGTAGATAGAGGTTTTAATCGCAGGTTAGAATTCTAATCCCCGATTTATTAATCTAAGTTTAAAATTAAGTGGTGTGACACAACTCGATTTAAAATAAAACCCAGATCAACAAATCCTTGATTAGCTCTAAACTTTGCTTAATTTAATCCTTGTTGGTGCAACCCACCCTCAGAGTTACAATTAACACTCGCCCAGAGTATAACTAACACTAGAGGGACTAACACTTTTGAAAGAGTTAACATTATAAAACTCTGACAGTGTTACTAACAAACTATTAAAATGTAAAATATTAACACCAGAATGAATGATGAGAACACCAAAGTTGCAGAACCAAAGTTGCAGAATTCAGCAGAAACACTCATGAATTAACTGGTGAATACTGCACCAATGTTCAGGTAAAAAATAAAATATAAACCCACAAAACAATATAAGTTGAGAATTATTTTTTAATCGAAACATTGTAAATCTATAATAACCTTAATAAAAAAGGTTATTATAGTTTTGAATTTTTAAATTTGTTTTATTTTAATATCGTTTTCAAATTTGCTATAAAATTCAGTTTAGTTTTTATTAGTTTCATTCATATTTTTGTTAGTTTTAGTTTAGTTTTTATTTTGTGAACACATTTTTATTTAGTTTTTATAGTTTCAGTTTTAGTTTAAGTTTTAATGAAAGTTTAGCAGAATCCAGAGCGAAGGCCAAAGAAAGACTTAAAGGTGCACTGTGTAATATTTAGGATGATCTATAGACAGAAATGCAATATAATATACATAACTACGTTTTCAGAGGAGTATAAAGACCTTACTTAATGAACTGTTATGTTTTTATTACTTTAGAATGAGCGATTTATAACTACATATACCGTGGGTCCCCTCACATGGAAGTCGCCATCATGTTTCTACAGTAGCCCTTAACGGACAAACTGCTCTACAGAGCGCGTATCGTCACTATGTTGTTCTCGCGAAAAAACACTGACACAATGATGAACAAGTAACAGTAATATTCGCAATGACATCGTTTATTGAATAATTAAGTAAATATAATTCCTTAATTTACCTTTGTAAAGAAACCTCATTGCTCTCTGCGGTCTCAGACGACAGCATCTTAGCCCTGTATCGGCCACTGTAGCTTCTCTAAAGGGAGGGGTGAGCGGGGGACTGAGCCGTTGGTTGCAATTCGCAAACTCAACCGCTAGATGCCGCTAAAAACTACACACTGCACCTTTAAGGCATAATTAGTAAGGCAAACATTTAGCTACACAAAATTAACGCATGCTAAGATTGATTAGATGGTAAAAGTATACAAATATACACCAAAGGAAGGAGTCAGGCCTTTTTAGTAAATAAATCTACACAAGTTGCGCTTCATGTCATATCTAATGGTGTGTTGAAATATTTATGAAAATAAATGTAGCCTAATTTGGTTATATTAGATGTCTTTTTTCTTATTTTACCATATTTATAATATTGTAACTGTCGTGTCTTGCTCACTTTTCTGCCGCGTAAAAATACATAACTGGGTCTAATGAAATTCAATAATAACGGCAATCGTATTTAACAATAAAGGCTCATATTTGAATATGTTATTTTCTTTATTTATGAAGAATTATTAGCGTGTGCATGATGTGATATAGCCTATGCATGTTTGTTCGAAAGCCTGGCAGAGTGATCACAAGATGCTAGAAGTTCTGTATTGTTTACAGAAAGATGCGTTCTCATCTTTTTTCTGTTAATTATCACGTTGCGCTGCATGTCTGTTTTTCTTCAAAGCACCAACTTAGAATGCCTAATGTTGGTTTGATTGCTTGTGTTACACGAGAAAATAAATAATTTTGCCTACCCGATGTTGTAGATTAATGCGGGTGCTGTTCGGCTCGCGACTCACGGTCTTTATGTCAAAAGGTTCAGGTCTGGTACAGAAATAAATTAGTGCTGCTGTCGGATAACGGGTCGGGCGCTCTGTTAAGTACTGCTGGTGCACGTTTACCAAACAGGACCCGTGCAGGACTCTGCTTTAAACCGCTTTATGTCTCTCTGTCAGATAACCCCATGCGCTTGATGCGCCATTTACAGGTGTTTCGGTAATCCGCCACACAGCTCATATATTTTTCTGCCAAGGGGTGAGAACATAATAATTACGAAAACGATTATTTATTTTTGTTAATTATTATTTTATTTCAGTTAGTTTTTCAATAACTGTTGTTAGTTTCATTTCGTTTAGGTTATCAACTATTTTGTCATTTTTATTTTATTTCAGTTTACGAAATTGTTTTTTCATCAATCGTTTTCATCTTAATTTTAGTTTTCATTTACGAAAATAACCTTGGTTAAAATTAATCAATGGTAGAAGAATTGTGTGAATATTCCTTTAAATTTTTTTTAATAATAATTGTATTTTTTCTACACTTAAGTGGTTAATGTAGTTGTAATAATTATTTGTATCATTTAATTGTTTTATTTAAATTTGACAGTAAATGGAATATATAAAGACGTACATTATACTGTACAAAAGTAATACAAGAGTAATATATTTCTCTTACATGTTAAACCGCACTTTTATTTTGACAGGTTGCTGTGAAGTTTCTGTGTGTATACAGTATGATATGATGCTAGTTTTCTCAAATGAAACGGTAAAATTCTCATGAAGTGACTCTCCCTGTAAGTGTTCATGTCGTTACAGGGGTGGCGCCAGAGAATTTTGAACGCAGGTGCTGAGGGGGTGCTAGATCAATGACAAGGGGAGCTGGGCAATTAATAGTAAATTTGACCAAAACAGGTTGTTATTATTATTATTATTTATATGAATAATAAAATTGCTATATAGGTGCATTTCAAATGTTTATGAAGAATGTGGGAGTGTTAGGCTATCGCGCTTAGCCTACTGTATGACATGGGGGCGCGCACACAATCATTTTTTTATTTTTTCCTGCTGAAAGAGCTTATACTCCCGTCATTTTTGGATGTGCTTTCTGTCGTCTCATGCAGTCTCCGTGAATGGAGCATGTCACAACAATGAACCAGTTCACAGACATAAGAAATCTGCAGAAAGCTTGAAAACCAATAAAAAATAAATAAATCTTCTCTGATTATGTAGTCCGTATAGGTGCGTTTCTCTATTAAAGGCACGTCCACTGTGGAGATGGCGAGTCTGAGAAAGCACTAGTTTATTAATAAATAATTAAAATGTATTCTTTTTCCCCGATGCCTTCATAATCATTACTTTAGCCGGTGCTTTGCGGCAAGCTTTGTGTGCAGAGACCTTTATGCATGCGTTTGAGTGCGGAATAATACGCCTAAATGCCTATATTAACGGAGGGTTTAGTAGGTTAATATACTAATATAAACGTGCGACTATTTGACTAGAAAAATCTTTAGTCGGGGGCAGGCCTACTTGACACAAGGAACCGATCCATTTTTAAAATCCATTTTTCCATTTTTCTCTCTCTCTCGTATGCCCCCAAATGCGTTCTCAGGTACCGAAATTGGGTACTGAATGATTTAATGTGAATCGATACTCGGTAGTACCGATGCAATTCCAGTGTTTCCCACAGGATTTTGTGAGACTGTGGTGGGTGGACCTCGGTCCCTCTAGGGGGGTCCGGGGGCATGCCCCCCCGTAAGAAAATTTTGTACATTTTAAAGTTAAATTCATCTATGTGGGGCACTTTGAGAGTTCAAAATTAAGATTCAGTGTTCAACACAGGTTCAGTGTGCAAACTTAAATAAAAAACCTGTTGAATTGACTTTCACTCGAGGTTTAAAGGGGGGCTCAATGCTCTTTTTTTAGTTGTGATATAGTGTCTCAGTCTAAATTACACTCACACCGGTGAATTTGTTAGCCAAACAAATTAGAATATAATGACAATAATAATAATGTTATATTATTATTCCTATGACAGTAATAGCCATATATTGGAAAACAATTACACTGTAAAATAAATGAAAATGAATATTTCACAGGTATATTATTTGACCTTATTCTACAGTAGGGAAATTACAATACTTTTGTCCTAATTTACACATGTGCAAGCAGGGCATAAATCTGCCATTTTAATCACAATACAAACAACATTTTCTGGTGACTTGAGAAAATCTACCAGCCACAAATATTTTTTCCTGGCCATTAAACTGTTTTTGCAGTTGCTGCTACTACAACTACTAAACTTATTTAATAATTTAAAAAAAAATGCCATTTGAAATTAGAACCAACCACTGCATTTTAATCACAATACAAACAATGATACTACATGTAGATGTAGCATGAGCAGTGTTTTTTTATTTATTTAAATTTGATTGCATCATGTCAACATTTGAAGCAAAAACAGAATTGACTGACTTCAGCTTTGTGAAATTATGCTAAAACCTGCATAAAACAAAAGCAGCAGACAGGCTGAATTTCACGCTCTGACAGCAGGTGGCGCTTATGAAAGAGCAATGATAAGAGGGGAAAAATGCAGTCGAAACTTCTCTCAAGCCAGTTCCTTTCAGAAATAGATTCATATAAACACCCACGGCAATATTTATATTTTTCATCCTATAAACAGTGAGCTTGCCCTGCCTGTACAATATTTTCTTTGTTCGCGTCTGTTCATTTTAGTCCTTGCTTGCAAGAGATAAACCTATGAACTTTTAATTTGGCGGAAACTGCAGTCGAGCTTTTATTTTGGTGGGAAAACTCCAGCTTCTGTGAAAAGAGGTTTACAAACGCGTCTCATTTCAAATCTAGCAAAATACTGTCAACATTTGCCCATTAATATGTTGAAAATTATGCTGATGTGAAAACAAAGCGTAACTGGTGCCCATTGCGGTCTCAGATGCGTGCTAAACTCACAGCACATTCAAAAACAGACTTCACTGTGAACGGAGCTGCTCTGAGACGCGGAAAACACTGGATCACGAGCTGATCGAGTGCGCGCTTGGCTTTGAAACATGCAGAGCAAACAGGCTTGATGAAGAGATAACGCCATGTTAAACTTAGTTCGTTTGACGGACACTTTGCGAAAGCAATGACATGAAACACAACGTTAAAGACCTTTTATGTTATAATGAAGACTATAAATATATTTTCGGTTTATTATGAAACTGTGGCGGGACAGATTAGACTGTGGCGGGCCGCCACAGACTAGCTAATGAATGGGAAACACTGAATTCGGTATGTACCCTTAAAAGTACCGAGTTCGGTACCCAACCCTAATGTTAATGCTCACTGAACAAAGTCTTTGCTAATGGCATTTGGATCTCCTTGGAGAGAGTAGTTTTCAGGACGATGAGATGCGTTTCTCTGCAGTTGTATCAATTACAATACAAGAATAGTTAACCCAAACCTGAAAATTCTGTCATTATTTATTTATACTCATGTGGTTCTACACCTGTAGGACCTTTTGTCTTCTGAGGTACACAAAAAATATTATATTCTGAATAATCTACAGAAGAAACTGTCATACATGGCATCTGTGGAAAGGCATGAGTGTAAGGGTGAATCCCATTTCTCTGTCTTACCCCTTCCCCTTCCCCTACCCCTTCGTCTTACCCCTAGCCCTTGTCCCTCGAAACCGAGTGGTAAGCGCTAGGGGTGAAAACATACCCCTATGAAATGAGACACCACTTGGTTACGGTTACGTCATCGTACATAGTCGCTAGCTGGCTGCTACGTCACCAGAGGCGACAAGTGTTGATCACAAACTTCCAAGATGCCGTCTGCAAGTGTGTGTATGTCGATTGCGTGGGTTTTATTAGTGATGTTTTTGCGATTGTTGTGCAAATCAGCGATGTAACGTTAGCGGATATGTACAGGACTGTGTAGAGCACAAAACAAGACTGTCGTAATTTTTAAATCAATTATTTAAGCCGAAAATGGGACTCTCTGGATGATCTGGCCGACATTGTTGCCGGTTGCGCAGTGTGTTCTGGGTACCCCTTGGTTTCAAGTAAGCTCGCGAAAATGTTTGGTTTTAAGGGGTATCTACCACTTCCCCTTAGCCCTACCCCTCGATCAAAACGAGAATTGGGATAGCCCTTACTCTCACGTGAACGCGCAAAACTAAGGGGAAGGGGTAAGACAGAGAAATGGGATTCACCCTAAGTAAACAACAATTCAGGTGAACAATTTGTTTTAAGAGATAATTCACCCAAAATTTACTTTAAGTCATCATTTACTCACCCTTGTGTTGTTCTAATGCCGTATGAGCTTCTTTCTTTTTTGGACCACAAAAAAAAAATATATAAAAAAAGTCCCAAACGTGCTTGTCCATATAATGTCAGTATATGGCGATCAACATCAAACTTTTAGAAAAGACGCAAAAGTATCACAGAGTGATGCCATATTACACGTGCCGTATGTTCCAAGTGTTCTTCAGATTCAATAGGGTCTGGTGAAAAACATTGTACACAACTGCGTGTTCATGAGACTCTATTAGCGCAGCAGTTCACTCCGATTTGTCCAGGTAAAGCACACAAGTTGTGAAAAATCCAGATTAATAAAAACGCGACATGAAATACAACTGATGTGCTTTCTTCTCTGAGGTAAATATATCTGCTGTGTTCATCGCAACAGGAAGTTATCGCGTTCATCTGTCAACTGTCATTTTGACTGTCATGACAACCAGAGTTCCAGTCCGGACACAGTGAATAAGATTCAACTCAGTGAACAAAATACATGGATATTTTTTGTGGGGATTTCTAGGCGTTGTTTTTTTAATACAGAGATTTTACTGTGTGGGTTACTTTTAAGACAAGTTACCCACTGGTGAAACAATTTAGAAGACTGTGATCATGTGGATTACAGTATGGACTGTATTTTTACTGTAATTATTCAAGATCAAGATTCAAGATTTTTTTATTTGTCACATACACGATTATATAGAGAGTATTTTTCTGGAATGATATTGTATGTTCATTGAATTTAATAATGCTTCTTATTAGGCAGATTACAACATGCTGTTAACCGGTCTAAAAAAAAAAAAGAAAAACAAATATTTTCTCATGTTGAGAGATAAGGAGATGTATGTATGTGAAGAAATATATATTGTGTAAAAAAATCAATGTCACAGCAGATAAGAACAGTTCCTAGTATTGGTGGTTCTAAACCACAGTAACTGGGGCTCCAGGCAGGGGAAGCTTGTGCTTTTAGGGGGCACACCTTCTTCAGGATTATTTAAAGTCGTTTTTCTCTGTCATGTACCACTCTGCAAATTCTAGAAGCTAATAAAATAATTTCAACTCAAATTGTTTCATGTTTATTTATTTGACAAGTAATTTTGTATTGGACTGTGATATTGATCAATATTGATAACACATTTTTAGCATCTAAGCACATCAATATTGATAGCATATTTTTAGCTTCTAAGCACTTCTCTGCATCTATAAACTATATGACACATATGTATATAACACAAACTAAGCATATCCATAAATCAACTTCATTTGAAAGAGAGTTTATGATAATGTGTAACCTTATCATGTGTTTAAAAAAGATTTATCCTGCGGTTTTTGTGGTTTGTAGATTTGAAGATTTAATAACAGGTCTAAATACGGTAAATGATCAGGTCTACTGTATGTTGTAAATTATCAGATGTAGATGCAAAATACAGTTACAGCGACTTGTGTGCTGAGACTTGAGGCAGTGAATCGCTTTTTGTCTGAGAAAAGTGATTAACAAATTTGACTTTCTAAAAGTAAGCTAATGTGACAGATGTTTTGTTGTGTTACAACAAGTTGTTGGAATTTTTAGTTAAAAAGTGAGTAGAGTCCGATCTTTTATTTAATTACTACCCCAAAACATTGGTAAAAATGACTTTAAAAAATACCAGCTTTAATGGTGGATGTGTAGAGTGTAAAATGGGCTGTAAGCACTGCAGCAAGAATGCCAGTGCTTTACTGTACGCTCTCCTCTCACTCAACTAATGTGCACCTCTTCAATATTTGATATTGTTCACTCATACATTCCCCTGTTTTGCGCGCTCTCCCTTCCTGTTAGTTGTTCCTTCAGAAGCAAAAAGCACCCAAAGCTGTCCTCATGAATGATGACTTTATCTGTGTGTGCAGTTTTCAACAGAGGCTGTCACAGTTAAGTTTTAAAGATATTTACATTTACATTTACATTCCTGCCTACACTTTACACACGAAAGACAACACAATAAGCGGTATTGCTGTTTTAAGAATATATATCTTTCCCACTTTAAATTTTTGTTTGCATGATGGCTTTGCTGTCTGTTTGCTTGAAATGTAACTGGTTGTTTAGTGTTACTCGTCGTATAATATGTACATTGTATCTGACAATGACTTTAAAGTGCCAGATATTATTTGATTATATCTGACCTTTGTCCTTAGCTGTTCATATGAGAGCTGGACAGTATGAAAGTTATCTCAATGATTTTAACAGTTTTCTTTCCTCTGGCTAGGGATGTCACGATACCAAAAATCTAGTAGTCGGTACATATACCACTAAAAGTACACGATACTCGATGCCAAGTCGATACCACGGGGGAAAAAAATAACAAAAATACTTAAACATTAACTCCTTTATTTAACATTACAAACACACTACATTAGTGGCATTTGGCCTTCAAATAACACACACACACACACACACACACACACACATACACATCCCTATACTCTGAATGCAAGCATTAGTTTAAATTCACTGACATACTGGCAGGCAGAAAATATTTTTTTTAAAACCATTAACATAAACAACAGTTATTTAAACCAGTAATAATAGCCAATAATGTGAATAAGGATAAACCGCGGACAGATACACAACAAATGAACAAGATGTAAACTGTCATGCGCAGTGCTCGTATGGGATTAGATCTCTGCCACAATTCCGTGCGCGAAAGGTAAAAAATGGCGGCAGGTAGAGCAGGTGTAGCTATAGCTCTCTTAACATACGGATTAATTTTAACTTTCCTAAGACCGGTTAGTACCAATACATTTTTAAATTGTGTCAAATTTAATCCTCAACATCTTTATGGGAAATTACTCCCGAACAACATCGACCTTGGATATGGGAGGCACTTTTTAGCAGTGACTTTTATTTTTCCATCCTTATACTATCGGGTGAAGAAACACTCCAAGCCGCCAGCTCGGCTTCGACATAGTGATGTGTTAATTATTATATTCTGTCTGCTATTATCCGGAGATATTCATCCGTGTCCCGGTCCTTTTCACCCTAAAATGGAACAGGGCGATTCTATCATGGCGGATACGATACACACTTCAACTATCTCACAGGTACGCACTTGTTGTGGCGAGTTATTGCATGATTACACCCAACCAACTAACCTCCCTTGTTCTGGCGCGGCTGGCGCTGTCGTGTTTGCTCGGGGCGTTGGCGCTGGTGTCGGGGCTGCGGGGCCTGGTGGTGGTCCGGCCGGGCTGTCGCCTGGGGATGCCTGTCCGTGTCCTGGTCCCTGCTGTGTGGGGGCGGAGCGGAAGGTATTCAAAGGGTGAGATGCATGCTACAGCTAATCTACAGCGTGTGCTTCGGGGGCTGTCCTGGACGGAGTTGAGCTCGGATGCTGGCGTGGAGATCTTTGGATCGGCGGGGTTGTCGGTGGGCTCGCTCGTGTCGGCCGAGTGGAGGAGTGGAGGAGATGCCGATCCACGGAGTACTTCTGATTTTATTGACTTGAACTTAACGTTAGATAATATACGTGGAGTCGGGACAAAGATGAAAAGTGTAAATAAGAGAGTGATTAATCCAGCGATCTTAAAAAATAGAAAATGGAAAATATTCCGAACCCTTAATCAGTCTAGAATAGTTTGGGATCCAAAAGCTAAAATGAAGGGTCTCTTAGGTGGTCATCTAAACATAAGAAGTATTAAATCGAAAAGTGATCAAGTTCATCATCTCTTACTAAACTCAAATTTAGATTTCCTTTGCTTATCAGAGACTTGGCTTCACGAAAATGTTTCTACTGCAGTAATTCAGGTGTCTGGTTTTAATGTTTTTAGAAAGGATAGAGAAGGTTCCAAGGGTGGTGGAGTAATGATATATATAAAGGATACTATTCAGTGTAACGAAATCCAGTGGGTGAATTGCCAGGAGTTGGAATGCATTGGTTTAAACATTGTCTTATCTCCACAAATGTCCTTTACTCTCATTGTAATCTATCGTCCCCCTTCTTCAAATTGCAGTTTTTATGAAAATTTTGATACTTTACTGAAAGAATGTAATTTTAACAAGGAGGTAATTATCATGGGTGATTTAAACATTAATTGGGAAGATAAATCTACTAGGGAAAATCTTAAGCAGATAACTGATAGTTTTGATCTTAAACAATTAATTAGTGGACCAACTCGAATAACTAATTCTACTAAAAGTCAAATTGATCTAATATTTACTAATAGACCTGAGCGAATTTTGAAATCTTGTAATATGTTAACTGGTCTGTCTGACCATAATATGATTCTGGTAACTAGGAAACTAACTAAAAAGAGGTTTAGCTCATTTGTTAAGAAATGTGAATTCTTTGGGATACCAAAGAATAAACAAGAGAACTTTAAAGGTGCTATTCAGCAGATAGAATGGGATAATTTATTATTGGGTATTGACTATGAGGAAGATAGTGAAATTTTTACAAAAAGATTAGAAAATATTATTACTGATTATACCTGTAAATTTAATCATAGAAAGAAAAAGAATATGGTCCCATGGATAAATGTAGATATTCTGAATTTGATGAAAGAAAGGGATCATGCTTTGAAAACCTCACTTAAAACTAAATTGAGTAGTGATAGATATCAATTTACTATGTTAAGGAACTCTGTGGTAAAGAAATTACAAAAAGCTAAAGCAGATTTTTTCCTCACTATGATAGAAAAAGCAAGAGGCAATCCTAGAATAATTTGGAATCAGTTAAAAAAATTAACAGGACAACAAAATGAAGATAAGAAAATTCTAGAACTTAAAGTAAAAGGGAAATCAATAAAAAATCCAGCTGAGATGGTAGAGATTTTTAATCATCATTTTGTTGATTCCGTAGAAACTATTACTCGTTGTTTTCCGCCTGCGTATACTAATGTCTGTCCAGTTACAACAGTGGAACCTGTTTTTAGAATAAGGCCTGTTAGTGATTCTGATGTTATGAGAACAATTAGATCTCTTAAGTCATCTAGGGCAAAAGATAAATATGGCATGGATGTTGTTATGCTCAAAGAGTCTAGTTTGACCCTAATTAAACCTATTAGTAAAGTTATTAATCTTTCAATTTCCCAGGGAAAATTCCCAAGTGTTTGGAAGTCGGCGATTGTTGTTCCAATATTTAAAAGTGGAGATCCCCTTTTTATTGATAATTATAGGCCAATTAGTATTTTACCCACCGTTTCTAAAATTATGGAGAAACTAGTTGCAGAACAGATTAGCAGTTACTTGAGTAGTAGTTCATTTTCAATGCATCCAATGCAGTTTGGTTTTAGAGCAAAATACTCAACAGAAACCGCAAATTGTTTTCTTATAGAAAATATTAAAACTCTCTTAGATAAAGGTGGTGTAGTTGGAGCAGTGTTCCTTGATTTAAAGAAAGCCTTTGACACCGTTAATCATGGAATCCTTATGTCTAAGTTATCTTGTTTTAATTTCTCATCACATACACTTAACTGGATAGAGTCATATCTATCAGATAGATTTCAGTGTGTTAGAGTACACAATCACTTATCCAATGATTTAGGTACATCAACTGGTGTTCCGCAAGGATCTATCTTGGGTCCAATGCTTTTTGCTATGTATATAAATGATTTTCATCTTTCATGTCCTGGCATTAATATACAAATGTATGCGGACGATACAGTGATTTATATACATGGTAGTAGTCTGACACAAGTTGCAAATGAACTTACGAATTCTATGGTTAATGTGTCGGCATGGCTAAAAGAGAATTGCTTGCAACTAAATGTGTCCAAAACAGTATGCATGTCTTTCTCTAAGTCTAACAGTATTATTAAAGAGCCGGATGTTTACGTGTCAGGGGTGAGGCTGCAGGTAGTGCCTCAATATAAATATCTGGGAATACTGATTGATTCTAAACTTACATTTAAAGCTCAAGTTAAAAAGGTTTGTAAGCAGGTTAAGTTTAATCTCTATAATTTTAAGTTTATTAGAGATTGCATGTCATTAGAAGCAGCTAAGATGTATATGTTTTCTATGGTTATTTCTCACATGACTTTCTGTTTAACCACCTGGTCTCAGGTGAGTTCAGTGACTCTAAAACCATTAGAGTCCTTATACAAACGTACACTTAAAGTCTTCGATAAGAAATCGGTACATTATCATCATTGTCCAATACTGAAAAAATATAATTTGTTAAGTTGGGAAAACATGATTAAGTATGCAAATGTATGCTTGATGTATAAAATTATTTATGGTTTATCTTCTCCCCCTCTTGGTCAGTTAGTTCGTATTAGAACAACTGATTATCGCCTTACAAGAGGCGCATTAAGAGGAGACTGTATCATACCGCTTAGACAAAGTAAATTTAGTCAGTCTGCTTTTTCTGTCAAAGCTGCACGAGAATGGAATACTATTCCGACAACTATAAGAGATCTAGACACATATGCTTTATTTAGGGTTCAATTGAAGAATTGGTTAATCAGTACTCAGATTTAACACTAGAATCTTATATCTGCTAGCCATCCTATTATTGTTTGTATTTTGTTTGCATTGTTTTTAATTGATCCTAAATTGTTTAAATAGCTTTCTATTGTATTGTGTAATTATTAAATTTTCTATTATGTATTGTTAATCACATTTTCTTTAGGGTGACTTGTAACATCTTGTCCAGGGACTACGGATGAAAAATAGCCTTTGGCTAATTCTGGTACATTTACAGGAATGTTTTTATGAATGTACAATGTCCCTGTCAAACTAAATAAAAAAATAAAAAAAAATAAAAAAAGATCATATTTTGAGCACGCAAAAGTGTTTTGCATGCGTGCGAACTGAGTTTTGTGGAGAAAATGTTTGTTTCGCACATATTTAGAATACATTCTAAGTATTTAGAGCACACGAAAATCAATTTTGCATTTAAAATAAGTTTTTGGATGTGTGCAGACCTTCTCTTTTGCGCGTGCAACCTTTCACTAGCTTGCTCACCTGATGCCCTCCCTCAGTGCTCTCTAAATGCTGAAGGCTTGTTTGCTCAACACAACCCAGCATTACAATATGCCATAATTCCAGCCAATCAGAGACGAGGCTGCTAAATTCTGATTGGCTGCCTTGACAACCAATCACAACATTCCTTGCATTACCGATGACAGCAGAAGAGGAAAAATACAGTGTATGCATAATTATTCATAATTCATAATACATAATTCATAATACATCATTATTCTGATCATATTTTTTTTCCAAGCACATTTTACTAATTCCAAACTACATCAATCTTAATAACTACTATTAATCTTGTATTTAATCTTTTATAATTGATATATAATTATTCATGAAGGCTGGAAGTGAAAAATGTCTTATATTCAGGTGTGCATAATTATTAAGCAGGTTTTCTTTTAAAGATAAAATGAGCAAAAAAAGAGATTTAACTCCATTAATTTATACAGTTTATTAATTTAACTCTATAGATTTAAAATTATAATATTCAAAACTAATGCAATACTAGAAATTACAAAGTTAATGCATGACCAATTGACAGCAAAATGCTCAGTGGGTCAGCAGGGTCAGTCAAAAACATGTGGAGAAGAAAAGATGCATGTTAACTGCAAAAGAATTAGGAATTAAGGTGATGTGAAATCACCAGGAACCATATAGTCACCATTTTCCAGAACTGCAATGAGTCTCCAGAAGAACAAGGTGTCAGGTTCTCTGAGACTTAGATTAAGTATAGAATTAAAAAAAATGACCCCTACATAATAAGAATCACATACTGACTGAATTTTTTTTTATAGGCTTTATAGATAGATAAGTTGAGAGTGACTCTTGAAGGACCAGCACCACATCCTCTTGTACCACTGTTTTTATCTTCCACAATCTGGCAGTAAGTTTTAGGAGTTCATTTTTAGTCCATCTCGAGATTTTATCTGTAGAAGATAACCTGCTTAATAATTATGCACACCTAAATATAAGGCGTTTTTCACTTCCAGCCTTCATGAACAATTATATATCGGTTATAAGTGATTAAATACAAGATTAATAGTAGTTATTAAGATTGATGTTGTTTGGAATTGGTAAAATGTGCTTGGAAAAAAAATATGATCAGAATATCAACTTGCATAATAATTATGCATGTACTGTATTTTTCCTCTTCCGCTGTCATCAGTAATGCAAGGAGTGTTGTGATTGGTTGTCAAGGCGGCCAATCAGAATTTAGCAGTCTCGTCTCTGATTGGCTGGAATTATGGCATACTATAACGCTAGGTTGTGTTGAGTAAGCGAGCCGTTGGCATTTAGAGAGCATTAAAGGCGGGCATCACCTTTGGTACCATTGGTACTTACGCTACTGAACAAAAACAAGTACCGGCAGGATTTTAAAATGTTTATACTAGGGCTGTCAAAATGGCTGGAAAACTAAATTCGAATTTTGTACCAAAATATTATCAAAATTCGAATTATATTCGAATTTAAAAGGCATAATTTCAGTTAGAGGAAAAAAAGCTTTTGGCTTCTCCCCTGAGGCCACAAGAGGGCGCATCGAGCTAAATATTACTAATTCACTGTTATTCAAAGCATAAAATAACACGACTATCTTTGAAAAATGTGCATAATGTTTAAAATAATGTTTAATCATATATAATTAATTAATTAAATTGCTTAAACAATTAGAAACAAAAAAGCATCATGTATATACACAGTTTAATACAAAGCACGGAAAACCAATCACAAAGAGTTATGTTTTTTTCATTTAAAAACACGAGATGCAGTAGAATGGGGAGAGACCCGTCCCGCCATAAAGTTCTGAGACATGTTTTTTCAAAGTTGAACTTACAATAATTTTAAATCGCTTTCTAAATATCCGACTCACTTTTGCGAGACGCGAGTGCAACAGTGATAGATGTCCCTCTAGAAAATGTGATACATTTACGTTCTGTGTGAACGGCTTGGTTTCAGTTTTGACGTAAACAACTTCATCTCCACATTGATGTTCTCTTTTTCCGCAGTATTTTGAATGAACAAAGTAACCAGTGGGTTCAACTGGATAAGTTAAAAAAAAGCATGAAAATGCAATGACACCCACCTACATCTTCATCACATCTCGTGCGCCACTGATAAGGCTGCCTGACGCACACCTAAAATTCGAATGCAACGTTTTGCATTCGAATGTGTTTTTTTTTTTAAATTCGACTAATCGAAATTCGATTAGTTTTTTTTTGACAGCCCTAGTTTATACCGACTTGGTACCGTAGTATCGGTTCTCGTGACATCCCTACCTCTGGCCATGAATTTGCCTGTAGACTATCGATCCTCCTTTGTCTCATGAATCAAGAGCATTAGACAGAGGTGTTTTAGTGCTGATGTTTTAGTATGCAAGTTCATTGTTTTAAATGTGAGTAGAAACAATTGTGTTAGGGTAGAGTGTTAAGAGTTAGAGTAA
The DNA here is from genome assembly GCA_027422415.1 of Schizothorax lantsangensis. Lineage (NCBI taxonomy): Eukaryota > Metazoa > Chordata > Actinopteri > Cypriniformes > Cyprinidae > Schizothorax > Schizothorax lantsangensis. Next base: position 20,703,982 of record CM049853.1, on the reverse strand, counting down.
ATTCAATTCATTTCCATAAATTAATTAAAACAGTTTTTGTTCATGAATTGATTCATAACTCAATGATATGTAAATCATCACTGAAAAATGTTAATTGAAGATGGACTGTTCATTGAAGTATATAAATGGTTGTATGTTTTGCAAAAAAAAAAAAAAAAGTAGTTGTCTATTTTGAGACCTGTAGCAGGCATCAAATTTGAAATGAGCTCATTTTGTGCATAACATTTAAAAATTTCTCAGTTTAAACATTTGTTATGTTATCTATGTTCTATAGTGAATAAAATATTGGCTCATGTGATTTGAAATTCTTTTAGTTTTCATTTTATTCAACTTTAAAAAACGTCCCAACATTTCCGGAATTCGGGTTGTAAATGAAAATGAATATTCATAGCTATATTATTTTTTTCACTACAGTAAGGAAATTACAATACTTCTTTCCTAATTTCTACACTTGAAAGAGATTTTGAATGTGGACTGCATTTAAACCGCTAGCTGTCAGCAATTCATACAGCACATTTTGCAATTCAAGCTTTTATTTTGACTGACACTGCAGTAGAGCTTTTATTTTGAAGGAAAACTCAAGCTTCAATGAAATGCTTACAAAAACTTGTCTCACTATAAATCTAGTCAAATGCTGTAATCATCTGCTGTGAAAATAAAGCGTAACTGGTGGCTGTTGCATTCCCAAATGCACGCTAAACTCTCAGCACATGAAATAAACTAGTTCACTGCATTCACTGTGAACTGAGCTGTTCTGAGGCGTGGAAAGCACTGGATCATGAGCTGATCGCCTCAACAATGTGTGCGCTTTGCGAAGGGATTAAGACTTGATGAAGGGATTAAGCCATATTGTGCTTTCAGTTTTAGTTCGTTTGACAGATACTGTGCCAAAGCATAATGGCCCAAAACACAACTTTAAAGACCTTTTATGTTAGAATAAGTAGTTTAAATATATTTTAAAAACTACACTTTTTGCCCGGAAGACCTATGGTTTTCATATTGTCATGTGACCATGATAATATCGAGACAGTTCTGCTATCATGATATTGAAAATATTGTTACATCTGTAATATATGTATATTAGGGCTGTCAGTTTATCGTGTGAACTTAATTAATTAGTTATTAAATTAGAAAAAAAAAAATGCAATTAAAATATTTTAACGTAGTTAATGCACTGGCCCTGCCCCCAAACCTGTACGTCATCTTACATTTCATATACAGGTGCATCTCAATAAATTAGAATGTCGTGGAAAAGTTAATTTATTTCAGTAATTCAACTCAAATTGTGAAACTTGTGTATGAAATAAATTCAATGCACACAGACTGAAGTAGTTCAAGTCTTTGGTTCTTTTAATTGTGATGATTTAGTATCACATTTAACAAAAACCCACCAATTCACTATCTCAACAAATTAGAATACTTCATAAGACCAATAAAAAAAAACATTTTTAGTGAATTGTTGGCCTTCTAGAAAGTATGGTCATTTACTGTATGTGTACTCAATACTTGGTAGGGGCTCCTTTTGCTTTAATTAATGCCTCAATTCGGCGTGGCATGGAGGTGATCAGTTTGTGGCATTGCTGAGGTGGTCTGGAAGCCCAGGTTTCTTTGAAAGTGGCCTTCAGCTCATCTGCATTGTTGGGTCTGGTGTCTTTCATCTTCCTCTTGACAATAGATTCTCTATGGGGTTCAGGTCAGGCGAGTTTGCTGGCCAATCAAGCACAGTAACACCATGGTCATTGAACCAGCTTTTGGTACCTTTGGCAGTGTGGGCAGGTGCCAAGTCCTGCTGGAAAATGAAATCAGCATCTCCATAAATCTTGTCAGCAGAAGGAAGCATGAAGTGCTCTAAAATTTCCTGGTAGATGGCTGCGTTGACTGTGGACTTCAGAAAACACAGTGGACCAACACCAGCAGATGACATGGCAGCCCAAATCATCACTGACTGTGGAAACTTCACACTGGACTTCAAGCAACATGGAATCTGTGCCTCTCCACTCTTCCTCCAGACTCTGGGACCTTGTTTCCAAATGAAATGCAAAATTTACTTTCATCTGAAAAGAGGACTTTGGAGTACTGAGCAACAGTCCAGTTCTTTCTCTCCACAGCCCAGGTAAGATGCTTCTGACGTTGTCTCTGGTTCAGAAGTGGCTTGGTAGCCCTTTTCCTGAAGACGTCTGAGCTTGGTGACTCTTGATGCACTGACTCCAGCTTCAGTCCACTCCTTGTGAAGCTCTCCCAAGTGTTTGAATCAGCTTTGCTTGACTGTATTCTCAAGCTTGCGGTCATCCCTGGTACTTGTGCACCTTTTCCTACCCAAATTCTTCCTTCCAGTCAACTTTGCATTTAATATGCTTTGATACAGCACTCTGTAAACAGCCACACCTTTCAGTAATGACCTTCTGTGACTTACCCTCTTTGTGGAGGGTGTCAATGTTCGTCTTCTGGATCATTGCCAAGTCAGCACTCTTCCCCATTATTGTGGTTTCAAAGAACAAGAGATACCCACAATTTATATAATTTAGGTCATTTATTGAAACTCAAATTTAAATATTCTAATATTTTGAGATACTGTTTTTTGACTTTCATGAGCTGCAAGCTCTAATCATCAAAATTAAAACCAAAAAAAACTTTTGAAATGTTTTACTTGACATGTAATGAATCTAAAATATATGAAAGTTTCACTTTTTGAAAAGTTACAAGAAAACTTTTTCACGACATTCTTATTTATTGAGATGCACCTGTATATATACAGTGGTGTGAAAAAGTGTTGGCCCCCTTCCTGATTTTTTATTTTTTTGCATGTTTGTCACACTTTAATGTTTCAGATCATCAAACAAATTTAAATATTAATCAAAGATAACACAAGTAAACACAACATGCAGTTTTTAAATGAAGGATTTTCATTTAAATGATAGGTTTGGATTTTGTTTTCTCTTCGTAATAAAAAAACTTCATTCAAAAATTGCATGTTGTGTTTACTTGTGTTATCTTTGATTAATATTTCAATTTGTTTGATGATCTGAAACATTAAAGTGACAAACATGCAAAAAAATAAAAAATCAGGAAGGGGGCCAACACTTTTTCACACCACTGTATATACATACAGGCTGGTTATGGAGAAAGACTTATCAGTGACCACCTAACCGATGCCGTGGCTGATACGTAAATCAGGCATCAGGTTCATTCTCAGTTTGTAGAAACCTCATCAACTATTCTCATAATCAGAATCAGAATGAGCTTTATTGCCAGGTATGTTTACACATACGAGGAATTTGTTTTCATGACAGAAGCTACCTCAGCGCAACAGAATGACAGTGACAGAACAAAAAACACAGATAATAAAAAGAATTAAAAAGAACAAGTAAATAAATAATAACAATATACAAATGACAATTGTATGTACAGGTATATAACAGTAGACAGTTTTGTATGTACAGGTATATTATGTGCAATTGAAATGTAGACTAATGTGTGTTAGATATATAAGTGTATAAATAGTGTGTGCACCATAATTATTGTCAAGTGTTCATGAGATGGATTGCTTGGGGGAAGAAACTGTTCCTGTGTCTGGTCGTTCTGGTGCTCAGAGCTCTGTAGCGTCAACGAACAGACTAAAATTTAATAGCCTATTAAGTTAAAATACTGTGCTGCTTCATTTAAATCTGATGCATTAATGATACATTCGAGAATGTTTTTAATTAAAAGTAGCTCAGCACAATGAACACCTAGACAAAGAAATGTGCACAAACTTAATAATCTCATGTGTATTATCAAAGCAGCAGATTTAAAATTGAGGAAGCAAATGTGATTTGAGAACTAAGAAATCTTCCCCTATGCTCCATGCTACCCTGACTTTGAGAACCACTGGTGTAGGTATTTATCCAGCCTTCACCTGTGCTGGGTTGCACTGTAGACTGCTAATGACTCTAGCTCTCCTCTTGGCTTGGTGGCTGCAATAAAGAACAGAACAGATCACAGAACAGACCAAAACACACATCTGACCCATACAACCTTACTCATAACACCTGCTCGTTTTGCACTGTAACTGCTAATGACTCTAGCTCTCCTCTTGGCTTGGTGGCTGCAACGCTGTGTTTTACTAAAAAAAGAAAAGATAATTAATGTTTTTTTTTTTTGTTTTTGTTTGTTTTAAATGATGAACTCACCACCGTGGATTCATTGTGTTGGGAAGTTTATAACTTTTTGGAAAAGCTTTCATATGTCATTGCCATTAAGTAAAATAATGTCTTATTCACATTGTCAGAGTGCCATACTTTGCCTTTCATCGTCAAGGATGTTTGTTTTTTTTTGGCATTTTTCTGCAATGCTAGAATTAACTTCTTAATGAGTTGTTTATCTGGCTTCTCTCCTACTGTTTTGCAGTGTAGTTATGCAGTTTGTTTACAATCACTGTATGAGTGATTATTCCACCATACCATGTTTTGCTTCAGAGTTTATTGTTTGTATTGGCAGGCCAATATGATATAGAGAGAGTGAGTGTGTGTGCATAGGAAAGTGTTGCTGACCTTCTGTGAGGTCTGGTTAGTATGTTAGAAAGTTGAAACCTGTTCTGCATATTGAATACTTCGAGTTCAAATTATCTCAGATTATTGTAAGCCTAAAATTCAGATGGTGTTGGATAGGGATGCACGATATTATCGGACTGATATCGGAATCGGCCGATAACGCCTTTAAATGTAAATATCGGCATTGGCCCGATATGAAAAAAGTAAAAGTTACTTATAGTTAGTAGAATGTCTAAAGTGGACTATCAAAATAAAGTGTCACCTGAGTATGTTTTGATTTAATGGTCAGAAGCTATAGCTTACATGAAAAAAAATCACAAACATAACACCTGTAAATTAAATAATTGTATATATTCTGATTTATTCATTAATGTGTAATGTGTTTTATTTTTTAAACAAATCATAAGCTCTAAAAGATTTTCAGAATTTTTACAACTTTTGCTTTAGACCATCTACAAATGTTAAATCTTAAAATAAAATGTTAGGGTTAACACTGCATCTTTCTGGGGAAAAAATGCAGCGATTGATATATAGTTTTAGTTATTTTCAAAGCTTCAATGTACTGTCAAAAAAAACTTCATTATTTTTTATTTAATTCTAACAAATACGTTCTTGTTAAAAAACTAACCAAAATGAAAAATATTTTGCTTATAATTTCTGCACAGGAGAGACTTGGAAATATATCGGTATCGGCCAAAATGAGTTGAAAAATATCGGCATATCGGCAAAAATCCATTATCGTGCATCCCTAGTGTTGGAAGATTTTTACTAGAGGTCAGTTTTGCCAATTAATCGGCACCGATAGTTGATTGCTAGAACTATTGGCTGTCTGCAAAAATCCATGGCGATAGTTTTCCAGGTTGCATCCATTGCTGGAGTGGCTGCTGAGAAGTGTCTGCTGTCATTATACAGTGCGAAAGTGGCCTCTAGAGGCGGAAATCACTGACACCTTGTGTTGTTTGTTTTGACATGTTGTTAATGTACATGACTTCACCCTAGGCTGTAAAATTGTGTATTGAGCATTTTTCAGGGAACGTTTTGTCTTTCTGTGGCTCTAATAAAGTCTGTATGCTTCATATAGGGAGCTGTAATATAGATTGCACTTTCCCTTTCCGTTTGCTCTGTTATTTTTTCTTTAAACACCGAACTAATTTATGCCATATTGTTCATTCCTGAAGTAAACTTATGTCAGTTTGGTGATTAAAAACTGTTTTTGACCACCGCTCCAGTTGACGTGTCCGGTGTGTGTTACCTGTGAGTTGTCCACGGAGCGCTGTGCTTTTGCCTGTTGTGTAACTAACATATTTTGTTATTTTGATTAGATAATCAAGCGTTCTAAAACAGAAGCAAATAAAGTGTGAGAGAACACATGCAATATCTGTATGTAATTTCAATGCTATGGCCTTTGTGTAGATATTTAAAGATGGCCATCTTTAACCATGACTATTGAAATGAAATGGTAACACTTTACAATAAGAGCCCATTTGTAACATTAAGATAAATGAAAGCTGTAGAAGTATTGTTCCTTGTTAGAGGAAATTTCAACATTACTATTACTAATACATTTTTACATTTTAAAGTTTCTTCTGTTAACATTAGTTAATAAGCTATGAACTAACTTGAATGATCAATATAATAATTAATATTAATATATTGATTCATTTACAAAGTATGGTTCAGTATTGTTACAGTACTGTACAGTACTGTTTTTTTTATAGTAAAGCACTGTTTTGGTTTTCGTTCAGTATCCATTTAAAAAACCTAGCTATTGGTATTGGTAAAATCAGTCGACCTCTAATTTTTACTTTAGTTGTATAAGTTATCCCCCTGTGAAACCAGCACTATAGTCCTAATGTATTCTTGAATTCTGGAAATATATGATGCAATAAATCATATGATGTGTAACATAGGTTCCTCTTTAAACTCCACATAATGTTTTACCTGTTGTGTTATCAACAATGTTTTTATTTTTTTTCACACACAACATAATATCCAAAACACAACAAAACAAAACAACAGACACATACTCAACATCTCAAGGTACAATCAAAAGGGAGGGGGAGAGGGAAGGACAACAAGAACACAAAAGTCACTCCTTTATATAATCACGTATATTCAACAAAAAACACTGCCAAGCATCAATGGTCGAAGGCCTGGCCCCACCGACTCGCGCCGTTGTACATTCACATGACACTATTTGCAGGAGGCTACGGATCCAATATGTTTTTCTACACGTGTGGTGTAAACCAGTTCAGGATTATTGTCTTCTTCACAACTGTAAAACCAGCAAACAACATTCTCTTTTGCATTGAACTAATACAGAGACCAGAATCATCATTAAGAAGACACAAACTTGGGTTAACAGACCAATCAATTCGCAGTAATGATGACAAAACCAGGTTTACATGTGTCCATAGACTGATGATGATAGGACATTCCCAAAACATATGCAGAAAAGTGCCTGATGATGTAGTGTTACATATATGGCAGTTCAAATTTGACTGCAGTTTCATTTTAAATCTTTTGTAAGGAGTTATGTATGCTCTATGAATGACTTTGAAGTGAATAAGACGATGAGCCAGATTTTTAGATGTTAAACTGAGATTAGACCACACCCTCTCTCAGTCGACAGATAAATTAAGGTCAGATAATTCCCTATTCCAAATAGTTTTAATAGAAAGAGGTTTTGTAATACAATCAATAAATGTATTATATATTAAGGAAACAGATGGCCGACCAGCAGATGGTGCAATCCAGTCCCGCATAGGATGAGAGGAAATGGAAGAAGACCAAGGAACGCCATACGCTTTGAGAGCAGAACGTAATTGAAGAAAAACAAAATATGCAGATGCTGGTAGACAAAATTTGGTTCTTAATGTCTGAAATGAACAGAGGCCCTGGTTATCATATATATCACCGCACGTGTTTACACCCAAAGTAGACCAAGAGGGTTGGACAAATGGACGATTTCCACATACAAAATTAAAATTGTGCCATAAAGGTGTTTTACCTGTTGTGGAAGATGCATCATACTACAGCAATCTGGCATTCTTTACCCAGAATTTACAGCATCGTTCCACCACTGTAATCCAGACATCTGAACGGGCTCTTTTAATGACAGTAATTTGCTTGAGTATACAATTGTGTATTTATTTAGATATTTTATCTGTCAGTATAGCCTATAATCATAGTTTTTGTTAGGGAGCTCCCTCTGCTACTAGGTCATATTTTTGATGGAGAAATTATAGAAATGATCATTATTTCTTAATGTGATGTATAATGTGACTACAAATAAACAGAAAAAGATGCGACTGAATAAGTGTGTCCTCTTTCTTTTGTGAAATAATTGTAAATAACACTTTTTTTCAGTTTTGACAAATAATCCATTATGATTGATATTTTACCAGTTTTACAATAATAAGTGACACGTATCTCTTATTATTGTAAAACTGATGCTTTTGGATTTAAGTAAACAACAAAACATGCAAACAAACGTCCGCTTTTATCATGTTCATTTTCTGATCTCATGATTTTTTTTTTTTGATTAGTTTTCTGATAACTTCTCTTTGTTGGTGAAATGATGTGGTTGCAAGACATTGTTCCAGACAGGCATGTAAAGGGTGGGTTTTAGTGAAGCGCTGCGGAGCTTCTGGCCCGATGGTGGAAACGCAGTGTGATTTTGGGCTCTATGCTACAGGTCCAAGGCTATTAGCCCCACCCGGCCTGTTGAAAGCACTGGCTCGCACTGGCCCGTCAGTGGAAAAGCGGCTAATGAAAGTAATTTAATTTAAAGGTGCATGGTGCACCACTATACCAGTGCAGATAGTGTCTGGTTACACAGAATGAAGGGTGATTAAATAAGACTAAGACTTTAACTTGGTTTCCAAAATGGCTTTGCCATGTAACAGTGGTTATTTTAAAAGTGGAAATGATGTCAAGGAACAGCTTTTCTCTCTGTCATTGCTGACACAACTGCTGAGTAATGAAGACCACAAAGTACTGTTTCTCTTCTGAACAGCTGACCACTCCTAAGTGTTTAGGAAAAGTCATCATCTGTGTTTGTGGTTTGGTGTGGTAGAGCAGTGAAGATTTTGGTCTTAGTGTGAATACTCTGGCTTTATTGTATAATACCAATAACATGGATTAAAGTTCTCCGTCGCTACGACGGATTTCCGTCAATTGCTGCAAGTCTACGATGGATTTCTGTCAATTGCAGGGTTTCGCCTAATTTTAATTTTAAGGCCGTAAATATGCTTACATTTATCAAATAGTGTAATAAATGTCTTAATTTTAGTTTGAATAGGTCTTAAATTAAGGAAAGACGAGGTGTAATTCAGCCTGCTGAGGGGGATGTGATCAAAGCCTGGAAGTGGAGCGAAAGCACGTTCCTCTCTCCGCTCTAACTGTGCATTCACACCGCCGCCGGCGAGAGCGTCAAAATTCGCTCTGACCGCCCTGCCAACGACGCTGTAGAAAGATTCGTTGACGCTCTGACGATCGCACGCTTGGTCTTGTATTTAAAGGAGCCGAAAAGGAAACAAGCATGTTGATCTTGTGCAGACTGATCACAAGTAGGGTATAAGTTAAACCTCATTAAATATTTTAATTGTGAAAGTAAGAAATTGATCAATGGAAAGAGCTTTATAGTTACAACAATTTTAGTTACATGTTTGCTAATGAAATAAACCAATAAATGCCATTTGTGTTCGTGGTTAAGTGCTAGTCTAATTTCAACATGCAGTTTATAGGAGACGTTTACTAGCCTAGGTCTTTAATTAACATTAACGTTAATTTGTGCGCAGCCTACATTCCAAACTGTTGTGTTGAGGAAATTAATAGCATTCCCGCTGAAAAAAACAAAGCGTTCTAGCGCTAAAATGCTTGGGAACTAATGTGGTCGGAACCAAAGTTTACAGGACTGCGTTCTCTGGACTCCTCTCAAGTGGAGGACTTCTACATTCCGATTGGTTGCCGCCGAACCGCGTCATAGCTCATTACCATAAAGTTGACTTGATTTCAACTCTCCTCGACGCTCACATTTAAAATGAATGACTTCCGGCCACTTTGACGCTCTCGCCGCCTGCGGTGTGAACGCACAGTATGTGTTCTGTAATCACTCCGCTCTGAGTCCACTCACGGAAAAACGTACTCTGTTACTGTCGTAACCTCGGTTCCCTGAGATACGGAACGAGTACTGCGTCTTGATAAAGACGCATATGGGAAAAAGCCTTTTTTCTCCTGAACTGAAGTCTTATTCAATCACGCAGTGAAACTGCACGACTATTGGTTCGTGCAGTGGTAAAAAAACGAACCAATGGGTCGGCAGCGGAGCTGCACGAACCTATGGCGACGATTCCCGCCAGATCCCGCCAGATCCCGCCAAAATGGGCGGGGCATCTGGCTATATAAGCGGTCGTTTCGCCATAGGATCCTCAGGTTACTTCGACTGAAGCGACGACTGAGTCGTGCAGCTACCTGGCACGGCAAAGTACGCAGTACTCGTTCCGTATCTCAGGGAACCGAGGTTACGACAGTAACCGAGTACGTTCCCTGTCGATACTCCACTCGTACTGCGTCTTGATAAAGACGCATATGGAAACTGAATTTAATCACTCCGTGCTAGGGTAGATGAACGACTGTATATACCTCCATAAGCATAAATGCCCATAGGGAAGTAAGTAGTATACTTCAGGCTAAAGCGAGCTAAACTCATAGAGGTCATGCTCGGCCTGGATGATCGTTCCATATGACTCCTGTATACTCAGTTAACCGGAGTATGCAGGGTGCCAATCAGAGAGCCTGAGCACATTGCGGTCAAGAAATCTCTGACAGGATTGTTCCCACAGCGTATGTATACAAGCTCATCTAAGCAGAGAGGACTCTGGCCTGTAAGGCCGGTATGTCCAGGTTATAAAACCTAGCAAATGTGGACGGAGTGGCCCAGCCAGCCGCCGCACAAATCTCTGTAATGGACACACCGCTAGACCACGCCCATGACGAGGCGATGCCTCTAGTCGAATGGGCTCGTACTCCAATGGGGCATTGCAGGCCCAAAGAAGAGTATGCCAGCATGACAGCATCCACTATCCACTTAGAGAGTCTCTGCTTCGTGACCGGATGCCCTTTGGCGCGGTTACCGAGCTAACAAAGAGCTTTCCGTATGCCTAAAGGGGGCGGAACGCTCAAAGTAGATTCTCAGAGCTCTGACAGGGCATAACAAGGATAACTTCCGGTCCTCCTCAGACGGAGGAAGCGCGGAGAGCGTGATGGCCTGAGCTCTGAACGGGCTTGAAAAGTACCTTAGGTACGTAACCATGCATTGGTTTCAGGACGACCTTGGAGTCGTTAGGCCCGAATTCCAGGCAGGCAGGGCTAATAGAGAGCGCCTGCAGGTCTCCAACTTGCTTAACCGACGCTAGTGCTAGTAGCAGAGCAGTTTTCAGCGAAAGTGACCGGAGGTTCGTAGACTGTAGCGGCTCAAAGGGAGGGCCTTTCAAGGCCCTCAGTACAGTGGGCAGATCCCATGTAGGGACAGTAATGGGCCGAGGTGGATTCAACCTCCTGGCTCCCTTCAGAAAATGGACAACTGAGTTGTCTCTGCCTACCGACTGGCCCACTATAGGGTCATGAAAGGCCGCTATAGCTGCTACGAACACCTTGAGTGTAGAGTGAGAACGTCCTTTATCTAGCAGTTCCTGCAGAAAGGACAGAACCACCGCTAACTCGGAGGTAGAGGGGTTTTCACCACGGTTGAGGCACCAAGTGGAGAAAACAGACCACTTAAGGGCGTAGAGGCGTCTCGTAGACGGGGCTCTAGCCTCAGAAATGGTGTTTAACACTCGCTCTGGGAGGCCAGTAGGCTCCCGTTGAGCGGCCAAATGTAGAGAGCCCACAGCTCGGGTCGAGGGTGCCATATTGTTCCTTTCGCCTGAGAGAGGAGATCCCGTCTCAGGGGCACGGGCCAGGGGGCTGCTGTCAGTAGCTGAGTCAGCTCTGACAACCAAGGTTGGTTCCTCCACAAGGGGGCCACCAATAGCACCTTGTGACCCTGTTCCCTGACACGCCTGACGACCTGTGGAAGCAGGGCGATCGGGGGGAATGCATAAAGGAGGAGGTTGGGCCAGTCGTGGGCCAACGCGTCCCTGTCCTTCGAATAATAAGTTGGGCAGTGAGAGTTGTCTTTGGAGGCGAAAAGGTCTACTTCTGCCTTGCCAAAGGTCTTCCAGATCTTCTGAACCACCTGCGGATGGAGCATCCACTCCTCTGAGGGGACATTGCTCCGAGATAACATATCCGCTCCTTGGTTCAGTCTGCCCGGCAGGTGTGCTGCCCTCAGCGAGCGCAGGTTGAGCTGAGCCCATTCCAGAAGGCGCTCTGCCAGAATAAAGAGGCGCTTCGAGGAGACACCTCCCTGGTGATTTATATAGGACACCACGGACATGTTGTCTGAGCGAATCAGCACATGGCGTCCTATTAGGTCCGGCAGGAAAAACTGGCAGGCTCGACAAACTGCTAGCATTTCCAAGCAGTTGATGTGGAAGCCGCTCTCCGCCTTCGACCAATGGCCGAAGGTCGGTTTGCCTTCGCACAGCGCCCCCCAACCTGTGTTGGAGGCGTCTGTCGTGACAACTTTCCTGGTGTGGACCAACCCCATGGCCACGCCCTTCTTCATCCACCGTGGGTTCTTCCAGGGGGTCAGGGCTGTCACACAGGCCTGATTCACCCTGATATGCAAGCGTCCGTGACGCCATGCGTTGTGTGGAACCCGTGGTTTCAACCAGCGTTGAAGGGGGCGCATGCGGAGCAGGCCCAGCTGTAACACTGGTGATGCTGCGGCCATAAGGCCCAGCATTCTCTGAAACACTTTGAGTGGGCGAGCGGTGTCGCTCTTGAAGGTGGCCGCGAGTTTCTGAATGGCCAGAGCGCGTTCTGGCGCTATCACCGCTCTCATGCGAGCTGAGTCCAGAACTGTACCCAGGAACGATACTCGTTGGCTGGGAGACAGTGCGCTTTTGGCGAAATTGACCCTGAGCCCCAGGCGCTCTAAGTGGCTGAGGATGAGGGTTCTGTGTGAAAGTAGTTCCACCTCTGACTGGGCCAGATTGAGCCAGTCGTCGAGGTAGTTGAGAATGCGGATTCCCATCTGTCTCAGAGGGGAAAGAGCCGCGTCCATGCACTTCGTAAAAGTACGGGGGGCCAGAGACAGCCCAAAGGGTAGGACCGTGTACTGGTAAGCCACTCCCTCGAAGGCGAATCTCAAGAATCGTCTGTGATGGGGGGCTATCTGGATGTGAAAGTATGCGTCTTTCAGGTCCAGAGAACAGAACCAGTCCCCTGTGCGAATCTGCGAGAGGATCTGCTTCAGCGTAATCATCCTGAATGGCCGTCTCATGAGGGCGTGATTCAGGCGTCTGAGATCGAGGATGGGCCGGAGGCCGCCATCCTTTTTGGGGACGAGGAAGTAACGGCTGTAAAAGCCTGACTCGCTCAAAGCTGGAGGAACCATTTCTATGGCTCCTTTTTCCAGCAACGTCATCACCTCTGAGCGCAGAACGCGAGCGTTCTCGCCCTGCACCGAGGTGGAGACCACGCCGCTGAAACGCGGGGGTCTTCGAGCGAATTGGAGTGAATAACCTCGTTTTATTATCCCCATAACCCACTCTGACACTCCGGGGATGGCCTGCCAGGCCTCGGCCCGCGTGGCAAGGGTTTGGATAAACTCGAGTGGCCGGCTGCACGGAAGCAGGGCACTCGTGAGGGACGGAAGAGGAAAATTGCTCTCTTTTTGAGAATGTTTGTGTTTTATTTTTTCCACTATCACAGCGGACGGTTGCATGGGCGCTTGTACAGACCCTGTAGCAACAAACACAATTCCCTCTGCACCCGGAAGAAAACGGGGTGCCAAGAGGTTTCTCACGAGAGGCCTTTTGGTGGGCGGTCCGGCCGTGGCGGGACTCGACCCTCTCCTCTTCCTGTCCTGCAGATCAGGAGGACGCCGGAGGCGCAGGGTCCAACGCTATCTTGGGCCGGGGGCCCTGGCGCTTCGGAGGGGGGTGGCGTCTGGCTGAGCGTGAACGCCCTCGCGGCTGCTGAGTCCTAGCAGGCTGAGGGGCGGAAACGGCAGGTGCAGGTTTCGCGGGCTGCTGAGTCGGCGCAGTCCTGGGGCGACTCTGAGCAGCTGCTGGGCTGGAGCGCTTGGGCAGGAAGTGTCGCATAGCCTGTGACGCCTTCTGTGCCTCTGTGAAGCGCTCAGCGAATCCTTCCACCGCAGGTCCAAAGAGGCCGCTGGGGGAAATTGGAGCATCAAGGAAGGAGACCCTGTCCTCGTCCTTGATCTCCGTCAGCGTGAGCCACAGGTGGCGCTCGAGCACTACCAGGCTGGCCATAGACCTTCCTATGGCTTGGGCGGTAGTCTTGGTGGCTCGCAAAGCCAGGTCCGTTGCGCTTCTCAGCTCCCTGAGAATCGCAGGATCAGGCTCAGACTCATCTACGGCAGAGAGGAGCTTGGCCTGATAGACCTGGAGAACCGCCATAGAGTGGAGCGCCGAAGCCGCCTGTCCAGCTGAAGCGTAGGAGCGTCCAGCGAGCGCTGAAGTGGTCCTGCATGGCTTGGACGGGTGACTGGCCTTCGCCTTCCAGCCGATGGCAGTGGGTGGGCAGAGATGTGCAGCCACTGACTCATCCAGTTGAGGCATCCTCTCATATCCCTTTCCTTCAGCGCCGTCAATCATAGTGAGGGCGGATGAAGCGGAAGTACGGAGGCGGGCAGAGTAAGGGGAGCGCCAAGATCTCGTGAGCTCGTCGTGAACTTCAGGGAAGAACGGCGATGGTCGTTGCTGAGGGGCCTGACGGCGCCCCGGCAGAAACCACTCATCCAGACGGCTGCGAGAGGGCTCCTCTGGTGGAGACCACTCCAAACCCAGCTCTTCAAACCGCTTTTGAGAGGACACGGAAAAGTTCGGCATCCATCCCGGCTTTGGCGGCGCTGGGCGCGGGATCTGAGCCGGCGTGAGATCGCTCTCAACCGGGCGCTGAGAACCTCTGCCCCGCTGTTTTTTCCTCACAGGTCAATGGGAGGAAGAAAACGGGAGGGCGCGATGGGCGGGGTCGCTCTCTGAAAAGAAAGCGATCTGCGAGCGCAGAAAGGCGAGACTGATGCTCTCGCAGTGAGAACAATCGGAGCCAGCGAGCGCGGCATCTGCATGGGATTTCCCCAAGCAGGAAACACACTCGCTGTGACCGTCATCGGCGTGCAGGGGAGACCTGCACGAGCCGCAGTAACGGCGCGGCATTAGAACGCCGATTTGCTCTTTTAGAGACTTACGTGATAATCGCCGGATGGCGGCAGCGAACGGCACCGGAACTGCTGCGATGCTGGGGCGCGTAGAAAAGGCGGATCAGCCGAGCAGATCGAGGTCGCTGGGTCCAGCTGCGAGGCGTGTCAACGGCGAGTAGGCTTCTGGGTCAGTGTAGACGAAGTCGTCGTCGCTGAAGGAGAAGAAATCTGAGGATCCTATGGCGAAACGACCGCTTATATAGCCAGATGCCCTGCCCATTTTGGCGGGATCTGGCGGGATCTGGCGGGAATCGTCGCCATAGGTTCGTGCAGCTCCGCTGCCGACCCATTGGTTCGTTTTTTACCACTGCACGAACCAATAGTCGTGCAGTTTCACTGCGTGATTGAATAAGACTTCAGTTCAGGAGAAAAAAGGCTTTTTCCCATATGCGTCTTTATCAAGACGCAGTACGAGTGGAGTATCGACAGGGAACTGCTCCGTGTTCACTCCATTTGAAAAGTTATCAGGAATTAATGTTTTCTGTTGCTATGACGGGTTTCCATCAATTGAAAAAATTGAGGGGAAAAGAAACATGTAGCGCACTGTTGTTCTGCCGGCACACGAAAAATCATCCCCGCCATGGCTGCAGCTTCTCACTGACAACATAGTAACGCCGCTCACATCATTCACAGTTGGGTTATTAGCAGAGAACACAGAGCAGAACTTGAATTTCGGCGCCGGATTGCGGATATTAATAATAATTCTTCTCATTCCCGTAGGTTCTGATGGAATGTATCACATTTGCACGTGCTTTTGTGTCTTGATAACTCACTCACGAGCTCTCATTTTCTGTGCGCCCACAGATCGCGATAAGGAGAGTGACAGCTTTTAATAATTATTAAGGGAGTTTGCAAATGTGATATTGGTTTAATACAACAGATCAATAAACAAGTACTGCATGATTTTACTCTGTCATCAACGAAAATAGTTCCAAATAAAGTAACAGCTGAGCGTTGCACATCTCTAAAAGCAAACACAGCAGTGTTTCATTCATGAATGAAAGTGCTTCTTTGAACGAATCTAGTGAGTCAGTGATTCATGATTACCCATTCATAAAGACAGTCACTTGCTTCATTCCTGAATGCATCAGCCTTTCGAACAAATCAATTGAATAAACGATTCAGTGAAAAAATCTGTGACTTACCACCACCTGCTGGTGGTATCGGTTTCATTTTTAGCGTATCATTTCAGTTATTTAATTCATTTAATATTTCTGTATTCAAAATTGTATATTTAAAACATGAATCTCCACATGAATCAATTAATTTAATTGCACTCATGCCACCTCTGAGCCTCATTAAACGTCTGAAAATGTACCTACAACTACAAGCCACTTTTGTGTTCTTCTGTGCCACCTCTGTAGTACAAATTATTTTTTTATTAATTCTAATTTCATATGATTGGTAACTTATTTGTCTTATTCTACTTCTTATTATATTGTTTTAAATATAATTTTTAAAAAGCTTATAACCATACATTTTTGAATTTGACAAAGATGAAAATGATGCCATTGCAAAGGTAAAAGGAAAATACCTTTTAAGTCACTTTAAGTAAGTCACTTTAAGGAGTCAAATGTCACCTCGTATTAGGAAGGCTAATTTTTGATCAGAATTTTTGATTATTGATCAGAAGGTGCTCCTACATTTTTTAAATTAGGAGGACAAGCGCTCCTAAAAAGAAAAGTAAGCATAGAGCCATGTGTAACATATTAGATCCATGCATGAGGTCTTAAAGAGACAGCAGCCTAAATAAACCTGCTGCTGTCTTTCATTATACAGTGAAGACTATCCAGTGTTATTTTATAGTTGAATAGATTATAGTTAGACCTAACTGAAAAAAATTAAGTACTAATAATTTAATCTGTATATTGTTATTGTTTTTGTTTGTGCTATTGATTGTAATTAATTTATTTGTTCTTATTTTATTATTTACTTTTACTTTTTTAGTTAAAATAAATTCAATTGTAAGTGCGCCTGAATCTTGCGTGGGAGAAGGGGCATGGTCCATGGGAAATAGTCCTGCACCACAACTGGAAAATATCCTAGAGGAAACACTGCATACATTTAATAAAATTAGAAAAATGCATTTACAAAGGTAAAAAGAAAATGCCCCTGTAAATCACTTTGAGTCAAATGTCACCTTGTATTAAGAAGCAGGGGCGGAGCCAGGGGCTGGCCAGGGGTGGCCGTGGCCACCACTGACCTAAGCTTGGCCACCCCACTCAAAACTGCCGGTTTTGTCCTTTTTTTTTCTTGACAAGAAATACATTTATTAAGATGCGGAACCGCCGTATATCTTTAGGACCACATAAAACGGGAGACTTTTCAGACGCGCACTTCAACTTCACCTCAGTGCCAGGCGCAGGTCAAACGAGCGTGGAAAAGAACAGGAACCAAATGAGCTTCAGTAGAACAACAGTGAACTGCAGTCTGATGAGATGCTGTTAGGCTATATATCAGCAAAACAAACTTTCCTGTCCTGTCAGCCGTCACTGTGCTCACGGCGCACACTCTTCAACTTTACGCGAATATAATGCGCACGCTCTATATCTTCATCATAAATAATGCGCGAAAGAAACTATGAGCATACAAAGTTCTGTCGTCAGTTAAGTCATGAAACTATCAAAAAGGCAATTAGTGCATTCATGTATGTATAGCATCACATTAAAGAACATCTCTCAAATGCACGTAGCCTACTAAAATATTGTGCAATTCGAGATCACAATATAAGCTGATATTTTTTTGTATTTTTTTGTATGCACAAGTAAATATGAACACAGTGCACTTATACTAGAAAATATGTGCTGTTTTTATATTTTAATTTGTAAAGAACAAACTAAAATGAAATCATTTAAATGCATAAAATAACTCATTTTGCCTGCATTTATGTGCTGTTGACTTTTTTTTTCTTTCTTTTTTTTATTAACCAATTCTTATCACTATCTGCATGTCTCATCAATGAGTATGCAATGATGGAGAACAAGCTTTTAGGGGGTTTGAGAACCAGAATCAAGCTGACTGAGAAATAAAGCTATGGTGATCCCCTTTATTAAAATACCTGGAGGTGAGGAATAATACACAAGTTGTCATATTCACTCAGCATTACTTGATCTAATTCACAAATATCTCAATTACAATTTAGTATAAATGAATTGCATTCAGTTGTGTTTTAGGCACTCAAACAGTCCAATACAATATAGTCAATCACATTTTTATATTGAAATAATGAATATTTCTGTGCCACCCCAGGCTGGCTGCTGGCCCCTCCCTGGCCACCCCTATGAAAACATCCTGGCTCCGCCACTGTTAAGAAGGCAATTTTTTTTTATCAGAATTGTTTTATTATTGATTAGAAGGTGCTCCTAAATTTCTTAAATTAGAAGGACAAGCGCTCCTAATTACAAGAAGAAAAACACAGCTCTTAAACTGGGTGTGTGACAACTATGGCTGTGGAATGGGGTTTGGCTGAGGAAAAATTTTCAGTCAGAAGATTTTTTTTTGCTTTAATCCATGCAATAACTAGACTCTGAAATTGGCAAACTTTTCTCCTTTTTTTGTATTAGATTCCTGATTCCTGATTGGTAAGATCATTAATGTCCATCCCTTTCTTCCTCTATCTCTCTCTGTGTCCATCTATCTGTCTCTGTTTAGCCAATGGAGTCATCCTCACTGGGGAATTCAATCAATGAGCTGCCAACCACATGCTCATGCGAATCGCCTGTGAGACTAGGAGAAAAATAAAGTAATTGTGCATTATTAAACCAGATAGACACCATTGTGGGTTGGGAGTTTGTTTTAGAATTGCACATAGGCCTATGCTATTGTTATTATTTATTAGTAGTAGTAGACAATCAATAAACAATTAACCCTGCACATTTGTAAAATGATTAAAATGGTGATCATTTTTAGTAATATTGATAATATTGATGTGTGGTTTTAAAAGCTTCTAATTTATGGAACCGGTGTTGTATCTTTTTCTACTTATTAGTGCTGTTTGTCAAAGTTTTACAAGGTTTGACCTTCTCCATAGCACTTTAAAATAGAATATTCTGTGTAGAATTCAAATGGGTCAGATACATTTAGATATATTTAGTCCCAGTTCGCTTAGCACTCACACTGTCATTTTTAACACCAAACATAAAGATACAAAACAAAAGGCATAAGGATACACTGACAACCTAAATGGACAGCTTTTATAATGCCTTTTTTGCAGACTTACCCAACTTCCAAAACAATGCTGTGTTCTGGGCTAAATGTTCTTGTATATGTGTGAAATAAGAATTGTCCATTTTTTACTAGCTTATGACTCACAAAGAACTTATAAGATGTGTTAAGGAGTCAAAACAGATGGCAATTCCTATGCCTGTACTGACCTGTAATGGGCAATATAGTTCCTATGACAAGAAGAACCAAGTATACTTGAGCATTTAGTCCTTTTTAGGGTCACGTCTTGTGACATCGTCCCGTTTTCAGTTTATTTAAATGTCCTTGGTCTGTGTTTCGTTCATATATCAGTTGAACCACAGAGTTTGTTTGGAAGCTTGTTTGGTGCCCACTCAGGTTCAGATGTCAGTGTTGACACTTCAAATATTCAGGCAGAGCAGTAGTACCAGATTTATTTTTAATTGAACCAAACCTGTCAGGTGTAAATACCCTTAGGAAAAAAAATAAAGGTTGGTGGGGGCATCTACCTCAACATTTCTCTCTTATTGTATAGTTTTTTTTTCTTCATTTTAAAAATTATTCTTAGCCTTTCAGAAATGCTCTACTTAAAATATTAGTGAAAGGATAGAGTAAATGTAAGCAGTGTTGTCATGCATCATTGCCTACCATATTATGCAAGTGGTTTTTCAGCCTGACTATCCACTTAAGTTGTGACATATTAAATACTGTGTCCAGTTATCTATATCCATGTATCTTTGTTAATGAGCGCTATTTTTTTGCACACCTTTTAGCTAAACCTTCAAAAAAACTCATGGTGTACACTAAAATATGAATGGGCTTAGGAGCAGTTTCTTCATTAGGGCGATAGGGCGACGCACTACCAGAGTGTGAAACGGAGGGATTTTTTTCTATCACATTCAACCACAGTGTTACGCTAGCTTTCACTGTTCTAGACTGTTCTGCCTCTGGATATATAGTCCAATCAGTTTCAAGTCATGTTCTGTGGAGTACCACCCCTTTTTGGGCGATTTCACTCTGGCTAAGAATCACCCTGAGTGTTCTCATAGACTTCCATACAAAGTTTTTTTTTTTTTGTCGAACTACAGGGACTGCGATGTAGTCTCCGGGAGGGCTAGCACTAACGTGCTTTCGTCATCATACATAACCTTAACTTGTGCAGTGATTGGTGGGAACAAACATACCTCTTTTAATAAGAAATATGAAGTCAGGACTAGTCTGTATGGGCTAAATAAAGCAAACCAGTATCCTACCAGTAAAGTTTTGATGGATGACAATTGTAATGGAGGTAAAGACGATTACAAAAGTCGTACATTATTAGACACGCATGAGTCTGTTATTATTAGTGTGCAAATAAACAAATCGTGTATGTGCGCTCTCTAATAGCTCTTTGCACAAGCACATTTCAGCATGGTTGCGTGTCTGGCAGGTGATTTATAATGGACACTCGCCGAAGAAGCGTGTTCTTATAGGAGTTTACAATGGTCAGTGGAGTTTATATACATATGGTCATCAACACTCACTCTGACAGAGGAATTGTTCACTGGTCATGTTGAGCTGCTTTCACCAAATTCTACAAAATCAGAATGTTTTTATTTGCTTTTTTATTTTGTTTTGCTCTGTTTAATAATTCTGAATGGATCCGTATGTATTTATATACAGTCAGGTTAAGGCGATTGGTATAGTGGTCTTTTGGTATCTCCGTGTGGTCCTGTTTGGTATTGCAGCTTGACTTGTAGTTATAGAAAATGATCTTTATTTTTTCCTCACAGTTTTTGCTGTTGCGCTGCATATTTAAATTGTGAATTATGAAAATGTAAAAAAAAATGTTTTAATTTAACTTGAAAAATTAGAAAATATAGTTTTGTGAGAATCATACTCAAACTTAATCTTGAACTTGCTAAAACAATGGTCTTTATTTAAAATGTTTCCTTTTGTTATACTGGAATAAATCATACTGGGATGTATGCTAAAATTATTGGATGTGGCACCCTGCCTAAAAAAAAATCCACCAGCCGCCACTGAATGGATTACTAATGATTGTCTCTGCTGGGATAAGAGAAAGTATTTTATATATCTTCAAAAAAAAATCTTCAAATCCACACTTCGTTCATTTCAAATATCTACAGAGTGAATGTAAATCAGCCATAATCAGCTGGTGGATTCATTCTTGTTTCTTGTTGTTTTACTTTGAGATGTAGAGAAAGCAGGTGTTTAGTTGTTCTTTTGGCCCTGTAATGTATAGAGCTGCCAACTCAACAGGCCGTGTCACTCCTCATTTCCTCCCCACTCCCTTCTCTGGAGCAGCAATGCTGAATCTTTGCCAAAACAGGCATACGACAAGAACCTGAGAGAAGCGACCTGCAGAAATGTAACAAATTTCATGTCAATAGATTGAAAAATGTAACAAATTTAGCCTGCTTATCTGTTTCATGGAGACCGCTTCCTATGGTTGGTTTAGCTCCGTTTATTTGTTTTCACCTAGTGTCTTTCTTGTTGTAAGTGCAGGAATTGTTTTCCAAAATATATTTTAATTAACTCCAACACTGGAGATGAATAATAATGTTAGATCACTTAAAAGGATGAGATCTGAGAAATTTATGTAGAGAAGTTTTGAATTGATAGTGTTATACATGAAGTACAGATGGATGAAAAATCGGGTGGCTTTGTTATCTTGTGGGTGCTGGCAATGCTGGTAGATCGCGCTTTAGGTCAGTGGTTCTCAACCAGGGGGTGCAAGATAACTTAAACTAAAATATAAAATATTCACTAATGTTATGACTAATATGTTACATATGTTAAAATTAGTGCTGTCAATCGATTAAAATTTTTTATCGCGTTAATCACAGTCCTGGACTGTGATTAATCACGATTAATCGCAAATTTAAAATACTAGGATTTACCTGTAAATGTGTTGAAATAAAGAAATGCATGACAAACTAGTTTAAGGAAACAGAACCTTTTACATCTCTGCAAAGTATGAGACATAATCCATATTATTCTTTTGTTTTAATTCAGCCTCTAATTCATACTGGCAATAAAACGTTTACCAAGCCACATCGCTTCAATCCCAGTACACATTTACCCAACTATTATCAAAAGTATTTCTAAATAAATACAACAAAACATTTTCTTGCAACCTTACATGAAGTATTATTGATAAAATGCATTATGAAGAAAAATTGGACCTGTTCTGCAGTTGCATTATAGCTAACATTAGCATCATGCTACATAAGACAATTTATGAGATTAATAGTACACTTTTACTCAGAACTCACTTTAAACCACCATCGAGTGTTTGTAATAACTTCCTTTTGCGATCACGTGTATACTTTGGGCGGCCGCGGTACATTATAAAAGTAGCCCAAAAAAAATCGCAACCCACGGCTCTGTAATTTTTCCCTCGACTGTATTTTCAAAATAGCCCAATTGTGCGGGGAAACCACGACCCTGGCAACACTGGTTCGCTGTACCCTTATCAAATATGAGTATACATATGTCGCGCACTGTCGCTCTCTCTCTCTCTCTCTCTCTCTCTCTCGGACACACTCGCTCTCTCTCTCCGTGTTCTCTTCACTTTTGAGATTTTGCATGGAGCCCCAAACTGAGGGACATTGACAGTTATTTTGTGTTTCTTCCATTTGTGAATAATCGCACCAACTGTTGTCACCTTCACACCAAGCTGCTTGGCAATGGTCTTGTAGCCCATTCCAGCCTTGTGTAGGTCTACAATCTTGTCCCTGACATCCTTGGACAGCTCTTTGGTCGTGGCCATGGTGGAGAGTTTGGAATCTGATTGATTGCTTCTGTGGACAGGTGTCTTTTATACAGGTAACAAACTGAGATTAGGAGCACTCCCTTTAAGAGAGTGCTCCTAATCTCAGATCCTTACCTGTATAAAACACACCTGGGAGACAGAAATCTTGCTGATTGATAGGGGATCAAATATTTATTTCACTCATTAAAATGCAAATCAATTTATAACTTTTTTTGAAATGCGTTTTTCTGGATTTTTTTGTTGTTATTCTGTCTCTCACTATTAAAATTAACCTACCATTAAAATTATAGACTGATCATTTCTTTGTCAGTGGGCAAATGTACAAAATCAGCAGGGGATCAAATATTTTTTCCTCACTATATATATATGTGTATATACGTGTATATATATATATATATATATATATATATATATATATATATATATATATATATATATATATATATACATATATATATATATATATACATATATATACATATTGACTGTCAACATATAGTTGACTGGAAGGAAGAATTTGGGTAGGAAAAGGTGCACAAACAACAGGGATGACCGCAAGCTTGAGAATACAGTCAAGCAAAGCTGATTCAAACACTTTGGAGAGCTTCACAAGGAGTGGACTGAAGCTGGAGCCAGTGCATCAAGAGTCACCACGCTCAGACATCTTCAGGAAAAGGGCTACCAAGCCACTTCTGAACCAGAGACCACGTCAGAAGCATCTTACCTGGGCTGTGGAGAAAAAGAACTGGACTGTTGCTCAGTGGTCCAAAGTCCTCTTTTCAGATGAAAGTAAATTTTGCATTTAATTTGGAAATCAAGGTCCCAGATTCTGGAGGAAGAGTGGAGAGGGACAGAATCCATGTTGCTTGAAGTCCAGTGTGAAGTTTCCACAGTCAGTAATGATTTGGGCTGCCATGTCATCTGCTGGTGTTGGTCCACTGTGTTTTCTGAAGTCCACAGTCAACGCAGCCATCTACCAGGAAATTTTAGAGCACTTCATGCTTCCTTCTGCTGACAAGCTTTATGGAGATGCTGATTTCATTTTCCAGCAGGACTTGACACCTGCCCACACTACCAAAGGTACCAAAAGCTGGTTCAATGACCATGGTGTTACTGTGCTTGATTGGCCAGCAAACTCGCCTGACCTGAACCCCATAGAGAATCTATGGGGTATTGTCAAGAGGAAGATGAGAGACACCAGACCCAACAATGCAGATGACCTGAAGGCCACTGTCAAAGAAACCTGGGCTTCCATACCACCTCAGCAGTGCCACAAACTGATCACCTCCATGCCACGCCGAATTGAGGCAGTAATTAAAGCAAAAGGAGCCCCTACCAAGTATTGAGTACATATACAGTAAATGAACATACTTTCCAGAAGGCCAACAATTCACTAAAAATGTTTTTTTTTTATTGGTCTTATGAAGTATTCTAATTTGTTGAGATAGTGAATTGGTGGGTTTTTGTTAAATGTGACCTAAATCATCACAATTAAAAGAACCAAAGACTTAAACTACGTCAGTCTGTGTGCACTGAATTTATTTAATACACGAGTTTCACAATTTGAGTTGAATTACTGAAATAAATGAACTTTTCCACGACATTCTAATTTATTGAGATGCACCTGTAATTGTAATGTTTGCATTATTATTGTTATTATTATTTTTATTTATTTTTTGAAAACTGATTCCTCAATTAAAATAATAATAATAATAAATTGTGGCAAAACATGACACTCCACATGAACTTAATTAGGGATGTAACGGTATGAAAATTTCTTATCACGATTATAGTGACCAAAATGATCACGGTTATCAGTATTAGCACGGTATTGTTCAAATGTGCTGGGGAGGTTCAAAAAGCACCGACACATAAATCACTTCAAGTTTTATATTTAAAAATCAACAAACAACAAATAAAATTATTTTTGTTTGCATAATCACTTAAACAATAACATTACCAATGATGTTCGGATCTTAAATGACAATTTGACTGACAACGGTTTAATAGCATGATATGATATGATATGATATAGCACTTTATTGTCAGACGGGTCTGAAATTTTTCTTGCATAACAGTATCTATGTCAAGTCAAGTCACCTTTATTTATATAGCGCTTTTAACAATACAAATTGTGTCAAAGCAACTGCACAATATCAAAATAGGAAAATAGTGAGTCAATAATGTAAAATGACAAGATTAAACACTCAATTTTCAGTTAAAGGCATTTCATTATTGAATTCAGTGATGGCATCGTCCAGCTCAGTTCAGTTAAAAAAGTTTTTGTTCAATCAAGTCGACGATATTGCTGGAAATGAAGTGTCCCCAACTAAGCAAGCCAGAGGCAACAGCGGCAAGGAACCAAAACTCCATCGGTGACAGAACGGAGAAAAAAACCTTGGGAGAAACCAGGCTCAGTCGGGGGGCCATTTCTCCTCTGGCCAGACGACCCAGCAGTTCAATTCCAACTGCTGCAAAGTCAGATTGTAAGGGCTCACCTGGTTCCAGTGGTCTTTTCCCGATGGCTGTCTAGGTGACGGGGTCCTCACTGGGGATCTGTCTCTGGGGCTCATCTAGGTGTCCTGGTCTCCGCTGACGTTCAGGGCTGTAGAGGTCGTCTCTAGGTGCTGATCCACCATCTGATCTGGTGACTGCAGTGACCTTGGAATAAGAAAGAAACAGACTAATATTAGCGTAGATGTCAATCATCTTACGATGTAACAAGTACATTGTGTGTTATGGGAAGTGTTCCCGGTTCTGGTTGACCTAATTAATGCAGCCTAACAATCCTGTAACGGATTTGAATATTAGAAGTGTATTAGTGTGTTATGTGTACGCCAGGTTAAAGAGATGGGTCTTTAATCTAGATTTAAACTGACAGTGTGTCTGCCTCCCGAACAGTGTTTGGTAGATTGTTCCAGAGTTTGGGCGGTAAATAGGAAAAAGATCTGCCGCCCGCAGTTGATTTTGATATTCTAGGTATTATCAAATGGCCAGAGTTTTGAGAACGCAGCGGCCGTGGAGGACTATAATGCGATAAGAGCTCGCTCAAGTACTGAGGAGCTAAACCATTCAGGGCTTTATAAGTAATTAACAAGATTTTAAAATCTATACGATGTTTAGTAGGGAGCCAGTGCAGTGTTGACAGAACCGGGCTAATGTGGTCATACTTCCTGGTTCTAGTAAGAATTCTAGCTGCTGCATTTTGAACCATCTGTAGTTTGTTTATTAAGCGTGCAGAACAACCACCCAATAAAGCATTACAATAATCTAACCTTGAGGTCATAAACGCATGAATTAATATTTCTGCATTTGACATTGAGAGCATAGGTCTCAGTTTAGATATATTTTTAAGATGAAAAAATGCAGTTTTACAAATGCTAGAAACGTGGCTGTCAAAGGAGAGATTGCTATCAAATAGCACACCTAGGTTCCTGACTGATGATGAAGAATCGACAGAGCAGCCATCAAGTGTTAGACAGTGTTCTAGGTTATTACTTGTGGGGGTTTTAGGTCCAATAATTAACACCTCTGTTTTTTCAGAATTTAGCAGTAAGAAATTACTCGTCATCCAGTTTTTTATATCGACTATGCATTCCATAAGTTTCTCAATTTGGTGTGTTTCACCGGGCCGTGAAGAAATATAGAACAGAGTATCATCAGCATAACAGTGAAAGCTAACCCCGTGTTTCCTAATGATTTTTCCCAAGGGTAACATATAATGCGTGAAAAGTAACGGCCCTAGTACTGAGCCTTGAGGTACTCCATACTGCACTTGCGATCGATATGATACCTCTTCATTCACTGCTACGAATTGATGGTGGTCAGATAAGTATGATTTGAACCATGCTAATGCACTTCCACTAATGCCAACAAAGTTTTCTAGTCTATTCAAAAGAATGTTGTGATTGATAGTGTCGAACGCAGCGCTAAGATCCAGTAGCACTAATAGAGAGATACAACCACGATCAGATGATAAGAGCAGGTCATTTGTCACTCTAATGAGAGCAGTCTCAGTACTATGATACGGTCTAAATCCTGACTGGAAATCCTCACAGATATAATTTTTCTCTAAGAAGGAATATAATTGTGATGATACAACCTTTTCTAGTATCTTTGACAGAAAAGGGAGATTCGAGATCGGTCTGTAATTAACTAGATCTTTGGGGTCAAGTTGTGTTTTTTTAATGAGAGGCTTAATAACAGCCAATTTAAAGTTTTTGGGGACATATCCTAATGACAATGACAAATTAATAATAGCCAAAAGCTATGACTTCTGGAAGCACCTCTTTTAGTAGTTTAGATGGAATAGGGTCTAACATGCATGTTGTTCGTTTAGATGATTTAACAAGTTTATACAATTCTTCCTCTCCTATAGTAGAGAATGAGTGGAATTATTCCTCAGGGGATCTATAGTGCACTATTTGATGTGATACTGTAGCTGACGGCTGCATGGTTACAATTTAATCTCTAATAGTATTAATTTTGGAAGTAAAGTAGTTCATAAAGTCATTACTAGGGCTGTGACGGTGGCAGATTTTTACCACCGCGGTGGTAAATGGACCAACTACCGCCGGTGGCGCGGTGTTGTGTATATTTATTTATATATATAATTCTGAAACGCAAAAATAAATAAACGAGGCTCAATAATCTATTAACAAACGTGCGTGTTTATTTTAGCACTTCTGTCAGTGAACACTCAGCCTGCAAACCACTAAAATAAATATCAAAGAAATAATACAGTTAAATAGGAAAGTAGCCTTAAATAAGAAAGTTAAATGCACCCTGTCTACCTCACGCGAGCGGCGCGGCGAGAACCCATTCTAATCAGTGATGCTGTCTACACTAGATGCGGCGCGATACAACACGACAAATCCCTCACAGTAAACTGCCTCGTCCTATTTATGACATACTAACACAAAGTTCAAATGTCCTGTAGACAGACTCAACCTGTTGTTGCGACGCGGCGTCCTGTTTAGACACGGTTCACTTTTCCGCCACCAAGCAAGCAGGCGCGTGAACCCCTCGTCTGCACGCGCTCTCTGTGGAATAGGAATCGTGGCGTATCGCCACATTTCTTGTTGGCATCTTCCATTTACCGCTGTCTCGTTTGTATTTGGCCAGTTTGGAGAAAGCCTCACCAACACAAACCTGTCCAGCCGGGCGTTTGCGATCACGTGAACTTGAAGACACTTGTACAAACGCGGATGGGTGACATGAATGGAAATGATTCCAGATCGGTGATGTAGTATTTGGTTTCCCAACAAGGTCCATCACTCATCACGAAATACATTTGCTGAATGCAGAATAAACTGTATTTTCCTGCGCTCAAATCTGCCAATCTAAAGGAAACGCCATGTATGGCGTTTGAGGTAATTTCTGAATTAGCATAGATTTATAGTCTAAATAAAACCAATTTGCAACTGTTACTGTTATTACATTTGTATATAAAACTTTGTATTATGCTTGTTATAAAGTGTGTGACGTCACGTGCACTACCGCCGGTGGCAATAGACAACCGCGGTGACAACCGACCACCGCCGGTGACGCGGTTGTCACGGCGACCGTCACAGCCCTAGTCATTACTGCTGTGCTGTTGGGAAATGTCAACACCTGTTGATGCTTTATTTTTTGTTAATTTTGCCACTGTATTGAATAAATACCTGGGGTTATGTTTGTTTTCTTCTAAAAGAGACTAAAAGTAATCAGATCTAGCAGTTTTTAAAGCTTTTCTGTAGGATAGGGTACTTTCCCGCCAAGCTATACGAAATACCTCTTGTTTTGTTTTCCACCAGCTGCGCTCCATTTTCCAGGCTGCTCTCTTTAGGGTGCGAGTGTGCTCATTATACCACGGTGTTGGACTCTTTTCCTTAATCTTCCTTAAGCGTAAAGGAGCAACCGTATCTAAAGTGCTAGAAAAGAGAGAGTCCATAGTTTCTGTTACATCATCAAGTTGTTCTGAGCTGTTGGATATGCTGAGGAATTGAGATAAATCAGGAAGATTACTTACAAAGCAGTCTTTTGTGGTAGAAGTGATGGTTCTACCATATTTGTAAGGAGTTGAATTTACAGATTTAACTATATGGAGTTTACACAAGACTAGATAATGATCTGATATATCATCGCTTTGCTGCAGAATTTCGACACCATTAACATCAATTCCATGTGACAGTATTAAATCTAGAGTGTGATTTCGACTATGAGTAGGTCCTGAAACGTGTTGTCTAACCCCAACAGAGTTCAGAATGTCTATGAATTAGGGATGCAACGTTACCATTTTTTCCGATCCGATCCAGAAAATTCTGAGTATCGGCCAATTCCGATCCGATCCTAGCGCAGTATTTTTTTTTTTTTTTTTTAAATCAATGTAGAGTTTCTATACTTATGTGTCACTCTTTTTTGTGTTAAACACAGTCTACTAGACAACTTCATTTTAATGAAAAATAACAGGAAAATATATATAGGGGATGTTTACACCTGGTCACTTCATGCGTTTTGTAACAAATCCGATCACTCAAACCACTTCAGGGGGAGGTCTGGGCCGCATTCCAGACGAAACTGGACATGTGTAAATGCATCTGGTTGTTGAAACCTCATATGTGAATTTTACTCCTCCCAAAATGTAAAAATAATAAACGTGTGAGACCGTGTTATAGGCTATATGACATTTTAGTCAGATATGACTGCGCTAATGCAACACGCATCACCGCAGACGAGCAGCTGAGCGTCTCTTCAGCAAGCCGACGCGCAAACTGCCGGGAGTGAAACTGAAAGTAAACGCAGACGTTCAACACACAATCATCTTCATTAAAAGTATAAGACAAACTTATCTTTCCAGTGCTGATGCCGCGCGCACTCCTATTGCGGTCTTTGATCTTGAAATGAGCTGATAATTAATAAAATGCAGCGCTTTTGATTTCGTTGACGTGAACGGAGTTAAATTGAAATATAGCGCGGGAATTGAAGATCGGATTTATATCCGTTTTGTGAAGACACATTTATGTGGCCAAGTGTAAATGGAAACGTTTTAACAAATCAGATAGATATCCGATCAGAGAAAACGCATGAAATGACCAGATGTAAACAGGCCCATTCATAATCTATGACAAAAATACTATTATAAACTAGGTTAGTGGATAATTTAGCAGCAAAAATTATTCTAGAAAAATCATGAGTGCAAAATTTTATAAATCTAAACATTTAGTGAAATAACATTATTTAGTGGGAACAAATAAAAGTGAATATGTGAAGGACTAAATCTGGTAAAATGTTACACATTGCTCTTTGCATTGTTGTAAAATACATTAATGAAAACAAGTAAATGTATTTATTTATAAATATAAACTACAAAATTAAAATACATTTCTTTTAAATATATAGCACAGTAATGAAGGCAGCAACATATGATAGAGGAGTCCTGCCTCCATTACTGTGCTATACATTAGATTATTAATAGCCTTGATAGGACCGTACAAGAAACGCTATAAATAATATTTCATTGCGCAAAATTATTATAATACGAAAACCTCAAATAGAGAGTGGCATAAAGCGCTTATGCACATCCCGTGCGCAGAATGATGTGCTTGAAGCAGCAGGGAGTCACAGCGTGCAGCTCCGGATAGAAGAGTTCAAAGCACAGAGGAAAGAGATATTGATGCATAGCTTATTAAATCTGCGCATTAGTTTATTGAGCCTTTTCTTTTAACGGTTTTAAATCTCAGTTATTGAGCGCTCTTGAAGAGAGTTTCATTGTTTTGACTGTAGTAACCGAACGCAACACGCAGTTTGAACGCTGAACGGAGGATGACAGACAGCCGCAGCAGAGAGAAGAGTTTACGTGAACTTGAATTTAACGACTTAAATATTCATCTGTACCTCACATTAAACTATGGAATGGCTTCAGAACACTTGGACTTTGACTTTATGGTGCTTTATAATGCTTTTGTGCTTTCGTGGGGCTTAACAATAACACAGAATAGTATACACACAATATCGGATTTGGATCGGTCTCGTCTCACCGATACCCGATCCGCAGAAAATGACCGGATCGGAGCCGATACCGATCCTGAGTATCGGATCAATGCATCCCTACTATGAATGCTGATCCTAATGCATCTTTTTCATTATCAACGTGGATATTAAAATCACCCACAATTAAGACTTTTTATCTGCAGCCAGCACTAACTCTGATAGAAAATCAGCAAATTCTTTAATAAAGTCTGTATGGTGCCCTGGTGGCCTGTATACAGTAGCCAGTACAAACATCACAGGGGATTTATCATTAATACTTTTTTCTCTAGATAATGTTATATGAAGCACCATTACTTCAAAGGAGTTATACTTAAAGCCTGTCTTCTGAGAAATACTGAGAATATTGTTATAAATTGTAGCAACACCTCCCCCTTTGCCTTTTGGACGCGGCTCATTTTTGTAACAGTAATCTTGGGGGGTAGACTCATTTAAAATAATGTATTCATCTGGTTTTAGCCATGTTTCTGTCAAACAGAGCAAATCTAGGTTATGATCATTAATCAAATCATTTACAAAAAGTGCTTTTGTAGCAAGGGACCTGATATTCAGTAAGCCAAGTTTTATCAATTGTTTCTGTGTATTGTAAACATTTTTTATTTGTTGAACATCAATTAAATGGTTACTCATACATTGGTTTTGACGTTTTCTGTATTTTCTAGTTCGGGGAACAGACACAGTCTCTATAGTGTGATATCTAGGTGAAGGAGTCTTCTATGTGCTGAGAATTAACTGACTTCTGTGACGTGAGGCGGCTAGCAGACGGTCGGTTTAGCCAGTCTGTCTGCTTCCTGACCTGGGCCCCAGTTAGTCAAGTATGAACTCTAAGACTATGTGCAATATTTCTAGAGAGAAGAGCGGCACCACCCCAGGAGGGATGAACACCATCTCTTTTCAGCAGGTCAGGTCTGCCCCAAAAACTCGTCCAATTGTCTATAAAAACCTATGTTATTCTGCGGGCACCACTTAGACATCCAGCCATTGAGTGACGACAGTCTGCTATGAATCTCATCACCCCGGTAAGCAGGGAGGGGGCCAGAGCATATTACATTGTCTGACATCGTATTTGCAAGTTCACACACCTCTTTAACATTATTTTTAGTGATCTCCGACTGGCGAAGTCGAACATCATTAGCGCCGGTGTGGATAACAATCTTACTGAATTTACGTTTAGCATTAGCCAGCACTTTTAAATTTGCCAAGATGTCAGGCGCTCTGGCTCCCGGTAAACAATGGACTATGGTGGCTGGTGTCTCTATTTTCACGTTCCGTACAATAGAATCGCCAATAACTAGAGCACTTTCACCAGGTTTCTCAGTGGGTGCATCACTGAGTGGGCAGAACCTGTTTGATGTTCTGATCGGAACGGAAGAGCGGTGTTTTGACCCGCGACTATGCCGCCTCACTTTCACCCAGTTTCCCTGCTGCACAGGTGCTAATGCCGGAACCGAACAATGTACAGGAGTCCCTGAGCTAATCACATCCAAAGCAGTAGCTACAGCCCTCACATTCTTACTGTCCTCAACTAAAGTTTGGATGCGTGTCTCTAGTTCTAAAACCTTCTCTGTCAGCCTAACTATTTCCCTGCATTTATCACATGTGAATCCCTCATCGCTGACAGAGATAGATAAACTGTACATGTGGCAAACTGTGCAAATAACAATAGCAGGAGAAGAAGCCATTACTCACCGTGATTGATGAATGATACCAACTTAACTTACCACTTACCACTGTTGTTTGATGAACTCATGAAAAACAGAGCGAGAGAGAAATGAAAACGGAGCGAGAAAAAAGAAAACAATAATAGGCGCGAATAGCAACGCGAATAGCAACACGAATGGAACCGCGAGTGACAAGCTAACCGGCTAACGAATGCTAACGCACTGCACTCGCGGTTTTAGAAGTGAGCCATCAAATTAGTTTGATAGATAATACCAGAAATATGGTGGGAATTAAGTTATATATTATCACTTTAAACAACAGATAGTGAAAGTAAGGTAAAGATTCAATAAAAAAGCGGAGCTACAATCGCAAACCTCACAGCAGCACAACAGACAGGAACAGACTGAAGCAATCGATCTCTCCTGAACAGACTGAAGCAATCGATCACCACTCGTGTGACATCCCCAAGCAGAGAGCTGAGAATTACCTCCGTTTACAACAATCAACATCCTTTAAAGAACAACATACACTTCATCCATACAGGAACAAAACACATTATACAACCCCAAATCAGAAAAAGTTGGGACAGTATGGAAAACGCAAATAAAAAAAGAAAGTAGTGATTTCTAAATTTACTTTGACTTGTATTTCATTGCAGACAATATGAACACAAAATATTTCATGTTTTGTCTGGTCAACTTCATGTCATTTGTAAATATACATCCTTTCCTGTCATTCAGACCTGCAACACAAGACTGTTTTGACACTACTGACTGGGATATGTTTAAGCAGGCTGCCACATATAACAATACTACAGACCTCCAAGAGTACTCAGAGACTGTCACTGCCTACATCACCAAGTGTATTGATGATGTAACGGTCACAAAGTCTATCACTGTCCGGGCCAACCAGAAGCCGTGGCTGACAGGGGAGGTCTACAGACTTCTGAAGGCTCGGAATGCTGCCTTTAGAGCTGGAGATGAGGAGGGCCTGAAGACAGCTAGGGCCAACCTATCCCGCGGCATCAGAGAGGCCAAGAGACAGTACTCCAGGAGGATAGCCCATCGTTTCAGCGACAGCAGAGGCACTCGGAGCCTGTGGCAGGGGATTCAGACCATTACGGACTACAAGCCCCCACCACAGACCTGTGACAGCACAATCCCCCTGCTGAACGAGCTGAATGCCTTCTTTGCTCGCTTTGAGGCACAAAATGGCACCACTGCACAGAAGACTACACCTCCTCCCGGCGACCAGGTGATGTCTCTGTCCCCAGACAGCGTGAGGAGATCCCTCAGCAGGATCAATGCACGCAAAGCTCCGGGTCCTGACAACATTCCTGGGCGTGTACTGAGAGACTGTGCAGTGGAACTCACTGATGTCTTCACAGACATTTTCAACATCTCACTAAGTCAGGCTGTTGTCCCCACATGCTTCAAAGCTACCACCATCATTCCAGTCCCGAAGAAGTCATCTCCATCCTGCTTCAATGACTACCGTCCAGTAGCACTCACTCCTATTCTCATGAAGTGCTTTGAACTGCTAGTCATGCAACACATCAAATCTGTCCTCCCCCCCTCCCTGGACCCCTTCCAGTTTTCATATAGGTCCAATCGCTCGACCGATGATGCCATCGCCACTGCCCTCCACCCAGCCCTCACACATCTGGACAAAACGGACATGTATGTCAGATTGCTGTTCATAGACTTCAGTTCAGCATTCAACACAATCATCCCTCAACAGCTCATTCATAAACTGGTCCAGCTGGGGCTCAATACATCGCTGTGCAACTGGCTGTTGGACTTTCTGACCGGGAGACCTCAGGCAGTACGGGTCGGCAGTAACACATCCAGCACCATCACACTGAACACAGGGGCCCCCCAAGGATGTGTGCTGAGCCCCCTCCTCTTCACTCTGCTGACCCACGACTGCACACCGTCACACAACTCCAACCTCTTCATTAAATTTGCGGATGACACGACTGTGGTGGGTCTCATCAGCAACAGAGATGAGACAAACTACAGGAGCGAGGTGAGCCGCCTGGCCGGGTGGTGCAGTGACAACAGTCTCTCTCTGAATGTGGAGAAGATGAAGGAGATTGTCGTTGACTTCAGGAGAGTGCACTCTCTGCATGCTCCTCTGACCATCAATGGTGCGACCGTGGAGAGAGTGAGCAGCACCAAGTTCCTGGGTGTACACATCACAGAGGACCTCTCCTGGACCAACAACACTGCAGCACTAGCCAAGAAAGCACAACAGCGTCTCTACTTCCTCCGCAAACTCAGAAGAGCCAGAGCCCCGGCCCCCATCATGTGCACCTTCTACAGAGGCACCATCGAGAGCATTCTGACTAGCTGCATCACTGCGTGGTATGGCGCCTGCAACGCGTCCTGCCGCAAGTCCCTTCAACGGATAGTGAGAGCAGCTGAGAAGATCGTTGGTGTCTCTCTCCCCTCCCTCCAGGACATCTACAGCACCCGTCTCACCCGCAAAGCCCTCTACATTGCAGGTGATACCACCCACCCGACACACAGCTTCTTCAGTCTGCTACCATCAGGGAGGAGACTGCGGAGTCTCCAGGCCAGGACCAACAGACTGAAGGACAGCTTCATCCACCAGGCTGTCAGGAAGGTGAACTCCCTCCCGTCCTTGCCCCCCCTCCCCTCTCTTACACCACGCACCACTGAACTCTGACCCCCCCCCCCCCCCCGCCCCCCACACACCACACCCACCCCCCGCACACACACACACACACACACACACACTGTGACAAGCACCAGTCACTTTGTACAGCATTGGACTGACCTCATTCAACTACCTCTTCTGACAGTCTGAATAAAGACTGCTCTCTTTTGTCACTTTAATAGAATAGACTTAATAAGCTCTTTGCACTACACCATTCATATTCTGCACTGTCTGTGTATTTCACTGGTTTGCACTATTTACCATGTGCCTTATGCCACTTTATCTATTTTTTATTATTATTTTTTATTTTATTTTTTTTTCTACATGTCCTTATTTGTATATTTGTGCGTTCTACTGTTAGTGTTTAGTGTTATCTGTATGCACCAGGGAGTAAGAGAGTAATGCAATTTCAATTCTCTGTATGTATGTACGGTACATGTGGTAGAATTGACAATAAAGCTGACTTTGACTTTGACTTTGACATTCCAAAAAAAGTTGGGACAGTAAAGCATTTACCACTTTGTAATGTTGCCATTCCTTTTCACAACACTTAAAAGATGTTTAGGGACTGAAGACACCAAGTGATGAAGTGTTTCAGGTGTAATTTTGTCCCATTCTTCCTGCAAACAAGTCTTAAGGTGGGCAACAGTACGGGGTCTTCGTTGCCGCATTTTGCGCTTCAAAATGCGCCACACATTCTCTATTGGAGACAGGTCGGGACTGCAGATAGGCCAGTCAAGTACCCGTACCCTCTTCCTCCGCAGCCAGGACTTTGTAATGTGTGCAGAATGTGGTTTTGCATTGTCTTGTTGAAATATGCACGGATGTCCCTGGAAAAGATGTCTTCTTGAAGGCAGCATATTGTGCTCCAAAATCTCTATGTACATTTCAGCATTAATGGTGCCATCACAGAAGTGCAAGTTACCTTTGCCAAGGGCACTGACACAACCCCATACCATGACAGACCCTGGCTTTTGGACTTGTTGCTGGTAACAGTCTGGATGATCCTTTTCTTCTTTGGTCCGGAGCACACGGCGTCTATTCCTCCCAAAAAATACCTGAAATACTGATTCATCTGACCACAGTACACGTTTCCACTGTGTGATGGTCCATCCCAGATGCCTCCGAGCCCAGAGAAGTCGACGGCGCTTCTGGACACTGTTAACATAGGGTTTCCTTTTGGCACAGTACAGTTTTAACTGGCATTTGTGGATGTAACTACGTATTGTGGTACTTGACAAAGGTTTGCCAAAGTAGTCCTGAGCCTATGTGGTGATATCGCTTATAGATGAATGACGATTCTTGATGCAGTGCCGCCTGAGGGATCACGGAGATCACGGTTGTTCAGCTTAGGCTTGCGCCCTTGTCCTTTACGCACTGAAATTCCTCCAGATTCCTTGAATCTTTTAATTATGTTATGCACTGTTGAAGGTGAAATATCCAAATCTCTTCCTATCTTTCTTTGAGGAACATTGTTTTTAAACATTTCAATAATTTTCTCACGTATTTGTTGGAAAACTGGGGATCCTCGGCCCATATTTGCTCCTAAAGGACTAGACCTTTCTTGGATGCTGCTTTTGTACCAAATCATAATTACAATCACCTGTTGACATCAACTGTTTCAAATCACATCATTATTTAACCAATTTACCTCATTACTAGCCCTAAATTGCTCCTGTCCCAACTTTTTTTGGAATGTGTTGCAGGTCTGAATGACAGGAAAGGATGTATATTTACAAATGACATGAAGTTGACCGGACAAAACATGAAATATTTTGTGTTCATATTGTCTGCAATGAAATACAAGTCAAAGTAAATTTAGAAATCACTACTTTCTTTTTTTATTTGCGTTTTCCATACTGTCCCAAATTTTTCTGATTTGGGGTTGTATTTCCTCTCATCCTATGCGGGACTGGATTGCACCATCTGCTGGTCGGCCATCTGTTTCCTTAATATATATTAAAATTATTGATTGCATTACAAAACCTCTTTCTATTAAAACCATTTGGAATAGGGAATAATCTGACCTTAATTTATCTGTCGACTGGGAGAGAGTGTGGTCTAATCTCAGCTTTAACATCTAAAAATCTGGCTCATCGTCTTATTCACTTCAAAGTCATTCATAGAGCATACATAACTCATAACAAAAGATTTAAAATGAAACTACAATCAAATTTGAACTGCCATATATGTAATACTACATCATCAGGCACTTTTCTGCATATGTTTTGGGAATGTCCTGTCGTCATCAGTCTATGAACACATGTAAACCTGGTTTTGTCATCATTACTGCGAATTTATTGGTCTGTTAACCCAAGTTTGTGTCTTCTTAATGATGACTCTGGTCTCTGTATTAGTTTAATGCAAAAGAGAATGTTGTTTGCTGGTTTTTACAGCTGCGAAGAAGACAATAATACAGAACTGGTTTACACCACACATGTGTGGAAAAACATATTGGATCCTTAGCCTCCTGCAAATAGTGACGTGTGAATGTGCAACGGCGCGAGTCGGTGGGGCCAGGCCTTCGACCATTGATGCTTGGCAATGTTTTTTGTTGGCTATACGTGATTGTATAAAGGAGTGACTTTTGTGTTTTTATTGTCCTTCCCTCTCTCCCTCCCTTTTGATTGGACCTTGAGATGTTGAGTGTGTCTGTTGTTTTGATTTGTTTTGTTATATTTTGGATGCTATGTTGTGTTGTGTGTGAAAAAAAAAAAATGTTGATAACAAAAAAAAAAAAAATTCATACCAGTTGACCACTACTTGTGTCAGCAGTTCATTGGTGCAATGATTGCAAACAATCATTTATTGTCCAAAGAGAGGTGGTCGTAGATCCAATCACTTTGACCATTCAGCAATTAAGGGTGCTGGATAATAACCCTACTTATAGGGATAGTTCAGCCAAAAAAATTAAAATTCTGTCATTAATTACTCACTCTCATGTCGCTCCAAACCCATAAGACATTCATTCATCTTCGGAACACAAATTAAGATATTTTTGATGCATTCCGAGAGCTCTCTGACCCTCCCATAGACAGCAAGGATCCTTACACGATCAAGGCTCAGAAACGTAGCAAGGAGATCGTTAAAATAATCCATGTGACATCAGTGGTTCAACTGCAATTTTACGGAAGCTACGAGAATACTTTTTGTGCGCAAAGAAAACAAAAATGACTTCATTCAACAATTAGTTTCCTCCGCGACACCATATAGCGCCATTTTGGAGAGTATCACATACTTAAACAACGTATGCAACGCATGTACGTGGATACATTGTTTACGTTCAGATCAAAGTGTAAACAACGTATCCGCATACTGTGCTGACACAGAACAGCATACGTTGTTTACATACTGTATGTGATATTCTCCAAAATTGGTTGAATAAAGTCGTTATTTTTGTTTTCTTTGAACCACAAAAAGTATTCTCATAGCTTCGTAAAATTACGGTTGAACCACTGATGTCAAATGGATTATTTTAACGATCTCCTTGATACGTTTCTGAGCCTTGATCGTGTAAGGATCCTTTTTGGGTGAACTATCCCTTTAATTAAGAGATATAGTGATATGAAACTGATATACAGCTCACGGGTCAGTTACCATGCTCTAATATTATCAGTAAAATATCACTGTAACCTAGGCTTAAGAAATGAGAATAATGTTTTTGTTTATCTAGCCTGAGTCTGGTCCTGTTTTCGGAATCACCTAAAAATCCTGTTGTTTTCTCACCACAGGTATAATTTAATTTCTCTTCTTCACAGCTCTACACTTCTCTGATCATACACAATATCTCAGACTACTTTACAAGTTAGACAGCCTTGCATAAACCTTACATCAGTCTTACATAGCTAGAAATGATATATGAGACATGAATTTTGTAAGAATGACTATAAGAAATGATAATCAACAATGAGGCTGTTATTTTGATGACAAAGGCAGGATTGAGCTCTTACACAATTCAAAAAAATGAAGGTATAGTAAACTCATTTAGAATATATTTCAATGTAAAAAGCCTACTTAATTTTTATTTATTTTTTACAAACAACATGAATTATTCATTCATAAATAATTATATGGAATAGCTCACACAAAACTGTATACGCCCACTGCTATGATTGTCTAACAGTTTGAAAGCCTACATCCTTTACAAAAGAATGCTGCTGTTTTAGGTTAAAAATGCATAAAAACTCAGTACATATCAAACAATCTGTAATAACAGACAAAGCAATAGTGATCACGAAATAAAAACAGTTATTCACACTTGTGTGGTGCGACATTACTGTCGGATCCAATATAGTCGGCACAGCATCGTCTTTTAGTTTCAATCTTTCTAAAAATCCATGTCAAATTGTGCCTTGTTTGTAAATGAATCCATGGTAAAATGAAGTGAACAAAGGACCAAGTTCTTACTGACGTAGTTTGGTACTTCATTAAAAATAAAGTTAATCAAATAAAGTTTATCGTTCGGTTTGTCTCTCTCGTTATTTACACTACATGCGCGAATCGTTGGGCGGGGCTAACCAGGCAGTGATGTAGAATTGGTGGGCGGAGCTAAACAGGCAGTGATGTAGAATCGGTGGGCAGGGCTAAACAGGCAGTGATGTAGAAGCAGGTGTTGATCTGTGGAGCCAGAGTTTAGCCACACTATTTCATCATAGAGTGGCACATTCCATAACCTGACGTTTTTGCAGATTGGCTTCAATATAAGCTGTTTGTAGACTAATGAGAAAGTTTTGAGTTCTGAAACTTACAGAATGTTTTTATAGCACAATGACCTCTTATACATCAAACGATCAAGGGAATTATGATTTCTCAGTTCATGACCCCTTTAAAGGGGTGGTTGATTGCGATTTCACTTTTTTAACATTAGTTAGTGTGTAATGTTGCTGTTTGAGCATAAACAATATCTGCAGAGTTGCAGCGCTGAAAGTTCAATGCAAACGGAGATATCTTTTAAAATTCTGTCAGTTTAATGCCTACAAAAACGACTGGTAAGGGACTACAACGAGTTACTTCCCGGGTCTGATACATCACGAACCCAGATAAACCCCGCCCCCGGGAACACGCAGCAAAGGGGGCGAGGCCATACTGCGCTGCTTTAGAGAAGAGGAAGAGAAAACTAGGGGTGCACGTAAAAATCTCTTCATATATGAATCGCGATTCTGTCTTCTAACGATTCTAATGGATTCACAAGTTACAAAATCATTAAAGCAGCGGTTCTTAATACTGTTACTCGTGTCGCCCTGCTCTGCATCTCTCTCTCTCTCTCTCTCTCTCTCTCTCTCAGATCATCAGATCAGCTCCAACAAACTGTTCCAATTATGCACTTATTTTCACACAGCAATGAGAAGCATTATAAATGGACACGCGTGCGGTTGCTGTGCTGTATTAAAGCTTTAATCAGGATAAAACCGTATATTAAAAGTAGGGCTGTCAATCGATTAAAAAATTTAATCGCGATTAAATTTTTAACTCATGGCATGATTGCCATGAGTTAACTCGTGATTAATCGCAATTAATCGCACATTTTTATTTGTTCTAAATGTACCTTAAATCAATACTTTTCAATTTTTTAATACTCTAATCAACATGGGCATGGACAAATATGGATGCTTTATGCAAATGTACACTATATTGCCAAAAGTATTGGGTTGCCCCCTTCTAATGAACAGGTTTGACTACTTTAGTAATTTCTATGAGTACAAATCTTAATGTTAAAGCATATAATGATATTCTAGGAAATTAATCTGGTCTGCATAAAACCAAGTCCTAATCCCAGTTTAACACCTCTGGTGTGACTGTAAATGCAGACCTTGAGCCAAAAACTCATCACCAAACACCAATGACTTGTACATATGGGTTCAGTCATTTTAGACACTTCCAAAACTGTTGCTACAGAGATGGAAATACAATTTTTAAATACATGAATTATGTTCCCATCGTTGTTGCCACAGATTTGGAAGTGCATTTTTCTGTTCTAAAGAAGGGGGTGTCAATACTTTTGTCTATATAGTGTATGTACAAGTCATTGGTGTTTGGTGATGAGTTTTTGGCTCAAGGTCTGCATTTACAGTCACACCAGAGGTGTTAAACTGGGATTAGGACTTGGTTTTATGCAGACCAGTCAAGTTCTTCCACACTGACTGAATCAATCATTTTCTTTTTGAACCTTGTCTTATACACAGAGGCATTGTCATGTTAGAATAGAAAAGAGTCCTGTCCAAACTGTTGCTATAATATTAGAAGCACACACTTCCCTAGAATATCATTATATGCTTTATCATTAAGATTTGTACTCATAGAAATGACTAAAGTAGTCAAACCTGTTCATTAGAAGGGGGCGACCCAATACTTTTGGCAATATAGTGTATGTTTATTATTATTGAAACCATAGTCAACATATAGCATGAAGACTAGACATGTTTCATAGGTCATAGATGTTTTTCAAAGAACTTGTTCATGTCTATTAGACGCATGAAAAAAGAAATTCCAGGTTCCCATTACTTTCTTTGCACTGAGCAATTTACTGACACAAACCTGTTTACATTTTGCACACAGGGCAGCTCTTCTTCTGAAAATGCAAAATGTACATTTATTATTTATTATTACATTTGTTTGCCTCTCTGTGCTCACATACTGGTATTTTGATGAAGCTATATTCTCAATAAAACTGTTTTCATTGGTATATTTTACTGTTTCTGTTGTCAGACAACGGAATGAATACATAACCAGCTCCCTTCCACGATGTTAATCTGCACAAAAATCATGATAATCGCACCGTCGTCTGATGAAATCAAATACACATAAGATAAAGACAATAGCTGTGCTGTGATTTCGGCTATACTTGCATGTAAAATTAGAGAAGCAACATAATATCTGTGTTTAACTGAATTAAAGCGCTGCTCCTCTCTCTGCCGCGCGCTGAGCAGACGCAGAGAGAGAGAGAGAGAGAGAGAGAGAGAGAGAGAGAGTGTGCGCGCGCTGAACAGAGCAGACGCAGAGAGAGAGAGAGAGAGAGGTGTGTGCGCGCGCGCTGGGAGAGCAAGACCTCGCGCTGGCGCGGCAGTATAAGTGATTCTCAGAAACTAGGTTTGGGCGCTTTTTTGAAGGGAAAAAAGTCGCTAAAGTGGTCTGCAATGTTCCTAAGTTGGCAACACTGTCCATCTCCATTTCTCCAACAAGGGGTTGGGCCACGGGTCAAACAGAAAATACGCGCTGCGTTAATCGCGCGTTAAAAAAATTAGTGCCGTTAAAATGAGTTTGCGTTAACGCGTTATTAACGCGTTAACTTTGACAGCACTAATTAAAAGCTAACAGAAGCAGTAGCACTTACAAATAGCAGCGTATTTAAAAGTATGAGACAACAACAACCAAACATACCATTAAGAGCCGTGCTTGCACAGGTTCTGCACGATCCTCTTCACTAATATCCTCTGGGTCTCAATCGGGCTCAAATTGATAAGCATTATAGACAACGCCACTGTTTACAATTCAACCGGAGCACATGCCACTGAGGTGAGGGGCGGGACGTTCAGACGTGCAGTAGAGGCGGTTTAGCGAATCACAACACACTGAGCCAGCTAACCAATCTCAGCCCATCGCGTATTTCTGAAGGAGGAGCTTCATAAAACCAGGAAATAAATCGAGGCGTTTGTCAGAGAAGGGACAGAGAGGTGTGGAATAAAGGTAAATTATGTGAAAAATAATGCGTTTTTAAAAAACCAAGCATGAACACATGCTAGACTGCACCCCATAAACACAATGAAGCCTAGAAAAAAAACAGTCAACCACCCCTTTAACATAATCACATACTCAGTCAAACAGCTTGAACATTAAGGTGTGACCCACACACACTCCCATGAAACACATATGGCCTTTATGGAGCACAGATATTTTTTATGAAATCCAAGAGCCTTCTGACCCTGCATAGACAGCAATGCAACTGAAATGTTTCCAGACCCAGAAACATAGTAAGGACATTGGTAAAATAGTCCAGTGGTTCCCAACCACGTTCCTGGAGGCCCCCCAACACTGCACATTTTGCATCTCTCCTTTGTCTGACACACCCATTTCAGGTCTTGGAGTCTCTACTAATGAGCTGATGATCTGAATCAGGTGTGTTTGATTAAGGAGACATGGAAAACATGGAGTGTTGGGGGGCCTCCAGGATCGTGGTTGGGAACCACTGAAATAGTCGATGTGACATCAATGGTTTAACCGTAATTTTACGAAGCTACGAGAATACTTTTTGTGTGCAAAGAAAATAAAAATAACGACTTTATTCAACAATTCTTCTCCCGAGTTACTGTCTTCTGCCATTATGGAGAGTACCACAATGCATGCGCGTGCTTTCCTCTGCTCATAAACAAGGCACAGCGTATGCGTGTTCTACATCGCCAGCACGCATGCGTTGTTTACATGCAGAGGAAAGCACGCGCATGCGTCATGGTACTCTCCATAATAACAGCAGATGGGATGAAGAGGAGAAGAATTGTTGAATAAAGTTGAATAAAGAACCACTGATGTCACATGGACTATTTTATCTTCTGTGTGAACTTCCCCTTAGTTTTCTGTTCCTTGCTGCCTCTGTCCATTTTATTTCATCTTTTTCAGCAGCTATGAGCGAAATTAATCAACATTAAACTTTAGAAGAGCTATAACAGCCTCTCATGCCCTGAAAGGTCCATAATGGTCAGTAATCAGTAATGTGCAGGAGGCAGTACAGAGGAAATAGACCTTTCATCATGAG
This sequence comes from Schizothorax lantsangensis, assembly GCA_027422415.1. Classification (NCBI taxonomy): domain Eukaryota; kingdom Metazoa; phylum Chordata; class Actinopteri; order Cypriniformes; family Cyprinidae; genus Schizothorax; species Schizothorax lantsangensis. The sequence continues at coordinate 20,660,039 of CM049853.1, read as the reverse complement.
CTCTATTCAGACTAATTTAGTTAACGTCAAAACACCTGCTAATGTGAATTCACATTGCATTCATAACCAAATTTAATGAGGTCCACAAGAATGCGCATAACTACACAAAGATATCTAGATTTAATTCACAAAGTTCTACACATTCATACATCTTGCATGTTTATTAAATATTTAATAAAATCTGAGTATGAGTGTAGTACTATCATCAAAAAAAAAAAAAAAAATTCTGCAGATTCTGTCTGGGTCCTATTATATGCTTTTGAATATGAGATTTAGCCACTCCACTTGAATTGTGGGAATGTTCAAAGATCACGGTGGGGTGAAATGTTGTGCACTTGTGCAGCACTTGGAACAAATCAAATCACTCATTAAAAACACTTAAGCAGGACTGTGACCATGCGGTCTCTCCGTGTAATTGGCTGGACAGTTAGTTCAAGTGTGTGAGAGTGAGTCAGAAGCTGTTAAAGCGACATGTTTGAACCAGATGAGGGTCAGGATTGAGAGACACGTCACCTCCTGTCCTCCTGTCCAAATCTGTGAGGAGTCACACTTCCTCATACATACACACACACAGGAGCTGTATCCTTGGCAGCTAAATAATGTGACCGTTTCTGTGACTAAGTGACATTATTATGCAACTGGATGGAGTCCGAAAGCAATCAGTTTGTGTTAGGTGATGAGAGCCAGAAAAATGAAAGACTGATTTAAAAAAACACAAACACAAAAACACTACGCTTATCAGATGATTGTGTAATACCACAGCAGGACGGATGCTGAACTGAAGAGGATGTGATACGAACATGAGCTTTCCATATCATACAAAATGAAAATAATAATAATAAATTCACTGCACATACAGGCACACAGTTGTGTTAAACCAAGAGAGATACTATAAAGAACACTCTGGTAAAGAAAAAGTAACTTCATTTTCCTTGGGATTGTAAAAGTGTCTTGGTAATTAAAATGTATTTATATTTAAATAATTTATATTTAAAAGTGGAAAAAGGATAAACATTCATGAAAGAAAAATAGCAAAAAATAAAAAAGCAAAACCTAAATTAAATAACAATAATACAAATTTAAAAAATAAATAAAAAAATTAACTATTTAGGTTATGAAGTTAACAATGAAAAAATTCAGATGAATAGTTTTATCTCAAATTTTTCAAAGGAACTGACTATTTAAAAATATTTTACTACTAACCCTGTAATGTGTGGCGGTAATGAAGCACACAATGCAGAGAGAATATCCAAAACAATCGACCTTAATTACAAAATCTCAGGAGAAACAGCAAATATACAACGCAACCATGCAATAAAGTACAACACGGAACAATGAGCAGAGGAAACTGACGACTTAAATATACAGAGATAGAGATAACCAGTGTTGGGCAAGTTAAATGTAATTAAATTACTGATTACTCCTTTTAAAAGTAATCACATTACTGTTCTGATTACTTTATTTCAAAAGTAATTAGTTACATTACTAGTTGTGTTACTTTTTTCTGTGGCTACATCCATGAAATCCCAGCATAAACGCTCCCAATAAATATTTGTTATTAAAGCATCAACATTCACAAAACACTGTTATTTTTAACTGAAGCAAGCATAGGCTGCTGTGTACATGGTTTGGCATGGCAGAATGCCAGCAAATAGCGCTGCTTTTATAATCTCTAAAAAGATGACATCTCAGTTCATCGCAATCTCACACAGCTCTGTTATAACAATGAATATATGTATAATGAATCTTTCATAATGTCTACAATTCATATGTGATAATGAGAGGATTCGTGAGCAATATTTGCTTGTATATTTGCTACACATTTCAGCACTGCACTAGCCATTGCATTCCAGAAATCAACATTGCTCAATGCAGCAAACACGTTTTATAGCCTAAATAGAAACTCTGCCTACACTTGCGCCTGTTAATCATTTTTTATTTTATATTAGTTCTTGTTGCTTTTGTGCAATAGATGAATAACAATTTATTTGTTTTAGATATTTTATGTTTAGATATTTCTATTTTGCGGGAATCCTGTGAATCATTTTCTCCCGCATCCCGTACACACACGAGTGTCTACCTGCCCGCACCAGCACTCGCCCATCTTGTCCTGTGCCGCACTCTGTTGCGTCGGGTCTCTAATGCAGGTCTCTAATCCACTGACACTGGACTTGATAGTGCGTGTGCTACACCCTTTTTACAATCTAGATAATAAAACACTGCATTCTGTCAGCAATGCAACGCGGCAGTAATGTATAGAGACCTCGGCTTGTAACTATACTCTAATTACTATTTTGAAAATTATAATACGTTAAATTACTCCGTTACTAAAAAAGTAATCAAATTATAGTAAGGCGTTACTAAGTAATGCGTTACTGCCCAACACTGGAGATAACTCAATGAACAACAGGTCAATGCAATCCAATTAGAAACCATAGAAACTAACTAGCTAACAGAACTCAGGCAATGCAAAACAGGGAACAGTTTGAAAATGAAACCAAAACAGGACGAGACCGTAACTAACTAGACCCTACATCTCCAGCTTCTGTGTTAGATTGCTTGTGTGTGTGTGTGTGTGTTCACACACACTGAAGTACAGAAAAGGGTTAAGTAGAATTGTGAAATCACCATCAAAAATACTACAAAGCATGGCATGCTAATATGATCCACACACTTCCACTCAAATCAATAAATACTCAGTAGCTTACTGAAACTAACACCGTCTACATCGCACCAAAAGCCAATAGAACCCATTATAATCGTTATGATACTGTCTACACTGGATGTGGTGTGATGAACTACTGACAGTAAATGGTTGCCCTTCTGACGTACTCCTTGTGCTGCATTTGTCATTTGTGTCAGTTTTGATGCATCCAGTGCAGACAGCCTCCGGTTGTTGTGGCAATCCGCCTAATGTAGACACGGACAATAAACTTGAATTTATAATAAATAAATATAAGTAAATTAATTTACTTTTAAGCCAATAATTTTTTTAAAGCAATGTTTTTTGTTTTTTTTCAATAAACTGCTGTATGTACTGCTGTAACTAGTCACTTATTAGTTTATTAATAGTTGCTAATAGCAGTTAGACAGCTGCAAAGAAACATAGGCACATTAGTACAAAACTGATACATCTAAGAGCATTAATAATAAATGTGTGGTCGTGTATGTAGCTCCTTTACTTGCACTATACTGCTGGTGGACAGTTGCTTTTTTTATATCAATTCTTCAGTTCATCTTCATAAACTAGGCCTACCTAAAGCTGAAAACCTTAAGATGCGACCTCTGAACTTACTTTTTTCAATCAATAAATTATAATGGAAATAATATTTTACAAAATGAAAAAAAAAAAAAAAAAAAAAAAAGTCTCGTGCTCTTTTTGCACAAGACACATTGTTATGTTCCAGCACCTTTGTTTGCGATGAGATCATTTTAAGCCACTAAACTTCATTCCAAAGATTAAACAAATCCATTCAAACAGTCAGTCAGTGACTCTTGGCTGGATAAAGCAAACCAGTGTCTCGCTAGTAGTGTTGATGGATGACGATTATAACCTAGGTAAGGATGACTGCAGTGACATACAGGAGTCATACTTCAGGCACGTATGAGTTCATTATTACTGTTGCGCAAACAAAATGTGTACATGCGCTCTTCACATAGACTGTTAACATTGTATTTTTGCATGAACAGTTCAATATATTTGTGAAGTTGTAAAAATTCATGTCTTGCATGTTTTATAATAGATGCTGGCAGAAAAAAATTGTGAGGGTCATTGTGTAACTATGGCTATAAGACACTCTGATGTTGACTCTGTCTTCAAATTACTTCAGCACATTTCTGAATAGATACGCTATATGTAGTCAAGGCAGTTGGTGTAGTGTTGTTGTTTTTTTCTTTCCCCCTCCACATCTCCCTGTGATCCTCTTTGGTACTTTATTTGTTCCAAAAAACAAACCAACAAAAAAATTACACTGACTTTGGAAAAAAAAAAAAAACTGCTCTAATATGCGACGTAAGATAAAGCATCTCTTCACTTTGTGACACTCTGCATAGAGATGGGAATCCACAGATAGGATGTGATGTCACTGAAGTCTACAAGGAGCTAAGGAGTAATATTTATAGCCAGATCAATATCTCAAATCTACACCTGAAACTTTTCTGGGGTTTGTGTGTCATTTGTGACATTCATATCTGACTGTTTTGTGTCTGTGTGTGCATGTGCCATCTGAACATGCTGATAAGCACATTTGTGTGTGCTTTTTGCATAATTGTTTTCAATTTATAAATCAGTTATATTGTTCATATACATTGTGTTCAAAATAATAGAGTTTAAAGTAACACTTTTTTGGCATTTTAAGGTATTTTACTAGTAGGTGTGGTAGAGTAATAGAAAACCAACAGACCCAACAGTTGTTGCTGTTGACACTAAATCATTAATTGAAAAGGGCTAAAATAATAGCATGTAGTTTAATTAGAGAGGTAAACTTTAATGTGCAAACAAGTGGCCCTTAAAGGACGAAGGCAGCAAATTACATTTCTCTCTGCAAGTAACCAAAAGAATAGCTAAAAAAAGTTGATTAGAGAGGGGAAAACATTTAAAGAAGTGCAAAAATGATAGGCCCTAATCCTAACCCCAGAAAGATAAAGAAAACCATTCAAATGTATAGCCAAAATAAGTACATGTAGTCCAGGGTAAAAGAAAGTTAATATTACTCAGAAGACGCCTATGAGAAGCTTAAAGAAGCCCCCGCAAAGTGTATAATTACACAAAGAACACATGTAAAGAGAAATGGCAATATTTTGGACATAAAAAGTTCTTTTTGGGTCTAGGGGCCGCACAGTTTAACGACCCCCAAACACTAAAAGAACAGAAGACAGTGGATGGTGGCAGTGTAATGCTCATACTACATGTTGGGCCTAAATGGCAGGCTAAAATTAAAATACTAAAGAGGTTATGTTGCAGAAGAGGAAATGAAATGGGTGTTTCACAAGACAACGACCCCAAACACACCAGTAAGCGAGCAGCATGCCAGACCAACAAGATTAATGTTATGGAGTGGCCACAACTCAAAAATAAGTGACATTTAAAAGTAAGAGGAATTGTGCTAGTATAATCGTCCTGGGCTGGATACACCAGCCAGCAACAGTTACACTGCCGTGGCTATACAACTAAATGATAAAAAGAAAGCTTCTATAGTTTAAACTAAATGTTTGACTTTGTAAAGAAAAATGCACATATTAATAATATTCCTTTTTCTTCACTTTCTGATACAATTATTTCTGTTTTGATTTAGAATAGAATGTGCTTCAAATTTGTGTGTAATGAAGTAAAAGTTATTATAAGGATTTTCCTTACTCTAAAAAATACATAAAAAGATTTATAACACTTTATTTTAAGTCCTTGTTACAGCCACTTTAATGTGCATAATTACATGCAAAACCCTAAACCAAACCCTAATCCTAACCCTAACCATGTATTAAGTACATGTAGTTAATTAATATTACATTGAAACTTGAATAAAAAGTAACTTTAATAAAAGAAAATGTTTTGAATGGCAGGCTTTGAATTGAAACATTCAAAAACAAAAATACACCAGCCAGCAACAGTTACACTGCAGATAAAATTCTATACTCTCACATATTAATGATACAATTATTTCTGCTTCAAATCCTTACTCTAAAAAATACATAAAAAGATTTATGTCACAGCCACCAGCAAAGTTCAGAAAAGGAAAGCGGCTGGATGTAATTAGAAGACTTATTTTAATATTATTATCACTTTATTGTATGCTATATTATTAGAGTAAATTATAGACGATGTCGCGGGCATGTTTTATATGTACTAACAACAATTTATTAATAATTTTAAAGGGGACATCATTATTACATTCAACAACAAAGTTTGGTTAAAATTTCAATTGAAGTGTAAAACCTCCTTGTTAATCTCTGTTCACAGCAACCCGCTTAGTCCCGTTCTCTGAAACTTTAGACACGGAAACTTCTTGTTATTAGGAAAGGTGATTTGCTTCATAAAAAAACCTAAAAACTTATACTCACTTCTTCTGTAGGTGAAGCATGGCGAAATGTTTACATTCAAAAACAAAAGCTCACTGGATGTCAGGGCAGTCATTATTACATTCAACAACAAAACACCTCAGTCTGAAGACATGCTAAAATGTTTACAGCAAGGGCAGGTGTCAGTCAACAATTGTGGGAGGGGCCTTGGCAAAGCTACGTCACTTTGCCAAGAATCTGTGAACGGCTTGATCTGAGAAAGTGCTTATGATTTGTGGGGACTTAAAAAAATAAAATAAACACTGTTGTGTACACACACTGCCAAGTAGGGGTATGCTATCTATATCATCTGCGATTGTAATTGTTGTTTTAAAGATGTGCCATTTGACATTATCGTGTATTTTGCGAGTATTTTGCAAAAACCAAGCAAAACACCTACGGAGTGCACGCATACATTACGTGATGAAGTCTAGTGGGTTAAACAGTGCACGTGCACATTTAGAGTGTGTTTTGTTTTTTCACTGCATGATTCAGTCTATTAAAATGCATTAAGAATGATCACAAAATTCAAGATATGGGGGCAGAACATGTATATATCATTTCATATAGTTAAAATCACACGAAGAGTGCTGTTTTTTCTTCAAAAATAGGCATGATTACAAATGTGATATTGATTTTATACAACAGTTCAAAAAACAATAAGGTAATATTAAGAGACTTACGTTTTAGACACCATATTGCCTGTTTTTGCGCCATTTTGCCAACAAAAAATAATTCCAAATAGCTACAGCACTGTTTTACGTCTCTGAGCAACATGACGATGTTTCCTTCCAGAATGAATCAACCGTTTAAATGATTCGGTTCAGTCGCAATGACTCACTTGTTAACAGTGACTGGCTGCCGCCTACTGGCGATTTAAATTTCACATTTAAAGTATCTTTTCATTTTTTAAATAATTTCAGATATCAGTATTCAATGTTTTATGTTTAAAATATCAAAACATTATGCATTTGTAACTGCAGGTTAAAGCACTCCATGTCCCTCTGAGCTGCATTAAAGGGGTCATATGACGTTGCTAAAAATAACATTATTTGGTGTATTTGGTGTAATGCAATGTGTTTATGTGGTTTAAGGTTAAAAAAACATTATTTTCCACATACTGTACATTATTATTGCTCCTCTATGCTCCGCCTTTCTGAAACGTGCCGATTTTTACAAAGCTCATCGTTCTGAGAAGCGAGGTGTGCTCTGATTGGCCAGCTATCAAGTGCGTTGTGATTGGCCGAATACCTCAAGCGTGTGATGGAAATGTTACACCCCTTACCGTATTGTGATGCCGTGTCCTGGCGCGATGAAACAAAAACAATAAAATCCATTATAAACGAGGCATTTGTTGCATCCAGTGGGGACATAATTACTGATTATAATGACTTCTACTGTCCGTTTATGCGTCGCGCATCGTGCCTCGTAAACATTACCATGTCTGCATTTGTGATCGGAGAACCGACAAACAACAAGCGCTACTCTAAACTGCTCAAAACTCGCGTTTGAATCAGTGGCAGTGGCAAATTCTTTAAATATGAAAACATACTTACAGGCTGTGAGTCAGAAGTTTCAAGTTTCAAGTTTTATTTGTCACATACACGACTATACAGAGATTGTATAACCAGCAGTGAAATGAGAGTCGGGTCCGCTCCATGGACAGTGCAAATATTGAAAAATACAACACAAGGGAAGTATACATAAAATAAAATGAATAAAAAATAAGATATAAAGAATAAAATATAAAATATAAAGGAATGTGCATGACAGTATGCTGTAGAATTAAATATTAAGATAAGCATGACTGTACAGAGAGGAATGTGCAAACAGGTTGAACATGGTTGACATGAAGCAGCCAATCACAAAAAAATAAAATAAATATAAAAATAAGATAAGATATGTTACGTTACAAGACACAGAAAGTGTTGTGTGCAAATGTGCAAATGAGCAAATTACACTGACAGTATGAGGTAGAGAGTAATGAGTGTGTGATTAGTGATTTGAAGTAAGTCAGATGATGTTAAGAGGCTGAGTTTGAGTTCAGGAGCCTGATGGCCTTGGGGAAGAAACTCCTCCTAAGTCTCTCGGTTTTTGCCATCAGGCTGCGGAAGCGCTAGAAGCGCCAGACTGTCCTTGCAAAGTTGGAATTGCCCCACTTTATAGAAACAGCCTTTGAGCACAGCTGGCATTGTAGGCTAACGTTACTCTCCCAAGTACAGGAAATAGTCCTCCGTAAAACGCGCTGCACACACTCTAATATTTGGGTTGAACTGTTCTGGAACAGTGTTGTAAACAACTTAACCACTGATTTCTAGTTGTGTCCTCTTTTGGAAGCCCAAACAAAGTAGCTTCGCTTTCACAACGAAACACAGCGTCTCCACATGGCGACATGGCGCCGGCGGCAGCATCAATACTACAGCTAGAATAAAAATCACGCCCTATTTCTTTGCGTATACATTTGGGCGGTGTTATGCAAATCTTTCCACACAGTGATGTAGACAATACAGGTGCATCTGAATAAATTAGAATGTCGTGAAAAAGTTCATTTTTTCTTGTAACTCATTTCAAAAAGTGAAACTTTCATATATTTTAGATTCATTACATGTAAAGTAAAACATTTCAAAAGTTTTTTTTGTTTTAATTTTGATGATTAGAGCTTACAGCTCATGAAAGTCAAAAATCAGTATCTCAAAATATTAGAATATTTACATTTGAGTTTCAATAAATGACCATCCATACAGTATAAATTCTGGGTATCTCTTGTTCTTTGAAACCACAATAATGGAGAAGACTGCTGACTTGGCAGTGATCCAGAAGATGAGCATTGACACCCTCCACAAAGAGGGTAAGTCACAGAGGGTCATTACTGAAAGGTGTGGCTGTTTACAGAGTGCTGTATCAAAGCATATTAAATGCAAAGTTGACTGGAAGGAAGAATTTGGGTAGGAAAAGGTGCACAAGCAACAGGGATGACCGCAAGCTTGAGAATACAGTCAATCAAAGCTGATTCAAACACGTGTGAGAGCTTCACAAGGAGTGGACTGGTGCATCAAGAGTCACCATGCTCAGACATCTTCAGGAAAAGGGCTACCAAGCCACTTCTGAACCAGAGACAACGTCAGAAGCATCTTACCTGGGCTGTGGAGAAAAAGAACTGGACTGTTGCTCAGTGGTCCAAAGTCCTCTTTTCAGATGAAAGTCAATTTTGCACTTCATTTGGAAATCAAGGTCCCAGAGTCTGGAGGAAGAGTGGAGAGGCACAGAAGCCATGTTGCTTGAAGTCCAGTGTGAAGTTGATTTGGGCTGCCATGTCATCTGCTGGTGTTGGTCCACTTTGTTTTCTGAAGTCCACAGTCAACGCAGCCATATACCAGGAAATTTTAGTGCACTTCATGCTTCCTTCTGCTGACAAGCTTTATGGAGATGCTGATTTCATTTTCCAGCAGGACTTGGCACCTGCCCACACTGCCAAAGGTACCAAAAGCTGGTTCAATGACCATGGTGTTACTGTGCTTGATTGGCCAGCAAACTCGCCTGACCTGAACCCCATAGAGAATCTATGGGGTATTGTCAAGAGGAAGATGAGAGACACCAGACCCAACAATGCAGATGAGCTGAAGGCCACTGTCAAAGAAACCTGGGCTTCCATACCACCTCAGCAGTGCCACAAAATGATCACCTCCATGCCACGCCGAATTGAGGCAGTAATTAAAGCAAAAGGAGCCCCTACCAAGTATTGAGTACATATACAGTAAATTAACATACTTTCCAGAAGGCCAACAATTCACTAAAAATGTTTTTTTATTGGTCTTATGAAGTATTCTAATTTGTTGAGATAGTGAATTGGTGGGTTTTTGTTAAATGTGAGCCTAAATCATCACAATTAAAAGAACCAAAGACTAAAACTACTTCAGTCTGTGTGCATTGAATTTATTTAATACACGCGTTTCACAATTTGAGTTGAAGTACTGAAATAAATGAACTTTTCCACGACATTCTAATTTATTGAGATGCACCTGTATATGATATGATAGATTTATCAAATGAATTAGTGAAATGCTCATGAAGTGAATTCAAAGCAGCTCTGAAAATTAAGTTTAGGGATGTAACTATTACCGGTTTGATAAATCATGATAAAATTCCCCACGGTTAGTATTACCGTTTCATATTTTAATGATCATTAAAACCGTATTCGATTACCGCGATTTGAACAACTCACGATAAATAAATACTGTCCAGCATAAAGCACAATTTTAAGTAACAGTCTCACGTGTGCACAGCACGCAGAGTAGTTTTGTTTTGAGTGAAAATAGGGCAGAAAAGCTGGGAGGTTTTAAAAGAGTGCTAAGGGAATTATACAAATGAATATATGAATGAATTAATTATATGAATGTACCTCTGAAGGTTCTGACTGTCTTCAGAAATGATTCGATGGCATTTTGTTTTCATTTTCGCTCCATGTAATACCTAAATGAAGTGTTTTTAATCGCAATACTGCTTTGTCCACGGAGTTTACGGGAAACATCTGTAATTCAGCTTTTCCATAAGCGCCACCTAGTGTCAGTGAGTGGATTTACAGAGACTTGCATTTACATTCAGCCTGTGTGCAGTTTCTGTCTGGCCAAAAACGGACCTAATTTGCATGCCCTGCTGTAAATTTTGACCGGTTGATGAAAAACAAGCTTATGTGGATTCTACACATTTAAACAATTCAGATAAGTTATCTAGAATTATTTATGGAGCAGATAAAATACATATAATCATTTATTAATCAATGATAATTTTGACTTAACCCTTTTCTTTATTTAGCCTAAAGGCTGAAATGTGAGTTTACCTTTTTATGAAACTTTTTCAAAGCTTTATTTGAATATTTACATTAGATATTGGAACATGCTTCCGGTGCGCTGCTCAGTGGTGCACTGCATTTCAGTATACTATGTTTGCGGTTTGTTTGTTTGTCTAACGTTCGTTTATGGTTTATGTAATGTTTAAGGGTGTGTAATGTACAACCCCAAATCAGAAAAAGTTGGGACAGTATGGAAAACGCAAATAAAAAAAGAAAGTAGTGATTTCTAAATTTACTTTGACTTGTATTTCATTGCAGACAATATGAACACAAAATATTTCATGTTTTGTCTGGTCAACTTCATGTCATTTGTAAATATACATCCTTTCCTGTCATTCAGACCTGCAACACATTCCAAAAAAAGTTGGGACAGGAGCAATTTAGGGCTAGTAATGAGGTAAATTGGTTAAATAATGATGTGATTTGAAACAGTTGATGTCAACAGGTGATTGTAATTATGATTTGGTACAAAAGCAGCATCCAAGAAAGGTCTAGTCCTTTAGGAGCAAAGATGGGCCGAGGATCGCCAGTTTGCCAACAAATACGTGAGAAAATTATTGAAATGTTTAAAAACAATGTTCCTCAAAGAAAGATAGGAAGAGATTTGGATATTTCACCTTCAACAGTGCATAACATAATTAAAAGATTCAAGGAATCTGGAGGAATTTCAGTGCGTAAAGGACAAGGGCGCAAGCCTAAGCTGAACAACCGTGATCTCCGATCCCTCAGGCGGCACTGCATCAAGAATCGTCATTCATCTATAAGCGATATCACCACATGGGCTCAGGACTACTTTGGCAAACCTTTGTCAAGTACCACAATACGTAGTTACATCCACAAATGCCAGTTAAAACTGTACTGTGCCAAAAGGAAGCCCTATGTTAACAGTGTCCAGAAGCGCCGTCGACTTCTCTGGGCTCGGAGGCATCTGGGATGGACCATCACACAGTGGAAACGTGTACTGTGGTCAGATGAATCAGTATTTCAGGTATTTTTTGGGAGGAATGGACGCCGTGTGCTCCGGACCAAAGAAGAAAAGGATCATCCAGACTGTTACCAGCAACAAGTCCAAAAGCCAGGGTCTGTCATGGTATGGGGTTGTGTCAGTGCCCTTGGCAAAGGTAACTTGCACTTCTGTGATGGCACCATTAATGCTGAAAAGTACATAGAGATTTTGGAGCACAATATGCTGCCTTCAAGAAGACATCTTTTCCAGGGACGTCCATGCATATTTCAACAAGACAATGCAAAACCACATTCTGCACACATTACAAAGTCCTGGCTGCGGAGGAAGAGGGTACGGGTACTTGACTGGCCTGCCTGCAGTCCCGACCTGTCTCCAATAGAGAATGTGTGGCGCATTTTGAAGCGCAAAATGCGACAACGAAGACCCCGTACTGTTGCCCACCTTAAGACTTGTTTGCAGGAAGAATGGGACAAAATTACACCTGAAACACTTCATCACTTGGTGTCTTCAGTCCCTAAACGTCTTTTAAGTGTTGTGAAAAGGAATGGCAACATTACAAAGTGGTAAATGCTTTACTGTCCCAACTTTTTTTGGATTGTGTTGCAGGTCTGAATGACAGGAAAGGATGTATATTTACAAATGACATGAAGTTGACCAGACAAAACATGAAATATTTTGTGTTCATATTGTCTGCAATGAAATACAAGTCAAAGTAAATTTAGAAATCACTACTTTCTTTTTTTATTTGCGTTTTCCATACTGTCCCAACTTTTTCTGATTTGGGGTTGTAGAAGATGCCCACGGAACGCCATACGCTTTGAGAGCAGAATGTAATTGAAGAAAGACAAAATATGCGGATGCTGGTAGACAAAATTTGGTTCTTAATGTCTGAAATGAACAGAGGCCCTGGTTATCATATATATCACCGCACGTGTTTACACCTAAAGAAGACCAAGAGGGTTGGACAAATGGATGATTTCCGCATACAAAATTAAAATTGTGCCTTAAAGGTGTACTGTTACAAAATTTGAAGGGTCCACCTATCCGACGTTCAACTGTTTTCCAGATTTTAATAGAGTTAGGCACAACCGGACCAAATTTATAATTATCCCCTTTTTTTTTCCTGTGCCAGTAAATAAAATATCTTGAAGTCTATTTGGTTTAACCTTGTCAGCTTCAATCACCCTCCATGAAACTGTAGATTGAGGATCAACCCAATTATTAAGAGCCTTAAGCTGGAACGACCAATAATATAATTAAAAATTTGGTACAGCCAGTTCTCCTGCGCTATTAGGATGTTGTAATGTGGTAAGTTTAATTCTGGGGCATTTATCATTCCAGATAAACTTAGAAATTATGGAGTTGATCTCCTTAAAGTAACCTGGAGGGGGAGAAAGTGGTAGCATAGAGAAAAATAATTAAATCGAGGTAACAAATTCATCTTAACAGTGGAGATTCTTCCATGGAGAGAGACTTTAAGATTCTTACATCTTTGAATGTCATTTTTGACCTTAACTAAAATGTTATTAAAATTGTCTCTGGCAATCTTATGAATGTTTTTATATATGGTAATGCCCAAATAGATGAAAGATTCCTTGATAGGGATAAATGAGGGAATAGAAGAATTAACCTTAGCATTGTTAATTGGCATTAAAGCAGATTTGCTCCAATTTATTTTATATGCTGATAGGCTACTAAAATTATCAAATTCCTTAATTATACTAGAGACTGAAACATCAAAGTGGTCTAAGTATAGAATAATATCATCAGCGTATAATGAAATACTATGATTATGATCATGAATCTTAATCGATACTTCAGATTTCCTGATGGCTTGCGCTAAGGGTTCAAGAGATAGACAAAACAATAAGGGGAAAGCGGACACCCCTGCCTCGTTCCCTGCTGTAAAGGGAATGAGGGGGAAATAATATTACCAGTTATGACTGATGCTGCAGGTGAGTGGTATAATGTCTTAATCATAGAAATGAAGTGTTCACCGAAGCCGAAACATTGCAGAACTGCCCACATATAATTCTACTCTAGCCTGTCAAAGGCTTTTTCTGCATCCAGTGAGAAAATCGCACAAGGGGTCGGGTGGGAGTCCGCAAAGTAGTGTTGCTTTCATCAACGAAAATTATGACTAAATATCGTCGTCAACGAACCTTTATCACGTGACGAAGACGAGACGAGACGCAACGTAAATGCTGGTCATGTGACGATGACTATAATTAAATGTATAATGCAATATTGTTGACAAATAAAAACGAGACTAAATGTGGTTTACAAAATAAAAACTATGCTAAAATGTCTCTTCATTTTCATTGACCAAAACGAGACGAAACAATGTTATAACGTTATTTCGTCTCTTTTAGTCACGTTATTATTATTATTTTGCGGTATTTCTGTTTCCTGTGTCTCACTTCAGGGGTTGATCAGGGTTGCCAGGTTTTCAAACCAAAACCCGCCCAATTGCTACTCAAAACTAGCCCAAAACTAGCCCAATCGCATTTCGAGGGGGGTTCCCCGGTAAGGTTCGCATTCCAGGGGTTAAATATCACGTTATTGGGGTTGCTTCAACCCGCGGACATGAAAAACAACCCACGGCAACAGTGTTAAAGTAGCCCAATTCCGCGGGAAAACCACAGACTTGGCAACACTCTGCGCAGACGCAGGCGACGTCACTTCCTCAAGCTCCACTCGCGGCATTATTTAGAAGGCGACAACAAACAAAGTTAAGTATGACACAGAGAAAGGAACCGATGGCCGGCTTCATCTGACTTCAGTTTACAAGCAATACAAGTAACAGACACACATTTTATTTGCACTTTTTAGTATGTTATTGTAGCTCGAGCATTCAAGCACCTTGTTTCTCTTTATAAAATTTGAATGTACAATTTTTTTTTAGACTATTTAGTCTAAAACTAGACTAAATGTCATCAGTTTTTGTTGACTAAAACTAGACGAAAATAGTCATGGATAATTCTGACTAAAATAAGACTGAAATGCTCAGACTTTTAGTTGACTGAAACTTGACTAGACTAAAAAGAGTATGAACGTGACTAAAACTAATAAAAACTCAAATGACAGCTTCACACAAAGACTAGACTAAAACTAAAATTAAAACAGGCTGTCAAAAACAACACTACCGCAAAGTCAAGAATATGAAGGAGTCGACGCATATTGTCGGACGCATTGCGCCCCTTGATGAAACCGGTTTGGTCCTCCTTGATCAGACTATGAATTTACCTTCTCCATACGAGAAGCAAAAACTTTAGCATAGATTTTTAGATCACATGGGATAAGCAAAATCGGTCTGTAGCTGGAACAATCTAATGGATCTTTCCCTTTTTTAAGAAGTAATGATATCAATGAAGTTTTTTGATATCTATGAAATACCCCATGTTCAATTGCAAAATTAAATGAATTAAGCATAAGTATCCCTACCAAATTTCTAAATATAATTCAGGGGGGAGACCATCTAGACCCGGCGATTTGCCCTTTTGAAGGCTTTTTAGAGAGACGTGGAGTTCCTCCAAACTTAATGGCGCCTCCAAAGATTCTTTATCTATCTGTGAGATCTGAGGCAGATCCAATTTATCTAAATACTGCTTACAAACTGGTTCATCAAAATCTGTTTCGGCTTTATACAGATTTGTGTAAAAACCTTTAAATATGTCATTAATTGCCACAGGGTTCGTGGTGACCTGATCATCAGATGATTTTATTGCGCTAATATATGCCTTAGACTCGCATTCTTTCAACCTAAGGGCCAATAAATGACTAGGTCTCTCTGATTCGAAATAATATTTTTGCCTAGTCCTATGTAAAATAAATTCCGCCTTTGAGTGTGAAAGTAAATCATATTCTTCTTTTAATGAGGACAGCTGTGTAGCCTGTTGCTCAGTAAAACGTTGGTTTTGTAATGATTGGATTTTATTTTCTAATTGTGTAAACTGGTGAGTTTTCACTTTGGCAAGAGTAGAAGAGAAAGATATACAGAAACCTCGTATAGCACACTTAGTCGTTTCCCACAGTATTTGAGGATCCACATCAGAGGGCATATTAATTTCAAGAAATTCCTTAACCTGTTAACCAGCTCACCCCATATTGGGAATCACAGCTGAAAATGACTAACTAACTTAAAATGGTAACAGTTCCTGACTTCAGTGTGCCACACACACAATTTTGGTGTCTTTGGAAAGAAGACCATTTGGGCTTTACTATCCATCATCCAGAGTTGATAATGCTCAAAAATATAAAAAGTTATAGACACTGAAGTGCCTTGATAAAAATTGTACCACACTGAATTTTTTTTTAATTTCATATAAAAATACATGAAATCAGTCCTGAAGCAATCCAGAAAAGTAATGGGTTGAAAGTCACATGTCTCATGAGTTTATATTTCAAATCTGAAGAAGATACCATGAAAAATGAGATTGCTGCAACACTTAGCAGATCGCTAAGTTACGCCCCCATCAGATGACAGGTGCGTCACAGCGTGCGTCACAAGGGAGCGCCAGAATTCAAATAAACAATCTTCCGTGTATCTTTGACTTTTTTTTTTTGGGGATGATCTCATTCTGTTTGGGACATTGCCTGCTACAAAATCATGCTGTTTTTTTTACCACCAAGATGCTGTTTTTGAGCGTAATTTGTTCCATATCGGACACAAACAATAACTCTCCCTGAAGAGATGAGACATAAACAAATGAATAACGATCCAAATTACAACGTTATTGTTTCTTTGGACTAAAAGTGCTCGATGGAATGTTGTTCTGTGGACCCTTATTTCGCAAACTAAACCGGGATTTACAGCAGTGGATACGTTTGAGAGTCGTTATCAGGATGAATCTGGTATGTACTGCGGTTTTTTTATACATGTTTTGATGTGTACTGCTTACACAAATTTAGCAAATACATTCCTTATAAGCTTTCTATCGAAAAACAGCGATCTATCGTCGATGCTTGAGGCTTAGACCTTCAAAATGATATATAGTTTGTCAAGATTAATTTTTCCCAATTTCATTTTATCTATTTGAAAACAATGACGTGCAAACAAAGAGCGTTCAGTGCGCTGGCGTCCTGGTGCATGTTAACAGGTTTTAATATATTCTTTTAGAGAAGTAATGAAAGTCTGATTACTTAATAATGATATGTTAAAGCGCCATCTAGGGGACTTGGCTTTAACATCGGAAAGAGGAACACTGCACAACACAGCAGAATGATCAGATAATAAAATTGGTAATATAGAGATGGAGGAATTAGACGAAATTAAAGATGGGCTGAGAAATATGTAGTCTATCCTAGAGAAAGTCTTGTGTCTATTAGAAAAAAAAGTGAAGTCCTTAGATTTAGTATTCTGAATTCTCCAAATATCGATTAAGTTGAGCTCAGTGATAAATTTATTCAGTAATTTAGAGGATGGATTGGCTGTTGTATCAGATTGAGATTTATCTAAAGCAGGATTTATGACAGCATTAAAATCACCACCCACCACTAGAGGGCAATCAATCTCCTCAAGTAGAGTTTTGGAAATCTGTGTAAGGCATGCACTGTCTGTCTCATTCGGACCATAAATAGAGACCAATGCTAACCTATTATTATATATTTTGCATCGGATAAAAACAAATCTACCCTTCTCATCACTACCAAGGTGTTCAATTGTTAAATTTAACTTCCTGTTAACAAGGATAAGCACCCCCTTAGTTTTATTAAGAGCACAGGAAAAAGCTGCTAATTTATAATACTTATTCTGAAAACGTGCCACGTCAGATTGTTTTAAATGTGTCTCTTGTATTAGGGCACAGGAAATAGATTTACGGTGTAAATATTCTAACACACGGGTTCGTTTAACAGCAGAATTTAAACCATTCACATTCAGTGATAAAATATTTAGAGTATGCATTGAATATTCATAATCCCAAGATTGTATTCAATAAATGAAAAAAAGGATCATGTGACCCTTCGACTTCGATGCACGCGTAGTCTTTCGCTCTGCTGACTTTGTCAAATATTTCATAATCCTGTCAGTAAATTTCAAACCACTTTGCATCGGACTCATCATGAGTGCTTCAACAGTCAAAGGCGATCGGAAAAGAGAGATTGGGCAATCGCCAATAAAGAAAAGATTCAGGGATTCCACCATCTCCAGAGAGGATATCGACGTTGCTATTGCTAACGGTATCAAGTTAGCATTTAAAGAGCAGCAAAGCACTTTGGATTCGGTTGTGACTTCGGCAGTAAGAGATGCTGTGGACTCTGTGCTGATTCCAGCATTACGTAAACTGCGTGAGGACATACAAGCGACTAACAATTCTGTTAAAGAGCTAAGAGAGGAGTTTGAGGCCATGGCTGCTGCGGTGAAGCAGACACGTGACCGCGTTGATTCTGTTCATGCAACTGCACTTGAGGATAGGAGTGCAGTCACGGACTTAAGAAATCAGCTAGAGCGACTCACCGAGAAGATGACGGATATGGAGGATAAAAGCAGAAGAAATAACGTGAGGCTGGTGGGGTTACCAGAGGGGCTGGAGGGCTCCGATGTGGCTGGTTTCCTCAGAGTTAATCTCTCCAAGTGGATTCCTTCCCTGAAAGGTCGTAACATCGAGATTGACCGGGCACACCGCGTGTATGATGGAAGGAAAAACTCTGATCGGCCGCGTACTCTCATCTTCCGTGTGCTAAGATGGCATGACAGATCGGAGATTCTGAAAGGTGCTCGGCAGGCTTATCCGGTGAAATGCACGCAGGACAATGTCACGCTACTATTTTTCCTGACTTTAGTCCAGTTACAGCCGCCAAGAGAAAAAGCTTGGTTCCGGTTTTGAGGTCGATGACAGCGCTTGGTCTCCAGCCCTTCCTCGCTTATCCGGCGGTAATTAAGCTACGGCACGGGGCTGAACAGAGAAGCTTCGATTCTTTTCGGAAAGCGGAGGATTTTGTCAGCTCCTTGTCACAGAATGGGACATTTGCTGCGGATCCACAGGGCAGCGGGAGGGCGGCGGCCCCCCTCTCTTCAGCCCGGCGGGAGGGGCTTTGTGGCCGGGATGGAGGAGATGCCGGCTGCCCGGAAGAAGATGGTGGCGGGAGGGATATGGATGCTCGCTAGATCTCTTTTTTTCTTTTTTCTTCTTTCCTCTCTCCTCCTGGGATAGTGTTTATATTTATTCGATGCAATTGTCCCTTTGCTGGTAAGACTAACCCCCCCTTTTTTCTTTCTTTTTTTCTGGAGGGGTCTAATGGAGAGCAGGTTTCATTACAATAGCTCGTTTTGCGCTGAGGTGGATCGGTCACGGATCATCACAATTTTTTGTTGCTCAATCAGACCTATGTTCTTGGTAACGTGCGGCCTGAGTTGTTTTTTTGTCTATAGTTGTTGGTCATCTCTGTCTGTGTTGCTTTTATTTTTTACAACAGATATTCATGCTTTTATTTACTTTACCTTGTTTCTAAGGGGATTTTTCATCTAGGTGGTTTGATATCTAGAACGCACACAAATGTTTACATTTAATTTACAGAATGGGAGTGCTTTTACTTCTCTTCATTTATTGAATACAATTTTGGGATTATGAATATTTAATGTATACTCTAAATATTTTATTACTGAATGTGACTGGCTTAAATTCTGCTGTTAAAT
Source organism: Schizothorax lantsangensis (assembly GCA_027422415.1). NCBI lineage: Eukaryota > Metazoa > Chordata > Actinopteri > Cypriniformes > Cyprinidae > Schizothorax > Schizothorax lantsangensis. The sequence continues at coordinate 20,640,533 of CM049853.1, read as the reverse complement.
GAACCTGTGTGTTAGAATATTTACACCGTAAATCTATTTCTGGTGCCCTGATATGTAACACTGCGTCATCTGGATTTTTTTTTTCTTCATGTGTTTTGGGGGTGTCATGTTGTCATGGATCTATGGACGCATGTAAACCTGGTTTTATCCTCCTCACTACAGACTAATTGTTTTGCTAATACCAGTGTGTGTCGTCTTGATGTTGATTCTGGTCTCTCTATAAGCTTAATACAAAGGAGAAGGCTGTTTGCTGGTTTTGCGGCTGCGAGGAGGACAATGATGCAGAACTGGTGTGCGCCGCATGTGTGTGGAGAGGCATATTGGATTGCATATTATTATTACTAAATTTCTATTTTTTTTTTTTTTTTTTTTCTCTAACATATGTGATTATATAAAGGAAGGACCTGTTTTGTTGTTACTTTTTCCCTCCCTCTCTCTCTCCCCTTTGATTGGACCTTTAAAATATGGAGTATGTGTCTGTTGTTTAGTTTTGTTTGTTTTGAATGGATGTTATGTTGTGATGTTGTGTGTGAAAAAAAAAAAAAAATGTTGATGACAAAAAAAATAAAAATAATAATAAATAAATAAATAAATGAAAAAAGCAGAAGCACTTCCATTCTGTAAATAACATGTAAACGCTGATGTGCATTTTAGATACCAAACATCCTAGATGAAAAATCCCTTTAGAAATAAGGTAAAATAAATACAAGTATAAATGTCTGTTGTAAAAAACAAAAACAACATAAAAACATGAACAACCGACAACCATAAACAAGGAACAACTCAGACCGCACATTACCGAGAACATAGGTCTGACTGAGCAACAAAAAATAGTGATGGTTCGAGACCGATCCACTCCAACGCAAGACATGTCTCCCGAAAGGCTCACACAGCCAAACAAAACTAAAAAAAAAAATATTTTTTAATTAAACCTACTCTCCAATAGTCCCCTCCAAAAAAGAAAAAAGGAGTGTCAGTCTTACCAGCAAAGAGATCGTTGTACCGGATATATAGGGACAATATCCCAGTATGAGAGAGGAGAGAAGAAAAAGCAAAAAATAGGTTTAGCAAGCGTCCATGTCCATCCTGCCATCATCCCCTACTGGGCAGCTAGGACCATGTCCGTCCCGGCCATCAAGCCCCTCCTGCTGGGCCGGAGAGACAGCGGCTGCTGTTCCCCCGTCGCCCCCCCGCAGAGCTGCGGCATACGTCTTCTGCTGAGATAGGGAGCTGATAAAATCCTCCGCTTTCTGAGGAGAATCTAAGCTTTTCTGCTCACCCTTGTGCCGTAGTTTAATTACCGCCGGATAGATGAGGAAGGGCTGTAGACCAAGCGCTGTCATCTTCTTCAAAACCGGACCAAATGCCTTTCTCCTGATCGCTGTAGCTGGACTAAAGTTGGGAAAAAATAGTAGTGTGACATTGTTCTGTGCGCATTTCACCGGATAAGCCTGCCGAGCACCTTTCAGGATATCTGATCTGTCATGCCATCTTAGTACACGGAAGATGAGAGTGCGCGGCCGATCGGAGCCCCTCCCTCCGTCATACACGCGGTGCGCCTGGTCAATCTCAATGTCACGGCCTTTCAATGACGGAATCCACTTGGAAAGATTAACTCTGAGGAAACCAGCCGCGTTTGAGCCCTCCGCCCCCTCTGGCAGCCCCACCAGTTGAACGTTGTTCCTTCTGCTCCTATCCTCAATATCCGTCATCTTCTCGGTGAGTCGCTCCAGCTGATTTCGTAAGTCTGTGACTGCCCTTCTATCCTCACGCACAGCTGCTTGAACAGAATCAACGCGGTCACGTGTCTGCTTCGCCGCGGTAGCTATGGCCTCAAACTCCTCTCTTAGCTCTTTAACAGACTTGTTGGTCACTTGTATGTCCTCACGCAGTTCGCGCAATGCTGGAATCAGCACAGAGTCCATCGCATCTCTTACTGCCGAATTCACAACCGAATTCAAAGTGCTTAGCTGCTCTTTAAGTGCTAATTCAATGCCGCTAGCAATAGCATCGTCGAGGTCCTCTCTGGAGATGGCGGAATCTCTGAATTTTTTCCTCATTGGCGATTGCTCAATCTCTCTTTTCCGATCCCCTTTGTCTGCCTTAGCACTCATGATGGGTCCAATGCAGAGTGGTTTAAATTTTACTGACAGGATCATACAATATGTGGCAAAGTGAGCAGAGCGAAAGACTAAGCCTGCATCGCCGTCGAAGGGTCACGTGATCCCCCTGGTATGAATTTTTTAATGGCTGATGCCAATATCTTAAAGAGCACGGTGGCTGATGGCTGATACCAAAGTGGTAATGCAGCCACAATGCAAAGTATGCATTCTTTTTCTAATTATTCAACAACCTGGAGTCAATCAGTTTGTCATGTTTATCCTATTGTTTGTTATATTTATTGGATTGATCAGTGTCTTGTAGTTTTTGGTTCCTTTGCTGTTATAGGCTATAAGGACCTTTTGAAATAACTGAATTCATTTGGCAAAGTGATATGGACATATAATGTGATCAATGCCTACCTGCAACTACTTTAAAAAATAATTGCACACCTTAGAACTTGCCAACCAATCTGAATAAAGCATTCTGTAGCCCGTAACATAAACTATATTAATTTATATTTTACATTCTTAATACTGAAATCTTATTATAGTATTTTTCACAAATAAAGATGTAGGTATGATATAAAGTACTGTATGATATTGCTTTTATACAACAGTTCTATAACGAAAAAGTTCATATAGATTAGGTTACATTTTAGCCACAATATGAACATATTATATTTTGCTGTCAATGAAAATGATTCCAAAAGGAGCCAAAGCAGGATCGACCGTTGTGTGTCTCCGAGCAACACACAGATGGCAGCCTGTGTGGAACACTGGGAACACAAGCAATCAGTGATACAAATGGAAAAATGTCAATACTCAGGAATGCTGGTTTTTCAATCTAATTTGAGGACGACATTGAATGGTGATAGATTGTCTAGTCAGTGCAACCCCTAGTAATGATAGCTTGCCGTGTTTGTAGCAAGATGCTTAATGGATGGCATAAAAATAGTTCTTCACACAGAAGTGTTTTAAGGACGATACCTGAAAATGGTTAACTGTGGATAAGCAGAATAATTGTCTTTGGAGTGGACCACTGAATTTATTACACATCTGATATTATAAGGCTGATGATATATGGGGCAACTTTTTGAGCAATGTTTCCGGGCAACTTTGGTTAAAGTTGCCGTCAGCGGACAACCAGGTGAGACACAGGGCCCACAACCGAAATATCCAGATAGAAATGTGTTACCCATTCTCAGTGGGAAAGTGCCCAAGCAACACGGCTCAAAAAAAGTTGCCCGGCAAAATTGCTCAAAAAGTTGTCCTGTGTATCATCAGCCTAAGTAATGGAAAGGCCTACCACTAAATGATTGGGTAGTGTGATATCTCCATATCATCTTGTTTGTTTTATTTCTGTGCCAGATGGAGGACAACATTTGGTCTCTCTAAGAATGGGCATGTCTGACTTGGATGCTGAAGGACTTCTGGTCCTCAGTTAACATTAACTCAGCTTGACCATGAGATATTTTCTATCCCCTAACCCTCACAAAACCTTTTTATATTTTCATTAAGACATTATTTAGTGTTGGGGGGGGGGGATTTCACAATTGCCTATTCTTGTGGAGGCATCTGGTCCCCCCAATCTAAAATCTACACACACTCACACACCAGTCCACTGACCTGTAGTGTATGTTGGGACATGAGGCTGTGATATAAACAGCTCTAAACACAATTCCTTAACACTCTCCCAAACACCATCTCTCACTCACTCAGAGTTATGTAATACCACACACACATACATACTTACACCAGCTGGAGAGGACAGTGAAAGAATGAGGCGTGTTTCACACTGCATCATTCTGTCTTTCTCACACATGGCACATTCAATTTTTGCCTCCTCTATTGTATCATTCCATTGTTATAAAGTTTGTAGTTCTTCTGAGATTGTGAGCCACACCAGTGAAGTGTAAACTTCATATTAAATAAATGTTCTTGGGCAAAATTAAACAAATAAATAAATAGAGTAATATAAACATAATGTTAGATAGATCTGTCAGTGCAGATAATAATAGTCACATATTTAACTGCGTATTTATAAAACTATTTCCTAGTTTTAACTTTTTTTTGTCCTGCTTTTACAGTCATTCCCAAAACCCTTCTCTTCTTATTATCCATACTCTCTGTTCACACACACGTGCACACACACATAGCAGCAGTAGCACAAACAGTCATGAATGGAGAGTAAATAAATTATAAATTATCATTCCTTCCTCTTTACTACTAGATTTAACATGAAATAAACACGAATAAACATCGCATGCCTCATGTAATCGCTCAATCAGTGTTTCAACCGCGAAAATACATCAATAAAACAGCTTGACACGTAGCAATTTATTTACCTCAAGCAAGTCATTAATGTCCACAGCCCTGTATGCTGGAGAAATGAAGTCTAGAGAGCATTTCGTATACTCAGTATATTTTACTTTACCTGTTAAAAGTGTCTTATTATTTTATGTTTAAATAAATCTGTTATGAAACAAGTTATGACAGCCAATGTGTAAATTAATATTTCAACAACATATAGGCTAGAAATTTTGTAATTTAGAAGTTAATTTAAAACTGCATTATGTGCAATTTACATGTTTGCATAATTTTTTTTATTCGAGTTGTTGATTATTATATTTAAAAATAAATAGTTATTAAATTTAAGTTTGGGCTTTGTTGTTAATTGTAACCTTATAGTAACGTAAAAAGGCTCCCTACAGTTTAGAGCATAAGCTGGGGTAGATTTTTATTCCTAAGAAAATTTTTATTTATTTAAAGAAAGAGCAATCTGTTCAGTAAACCACTGTTTAATTTAAAAAAAAAAAGAGCAATTTTATGTTTAGTTTTCCCTCCCCTGCTGTACCGAAACCATACCAAACCGTGACCTCAAAACCGAGGTACATACCGAACCGTCATGTTTGTGTACCGTTACACCCCTAGTGTACACCAGTTTTTGCCAAGTTCAAGTACCTCACAGCAGGGCTGTATTGGAATCACTGAGCAAAAATAAAATTTTTATGAGTGTTTTTGGTAATCAGGTACTGAAGTATTTTATTTATTTATTTATTTATTTATTGGTTGTGGAAAGCGACTGTAGCAGTGCATACAGCTCACAAACAAGAACTCTACTGCTCACTGTCCATTTAAAGGGATAGTTCACCCAAAGATGAAAATTCTGTCATCATTTACTCACCCTCAAGTAGTTCCAAACTTGTATGAATTTCTGTGTTCTGCCGAACACAAAGGAAGATATTTTGAAGAAAGTTTGTAACCAGGCTGTTTTGGGGCACCATTGACTTCCATAGTAGGAAAAAAAAAATACTATGGAAGTCAATGGTGCCTCAGAACTGCTCTGTTTCCCACATTCTTCAGAATATCTTCCTTCGTGTTCAGCAGAACAAAGACATTCATACAGGTTTGTAACTACTTGAGAGTGAGTAAATGATGACAGATTTAACATATTTGGGTGAACCTTTAACAGAAATAAAAAATATACATATTTATTAAAACGGAAAAAAAAACTATTTAGATTTTAGAACAGTCTCTTTTTTTTATTCTTCAGCCAAGTGTGCACATTTATCAATACAATTAATCTTGAAAATGGCCAGAAAATAGCAGATGTTCTGTACTGTTTACTTTAAAGTAGATTCATTTGTAAGGCTTGATGACTTTCAATCTTTTTTAATGCTCATTTTTATATTATATCTGGAGTTCTCAGATATTTTGAGAGCTGCACTGACATATTCCTTTAATAATGTTTTTACTGGATGTCATTGTTATTTAATATCCTCTCTCTTCCAGGCCCGCTATAAGCAGAGTTTGGATCCTACAGTTGATGAGGTGAAGAAATTGTGTACTTCACTGCGGAGAAATGCCAAAGAGGAACGCGTTCTCTTTCATTATAATGGCCATGGAGTGCCTCGACCCACTGTCAATGGAGAGATCTGGGTCTTCAACAAGGTAAGGTAAAAAGAACCAGGAAAAATGGGTTTAGTGAGCAGTGCTGAATAGTAAACTTATTTCAATCTCTCTACACAGCAGTTACCCACAGTAGTTTGTTTACTCTTGTACTCTCCTTACGTTCTTAAATTAAAATGAATTTAATTAGTTAGTTTTGGGCATGAACTGAGTTGTTGAGTTGTCAAAAACTGTGGCAGATTTAGGTATGGGCGACATGGGCAACCGCTCAGAACGGCATCTTGCCAGGGGCGGAAAAAAAAAAAAAAGCAGAATATGTGATTGGGTTTTTTTTTCTATATCATGTCACCGTTTGGGTCAATTAACCTGGTCGGGACTCTGTGTGTGCACCCAGTAGACTTATGTTTAGCCTAACTACGCACATTACTAACAAGTCTGCAAGTAGCATATACGCAGTGGTGTAGTGGTGCCTGGAGAAGTGGGTATACTCTTAATTTATGCCCCCATTTTTTTTTAAACGGCCCGGCAAAGGATGAACGACCCGTGTCATACACAGTGACATGTAAAGCTAGTCTTGCATATTTAGTTCACTCCAAAATGGGTAGAAGTAATATTTGCACACTGCCACTTAACTTCTGCTGCTTAAGGATCATTATGAAAATAATATTATCCACAGAAGAGGTGCAGATTTTGCAATACATTATTTAAAAGAAACTGACATTTTGTCAGAACCTCTAGTAAATTGCATGCGATTTTGTTTAGTTGTCTGTTCAGAATTGTGAGAGAATTGTGATCTCTATTTGAAACAAACAAAAAAAATTGTGATTTTCAATCATTTCAGAAGTGAGGGGGACAGAAATGTCTAATATAATAACTTTTTGTATAATTGACAGGTTTTATTACGATTATTATTATTATTATTATTAATTATTACCTCTTGCTTTTAATTGGCTGAGAAATCAAATACACTGCTTGACAATAACCAATAATTTATAATATTCTCCCTGTATTTTCCTAATGACAATTTTATGAAGTGTTTAGCCTATATACTAGGCTACATTCCCCCAAGCCCCTCCCCATTTTTATCACAGAATAAGGCAGAATATATTTTATAGCCTAGTATATATTGGCAAGTGTAATAAATGCTATCAGTTAGCCTACTTAGCACTGCTTTATTCAGAATCAGATGCTTTTTATTACCTGGAGATGACTTGAAAAACACACATAAACCATATTGTTAATAAACACATAAACCATAGCTTTGGCTACAGCAATAGCTGAATTCTTGCACGTATAGTGACTCCTAAGTTAATACTTCTACTGGCCAGTTTACACCTCATTGCATGTGTTTTTCGCTGATCGGATATCTATCTGATTTGTTAAAACATTTCCATTTACACTTGGCCACATAAATGTGTCGTCGCAAAACGGATATAAATCCGATCTTCAATTCCCGCGCTATATTTAAATTTAACGGAGTTCACATCAATGAAATCAAAAGATAAGCGCTGCATTTGATTAATTATCAGCTCATTTCAAGTTCAAAGACCGCAATAGGAGAGTGCTGGAAAGATAAGTTTGTCATACTACTTTTAATGAAGATGATTGTGTGTTGACTATATCACGAACTGCCGTGAGACTGGGTTGGACCGTCTGCGTCTTCCTTTCAGTTTCATTGGCGGCAGTTTGCGCGTCTGCTTGCTGAGCTCAGCTGCTCGTCCGCGGCGATGCGTGTTGCATTAGCGCAGTCATATCTGACTATAATGTCATATAGGCCTAGCCTTTAACGCTCTCAAAAATTTTGAAGTGGGTATACGGAATGCCAACTGATAAAGAAGTGGGTATACGCCGTATACCTGCGTATACCCTCCACTACACCACTGCATATACGGGTGTCGTGTCATAAAATATTTTTAATACTGCTGAATTTGTATTAAAGCTGATCACAATTTAATAAAAACACTGTAAGTTATGCTTTAATTTTGTTGTTATTCAAACAGCGAATAAATTATATACAGAAATCGAACAAAGAACATTTACATTATCATATAGAACATTATCACTGACTTAAGTCTAGCGCTCGTTTAAGCACTCTCAAAAAAACTCACGTTATAATCACGGAAGCTGTCTACACTGTGAAATAAATCTCTTGCTTGCATCGCACGTACATCTGCACTTGGTTGTTTACTGATGTGAGAACTCGCGAGAGTGCAAAATTCTGTCAGCGAGCGCACACATTGAACAAAACAGGCGTTTCAGCAATGACTCATCTGAACACCTCTGATTGGCCACTGCATTCATAAGCTCAAACATAATCGTTTGTGATTGGTTATAATGTGGACCGCTGTTAAAAAAAAATGCATAAAAAGAAATATGCAGCATGGGCAGATCAAAATTTAATGCCGCAATGACACTTTTCTTTTTCACGTTATTCACTTTATTTCATTTTTATTTTTTATTTCAAGTCAGTTTCACTAAGGTGACTTAATCAGGAAGAGTTGGAAGGTAAGCCATCAGGAGTCCAAATTAGGAAAAAAAAGAAGAGGCAAAATGTGAAAAGATAAGCGATATCTATGCAGCTATAACTCATCTTGCTTATATATCACTTGTTCTATGCAATTATACATAGGGCAGCAGCATTCCTTTGTCTGACTGACTAGCTTACATAACCAAACAGTAAAATGTGATTTTGTAATATAATGTTTTTTTTTTTTTAAACAAACGTAATATCACTCACTTTATTAATGTTTTTGCAGTACAGTTGTGCTGTTTTTTTAATTATTTGCTTGAATTTGTTATTATATAGGCTATGCACTGTATATATCAGGGGTTGACAACCAGGCACACGTGCCATTATTGCACATGCACAAGCACATGCAGATGAATGCTATATTTGGTTACAAAATTAATATTATTTGTTTTTCAAGAAAACAGAGGTTTTAGAAGAGGTTTTATTTGATGGCTTGCCTAACAAAGACACTATCAAATTTAGAATCAAAGATATCTCCGTGTCAGCCAGAACAGATCGATAATTTTGACCCATACAATGTATTTTTTGGCTATTGCTACAAATATACCAGTGCGACTTATGACTGGTTTTGTGGTCCAGGGTCACATATATACAAGCAAAACTTATTTAGGGGTGGCAGATGGGGTGGTTCGCTCAGGGCGCCATACAAGCTTGAATCGCCACTGGTCAAAAAGAGTATCTTTCTTTCTCTCTCTCTCTCTTTCAGAACTACACACAGTACATCCCACTCTCCATCTACGACCTACAGACGTGGATGGGATGTCCCTCCATCTTCGTGTATGACTGCTCGAATGCAGGGATCATTGTCAAGTCATTCAAACAGTTTGCATTGCAGAGGGAGCAGGAGCTGGAGGTGTGTGATATCACATGCGCGCACACACACACACACACACACACTATATAATAGAGGTTTGATAGAACTGGCTTTTTTTTAGACTAATGAGAAAGATTTGAGTTCTGAAACTTACAGGATGTTTTTGTAGTACAATGACCTCTTATATGTCAAAAGATCAAGGCAATTTTGCTTCCTCAGTTCATGACCCCTTTAAATGGAAATGGGTGGTGATTCTGTCTCTCAAGCTAAAAAAAAGGGCAAAAAGACAAAAAATAAAAAATTTCCAGTACCATAAAAGTAGTTCATACAATTTGTGTACTACAGTCCAAGTCTTCTGTAGTTTTATGTGAGTAATATACCACAATTTAAGTTCTTATTGAAATCTGGCACATAATAATAGGTTACAAGACACACAGGAAAAAGTGATGCTTATTCTGTGTATCACTATCTGTTTTGATTAAATGGGAAAAAAAAAACAGCTTGGACATTTTGTTAAACATCTACTTTTGTGTACCATGGAAGAAAGAAGAGGGTGTGAATGATTCATTTTTGGGTGAACTATTCCTGTAATAGTAGTACAATGTTTTTGAAAAATTACATCAGAATTGTACAATTTCCTTCACTTCTCAGACCTGTCAATCAAGCTCAATCCCTAGTACTCTCAGAATAGCAAAAAGCAATAGAACACTCAGAGGTTTTCACTGAACTCACTCGTCCACAGACAGACATGTAGTTGGCATTTTCTTTATGAGTCGATTGCAGAATTCCCAAATATACTGCTTACATGCAAAATCAGAGGAAGAAAGGTCATTCACATAGAGAGCAAAACAGGTTCACTCATGGCTGGACACAATTGGCAGAAAACCGCAAAAAAAAAGCCTTTTGGTTTGAGTACAGTATTCTATGAGCATGATCTGAGCATCTCTTTCTGCAGGGTTAGGGAGAATGAAGCCTGTCATAAAAAAAAAAAAAAAAAACACACTGTCTGCTCAGGAATGTTTAGATTGTTTTGCTCCAATTCCCTCTCTTTTCTCTTTTCAGAATGAATATTTGATAGGATTTTTAGGTTAGCTGGGGATTGTCACTCTTCTTTTTTCTCTTTTCCTGTTTTTACTCCTCCTTTCAGCAGTAGTTTGTCCCTCAGTATTTAAAATCACTGCAAGACATTAAATTATTTATCGGCAAGTTCGAGATTGTCAAGTAAACAGTTATAAGAGGGTGAATGTTTTGTTGTTATTCAATTCAGTTCAATTCAAGTTTATTTGTATAGTGCTTTTCATGATACAAATCGTTGCAAAGCAGCTTTACAGGAAATTAAGTCTCTACAATATATTTAGTAGTAGCTTATCAGTGGTGACTATGTCAAGTTGATGTACATATGGCAGAATTGTACGGTAAAAATCAGTTAATGACGTAATCAAACAGACGCTGAACACTATTAACAGCAATGATTATATGTTGCAATCAAACTTATAGCAAAATTTGGTAGTTCTATGTGTTGTTTCAGGGTTGGCATCATCTGAGGTCCTCTGAGGGGTTGGCATCATCTCTTCTCAGGTGTTCGGTCATCTCAGATCTTTTAAGGGTTGGATCCAGACTGAAGCTTGTGCAATCCCTGACATCCCGTGGCAGAAACAGAGAAACAAATAGAGGCATAATTAGCGTAACTGCTGTTCCAACCAAGCAAAAATGATTTGTTCAACCCAAGCTAAAGAATAATAATGTGCATTTGATCAGATATAACTACAGTACAAGATTATGAGATGCATTATATGAATGCTTGGCTAAAGAGATGTGTCTTTAATCTAGATTTAAACAGAGAGAGTGCGTCTGAACCCCGAACGTTATCAGGAAGGATATTCCATAGTTTGGGAGCCAAATGTGAAAAAGCCCTAAGATTCAAGATTCAAGATTTTTATTTGTCACATACACGATTATATAGAGAGTATATAACCAGCAGTGAAATGTGAGTCAGGTCCGCTCCATGGACAGTGCAAATATTATAGAATACAACACAGAGGAAATATACATAAAATGAAATAAGTAAAAAATAAGATATAAAGAACAAAATATAAAATATAAAAGAATGTGCATGACGGTATACTGTAGACTTAAATATTAAGATAAGCAGGAATGTACAAGAGAGGAATGTGCAAACAGGTTGTACATGGTTGTCATGTAGCAGCAATACCAAAAAAAAAAAAATACCAAAACACAGAAAGTGTTATGTGCAAATGACACTGTCAGTATGAGGTAGAGAATAATGAATATCTTACTGATTGTTAGTGATTATAAAGTGGAGTCATGTGATGTTAAGAGGCTGAGTTTGAGTTTAGGAGCCTGATGGCCTGGGGGAAGAAGCTCCTCCTAAGTCTCTCAGTTTTTGCCATCAGGCTGCGGAAGCGCTTACCAGATGGCAGCAGAGTGAAAAGACAGTTACCAGGGTGGTTCGAGTACCTGCTTTAGTGGACTTTGCTATCCTAGGTACTACCAAAAGTCCAGAGTTTTGTGATCTTAGGGAGCGTGATGGATTGTAGTGAGATTAGGTAACTTAATAGGTAGCCAGTGCAGAGACCGTAAAATTGGGGTAATATGATCATATTTTCTTGACCTGGTAAGGACTCTAGCTGCTGCATTTTGGACTACTTGTAGCTTGTTTATTGAAGATGCAGGACAACCACCTAGCAGTGCATTACAATAGTCCAGTCTAGAGGTCATGAATGCGTAAACTAGCTTTTCTGCATCAGAAACAGGTAACATGTTTCGAAGCTTGGCAATGTTTCTAAGATGGAAGAATGCTGTTTTTGTAACATGGGAAATATGATTTTCAAAGGACAAGCTGCTGTCTAATATAACACCCAGATTTTTGACTGTAGAGGAAGTAACAGTACATCCGTCTAGTTGCAAATTGTAATCCAAGAGATTCTGTTTCCCGTTTTTGTTCCAATAAGTAATATCTCTGTCTTATCCGAATTTAATTGGAGAAAACTATTGGTCATCCAATCTTTTACATTTTTAATACACTCTGTTAGCTTAGATAGTTTAGAAGTTTCATCTGGTCTTGTTGAGACTGATATATAGTTGAGTATCATCAGCAAAACAATGAAAAAAAAATCCTGTATTTTCTAATAATATTACCAAGGGGCAACATGTATATTGAAAATAGCAGAGGACCTAGGACAGATCCCTGTGGCACTCCATACTTTACTGGTGATAATTGAGATGACTCCCTATTTAAATAAACAAAGTGGTAGCGATCGGACAGGTAGGATCTAAACCAGTGGTTCTCAACTGGTTTGGCCTTGGGACCCACGTTTTCCCATGGTCATCAAGTGGCGACCCACTTTTATTTATATACATATATATGTATATGTATGTGTATATATATATATATATATATATATATATATATATATATATATATATATATATATATATATATATATATATATATATAATTTGTTAAACAAACAAAAACAAAGCAAATTTATTTCACAAAAATTAAGTTAAGACTGTTAAGAATATGACTAATATTGATTAAACAGCCAATAAGGAAAGGCTATTAAATAGCAGTCCGAAACTAGTTTTTGTTAATACAATTAAGTTGGTATGGGCCACCACAGTCATTTAAACATATACAAAATGACACAAAGTGAAAATAACATGGTATTTTTGGGTTATGAAAACAACAGTTACCATGAGCTGTTAAAGGGATAGTTCACTTTGAAATTAAAATTTGGTATCTATCAGCTTACCCCAAGGGCATCCAAGATGTAGGTGTCTTTTTTTCTTCAGTAGATCCAATTTTGATGTTTTTAGGTCAAACCGTTCTAGTCTGTCAGTCATATAATGGCAGGTATAGGTCACTGTCTCTATAAGAGGGAAAAAGAACATGCACAGAGAAATCCAAATTAAACAATTCCCCATCGTAACTACACATTGATGGCCTAAGACACGAAACGAGCGGTTTGTGTGAGAAAACGAACAGTATTTATATCGTTTTTTACCTCTTGTACACAACCATGTCCAAGTGATCTGAGTGCGCACACACATCCGGTGTGTGACGTGTGTGTGTGCGCGCGCTCTGGCTCACGCTGCATTCACACGGGGTGTCGACGTCAACGCTTGACAGAGGGCGTGTCTGAAGCGTGGTGCTGACGCAACTTCGTGGTATTTTCTTGTGGGAAGACGCGCACTGTCATCGCTCGTCGTTTCTGAACTGTCTACTCTAGGATAATGATGACTTCTTTTAAGCAGACCCGCTTGCTGTCATGCATTGTATTTCTATACGAGCGCTCCATGTATCCGTTTCATTCATCTGTCGGCGTCAACGCTTGACGGAGGGCGTGTCTGAAGCGTGGTGCTTTAAAAAATTATTTGAATTGTTTGACAGTATTATTATATACGGATATGTATATTCCTTTTGGTACAAAATGATGGCTCTTTAATTTCGGAATGGCACAAATATTATTCATGGACTAATCCTTCGTCATAGTAAGATTCCTTTTTTTTTCCTCGCCGGTGTCATGTCTCAATAAACTGTTCCTGGATCTGTTATTTTTTACATGGTTAGGTGGAAGTGACGCGGAGTGAGGAGGGTGGACTTGCGGCATGTGTGTTTGGCTAGTTACAGATGAATGAAACGGATACATGGAGCGCTCGTATAGAAATACAATGCATGACAGCAAGCGGGTCTGCTTAAAAGAAGTCATCATTATCCTAGAGTAGACAGTTCAGAAACGACACGAGCGATGACAGTGCGCGTCTTCCAACAAGAAAATACCACAAAGTTGCGTCAGCACCACGCTTCAGACACACCCTCCGTCAAGCGTTGACGCCGACGCCCCGTGTGAATGCAGCGTGAGCCAGAGCGCGCGCGCACACCGGATGTGTGCGCACTCAGATCACTTGGACATGGTTGTGTACAAGAGGTAAAAAAACGATATAAATACTGTTCGTTTTCTCACACAAACCGCTCGTTTCGTGTCCTAGGCCATCAATGTGTAGTTACGATGGGGAATTGTTTAATTTGGATTTCTCTGTGCATGTTCTTTTTTCCCTCTTATAGAGACAGTGACCTATACCTGCCATTATATGACTGACAGACTAGAACGGTTTGACCTAAAAACATCAAAATTGGATCTACTGAAGAAAAAAAGACACCTACATCTTGGATGCCCTTGGGGTAAGCTGATAGATACCAAATTTTAATTTCAAAGTGAACTATCCCTTTAATGAAACGTGGAAACTGCTCCTGAATAGAATGCATACCATACCTTCATGCAAATCCTTCCCAGCTAACACGCAGTGTTGAGTGCTTCTCAAAGTCCGGACTAGGGCTGCAGCTAATGATTATTTTTATTGTCGACTAATCTATCAATTATTTTTCAATTAATCTATTTATTATTTTCTTAACAGTTGCTGAATTCTTTAGTTAAACTATCAATAAATAATAACAGTAACTTCTGCTATTAATCTTTTATTTTATTCAAACGTTTTCTTAGAATTAACACTTTACAAAAAATAAATAATAATAACAACAACAAGGAAAGAAAGAAAGAAAATAATAACAATAAATAAAGATAATAACGAGAGAAAAATAAATAACAACAATAAATAATTAATAAAAAATAAAAATGAAAGAAACAAAGAAAATAACAAAAAATAAGAAAAGAGAGAAAAATAAAAATAATAACAATAAATAATTAATAAAACAGAAAAAAAGAAAGAAAGAGAAAAAATTACAGGGCAGTGATACAATCAATAGAAATGCACATTATGGCTGCATTCATAGTTACTGTTTGGGACTGACAGCAGTTGCTTACAGGTGAGAGACTTGAAATGTTTTATTTATTCAGCAGATTAAAACATCTGATTGAATACATCTGTTATGAATGAACAGCTGAAGTCACAACCACATTCAGGACACTAGAGCGACAGAATCAAAAATGGCGTCATAACACAGGGAAGTTTTATCACAGTTGACAGCCCGTTTTTAAATAAATGAGCCCAGTCGAGGCTTGTCCTATCCATCACACAGTTAGACAACTAACAATGACTTTAATGCTTTGTTAGCAAGTGCAGAGAGCGCCTTTGGTGCGCGCGTCTCAGAGCTCGCGCAATCGCGCCCACGGCACTGACGGCAGCTTCGGTGGATTTTAAAGGGGTGGTTGACTTGATTGTGTTTATGGGGTGCAGTCTAGCATGTGTTCATGCTTGTTTTTTTTAAAAACGCATTATTTTTCACATAATTTACCTTTATTCCACACCTCTCTGTCCCTTCTCTGACAAACGCCTCGATTTATTTCCTGGTTTTATGAAGCTCCTCCTTCAGAAAAACGCGATGGGCTGAGATTGGTTAGCTGGCTCAGTGTGTTGTGATTGGCTAAACCGCCTCTACTGCACGTCTGAACGTCCCGCCCCTCACCTCAGTGGCATGTGCTCCGGTTGAATTGTGAACAGTGGCGTTGTCTATAATGCTTATCAATTTGAGCCCGATTGAGACCCAGAGGATATTAGTGAAGAGGATCGTGCAGAACCTGTGCAAGCACGACTCTTAATGGTATGTTTGGTTGTTGTTGTCTCATACTTTTAAATACGCTGCTATTTGTAAGTGCTACTGCTTCTGTTAGTATTTTATATACGGTTTTATCCTGATTAAAGCTTTAATACAGCACAGCAACCGCACGCGTGTCCATTTATAATGCTTCTCATTGCTATGTGAAAATAAGTGTATAATTGGAGCAGTTTGTGCTTATCTGACGATCTGAATGAGAGAGAGAGAGAGAGAGAGAGAGAGATGCAGAGCAGGGCGACAGGAGTAACAGTATTAAGAACTGCTGCTTTAATGATTTTGAAACTTGAGAATCCATTAGAATCATTAGAAGACAGAATCACGATTCATATGAATAGATTTTTACGTGCATCCCTAGTTTTCTCTTCCTCTTCTCTAAAGCAGCGCAGCATGGCCTCGCCCCCTTTGCTGCGTGTTTCCGGGGGCGGGGTTTATCTGGGTCTGTGACGTATCAGACCCGGGAAGTAACTCCTTGTAGTCCCTTACCTGTCGTTTTTGTAGGCATTAAACTGCCAGAATTTTAAAAGTCTGAGTGGAGCGAAGCGGTTCCGGGTGGAGATCTCGAAGGCCGGAGGCGGCGGAGGGGGAGAGGTCTGGCTCGCGTCTTCCGCTGCTGGTGCACCCAGAGTCCGTGGTGTCCCGGCTCCGGAGTGAAGGACATCTGGGAAGAACACATCCTGGGTGCACAGGGCCTGTGCAGAGAAACACACAGAGTAGAGGTGGTGGGAGTGTTAGCAGCGCACTGTATACTTACCCAAGACTTGTGAGTGTCAGCCCGGAATGTTTCCAGTGCGACCCACCGCTCTCTCAGCTGGGCCTGCTTCTCCACCAGGTCGCGGATCGGCGGATCTGCTTCTCCACTTATTGTTGGTGTGTGTGTGTTTGTTAAAGAATATAGTTGAAGAATTGTTTTAAGGCAGTGTTGTGGATCAGACATCCCTCTTAGAAAATAAAAGATAAGCGAGATCACGTGACCCTTCGACAGCGATGCACGCTTAGTCTTTCGCTCTGCTCACTTTGCCACATATTGTATAATCCTGTCAGTAAATTTTAAACCACTCTGCATTGGACCCATCATGAGTGCTTCGGCAGACAAAGGCGATTGGAAAAGAGAGAATGAGCAATCGCCAATGAAGAAAAAATTCAAAGATTCCACCATCTCCAGAGAGGACCTCGACGATGCTATTGCTAACAGCATTAAGCTAGCACTTAAAGAGCAGCAAAGCACTTTGAATTCAGTTGTGACTTCGGCAGTAAGTGATGCGGTGGACTCTGTGCTGATTCCAGCATTGCGCGAACTGCGTGAGGACATACAAGTGACTAACAATTTTGTTAAAGAGCTGAGAGCGGAGCTTGAGGCTATAGCTACCACGGCGAAGCAGACACGTGACCGGGTTGATTCCGTTCAAGCAGCTGCACGTGAGGATAGGAGGACAGTCACGGACTTAAGAAATCAGCTGGAGCGACTCACCGAGAAGATGACGGATATGGAGGATAGGAGCAGGAGGAATAACGTACGGCTGGTGGGCTTGCCAGAGGGGGCGGAGGGCTCCAACGCGGCTGGTTTCCTCAGAGTTAATCTTTCCAAGTGGATTCCTTCGCTGAAAGGCTGTGACATTGAGATTGACCAGGCACATCGCGTGTATGACGGAGGGAGAGGCTCCGATCGGCCGCGTACTCTCATCTTCCGTGTACTAAGATGGCATGACAGATCAGAGATCCTGAAAGGTGCTCGGCAGGCTTATCTGGTGAAATGCGCACAGGACAATGTCACACTACTATTTTTTCCCAACTTTAGTCCAAGCCACAACCATCAGGAGAAAGGCCTTTAATCCGTTTTGAAGAAGATGACTTCACTTGGTCTCCAGCCCTTCCTCATCTATCCGGCGGTAATTAAACTACGGCACAAATGGGAGCAGAAAAGTTTCGACTCCTCAGAAAGCGGAGGATTTTGTCAGCTCCCTGTCTCAGCAGAAGACATATGCCGCAGCTCTACGGGAAGGCAATGGGAAAACAGCGTCCACTGTCTCTCCGGCCCGGCGGGAGGGGCTTGATGGCCTGGATGGAGGCAGTCCTAGCTGCCCAGGAGGGGGATGATGGCAGGATGTACATGGATGCTTGTTGAACCTGTTTTTTGCTTTTTCTTCTTTTCTTCTACTGGGATATTGTCCCTATCTATTCGGTACAACGATCTCTTTGCTGGTAAGACTAACACCCTTTTTTCTTTTTTGGAGGGGACTAATGGAGAGTAGGTTTAATTACAATAATTTTTTGGCTATGTGAGCCTTTCGGGGGACATGTCTTGCATTGGAGTGGATCGGTCACGTACCATCACTATTTTTTGTTGCTCAATCAGACCTACGTTCTCGGTAATGTTCGGTCTGAGTTGTTTCTTGTTTATGGTTGTCGGTTGTTCATGTTTCTATGTTGTATACAAATCTGTATAAAGCCGAAACAGATTTTGATGAACCAATTTTTAAGCAGTATTTAGATAAATTGGAACTGCCTCGGATCTCACAGATGGATAAAGAATCTTTGGAGGCCCCATTAAGTTTGGAGGAACTCCACGTCTCTCTAAAAAGCCTTCAAAAGGGCAAATCGCCGGGTCTAGATGGTCTCCCCCCTGAATTATATTTAGAAATTTGGTAGGGATACTTATGCTTAACTCATTTAATTTTGCAATTGAACATGGGGTATTTCATAGAGATCAAAAAAACATCATTAATATCATTACTTCTTAAAAAAGGGAAAGATCCATTAGATTGTTCCAAGACAGATTGTAGACAGACCGATTTCGCTTATCCCATGTGATCTAAAAATCTATGCTAAAGTTTTTGCTTCTCGTATGGAGAAGGTAATTCATAGTTTGATCAAGGAGGACCAAACCGGTTTCATCAAGAGGCGCAATGCGTCTGACAATATGCGTCGACTCCTTCATATTCTTGACTTTGCAGATTCTCATCCAAGCCCTTGTGAGGTTTTTTCACTTGATGCAGAAAAAGCCTTTGACAGGCTAGAGTTGAATTATATGTAGGGCTGCCACTAACGACTATTTTTATTTCGATTAATCTATCGACTAATTTATCGATTAATCGATTGATCTAAACGATTAATTTCCCACAAAAAAAACAACAACAATTTTACTTAAGAATATTTTATTAAACCAAATTAAATCCAAATTTCTATGAAATCCTTTTTTAAAGCAAAAGTAAAGTGCAACATAGAGTGCAAGAAGCAAGTGTCCATCTCATCTCAGTCCAAATCACTGAAATCAAAGTTCAGTATTATAGTGTAAGAATAACAACATATCCACGTGTTCTAGTCTAATCAGTATTTTAAATAAAGGAGTATTTACCAGAAATATTATTTACCAGAATTTATTTATGAGAAAAATGTAAATGTGCAGTATTTCTGAAAAAAAAAAAAAAAAAAAAATTAATGGAACCATTAAAATGGAATCCAGAAAATAAGAATTTGGTAAAGATAAAACTGTAAAACTCAATTAATTAGACAGGCTTTTTGATTAATAAAATTTAATTTAACCATTAAAACAGAGTATAGAAAAATGAAAATGAAAAAAACTGCATTTGGAAATAAAACAGCTTTCATATGGCCCTATAATTATAATAATGTTTTTGTGGTAATAAAAATAGATGTAAGTGAACAATGGCTTTTAAAATGACTTAAAATACATATAATAGCAATGATGCAATAATAATTAGTTCAAATAAAGTATCAAAAGCAAGAAATCATATGGTTTTATTAAACAAAACTGTTAAAATACATAATGTATTATAAACAATAGAGCTAATGTACATTTCGCATAACAACAAAGGCCTGCAGGGGGCGCCTGATGATTATTTTTAAACATTATTGAGCGATCTTAATCCTCGTTTAATATTGACCAAGCACCATTTAATTCAAATGTCCACTTAATCTTTAATATTTGGCCATTTCTTTAGGACAGAAATGCTATAGCTGCTGTAATTAAACTAATATGTGGACATCAAAACGTGTAAACTCAGAGTGAGGGTTTGAGCTTTTATTTTGAAATCGCGATGTATTCTCCTGTGTTTGCACAGGTTTATAAATGATTTACCTTACAAATCTAATGAAATGGCGCACGTTGCGTTCCCAGATGAACGTTATAATAAACCCAAACTCACAACAACATGCAGAGATGGAGTTTGAGACGCTCCACATGTAAATGATAAGTTTCTGTGGAACTACTGTGAACGGAGCCGCTGTGTGACGCACATACTTAACCTACACACGTAAATAATTAAAGCGCATATTCTGTGTTAGAACTGCATTGCATATAATTTAATTAAATCATAGCATTTGTGAATTCATAATTATGCTTAATTATGATTTTTAAATGGGTTTAATATCATGCAGCCTTGGAAAACAGTCTAATAATGTGTTTTATGGATTCTTGTCCGTGAAATGCGGCACTTCCGGTATTTTGCCGGTTAGTCGACGCGAGCAAAATGAAGTCGATGATTTTTCAAAATCGACTAGTCAACTAAAATCGATGAATCGCGACAGCTCTAATTATATGTGAGCAGTTCTGCAATGTTTCGGCTTCGGTGAACACTTCATTTCTATGATTAAGACATTATACCACTCACCTGCAGCATCAATCATAACTGGTAATATTATTTCCCCACCATTCCCTTTACAGCGGGGAACGAAGCAGTGATGTCCGCTTTCCCCCTTATTGTTTTGTCTATCTCTTGAACCCTTAGCACAAGCCATCAGGAAATCTGAAGTATCGATTAAGATTCATGATCATAATCATAGTATTTCATTACAACTTTCCTATCAAAATTAGTTCATTAGTTAATTTGGAATTATTCAGCCTTTAAGAACAAGCAGAAGCCACTGCTGGTTCCTTCAGTGTTTTAAATAAGCTAAATTGGTAAAATCATATATACTGTATGTGTGTGTGTGTGTGTGTGCGTGTTAGTTGCCAGTTCTTGCCACTGAAATGGTTTTTGGGCTTTATTAGGGGTTCAAGCGCATAGTGTCGAAACCCTCTTGTAATTGTTCGAATGGTCATGGATCAGTGATCTTCCTGTAAAAAACTGATTGTGCAGACCAAACCGTAAGTCGTAGAGACTTTAAACTTGAAGGGATGGTAGTACTACAACGTGACCAAGGCTCGCCCCAATTGGCCTGATCAAAAGTACGAAATCGCTTATAACTCCTAAACCGTCAGTCGCAGGCTCAAGTGTCTTATGTTGTTGGAATGCTTGGCTCACGCCAGAAAAAACGCATTTCAGATTAGAAATGTTCGGGTATTTTGCATTTTTTTTGAAAAACCTACTTTTGCGAAATGTTGAAATTTACCCTTTGGGAAGCTATAACCGGGTCGCTTAGAAAAGGGGCCTGTCCTAATTTACCCAAAATACTATAAAGCCTAAAGGAAAACTCAAAACTTCATGAAACCTGCTGAGCACATGCGACAGGTGATTCTAAATAATTCTAAATAAGCATGCAAAGTTTTAATGGGATCAGACCACGGCACAAAACGTGAAATAATAAGGCAACTTGATGCAGTAAGACTTTTGAGTTCTCTCAACAATAGATTTTTAGTTCTTCTCAGTAAAGATACTTTGTTTAGCCAATGTAAATTTGTTTGTTCGTGCAATGCTGATTGTCTTATTTTGCTAATAGAAAAATTATTGCCACAGCATCTGAAACGGCAATTACTGTCATTGAGGTAATTTATTTTTTCCTGTTTCCTGGATGAAAAAAAGAATGTGTAAAAAGTTACCTCATTATCAATTTTGTTTATGTACAAATGATACATAGTGAATTGTTATAGAAACCTTAATGTATAACTTAGTCTAATATGTAGACAACATTGTCTTTGTTTGTAAAACATCTTACAAGACTAAGATATCCAGGAAATAGATATAAGTGGTTGAACATACTCTGGGCCTCAAATAGACACAAAAAAACTCAAGAACAGTGGCAATCAATAAATGTCAAAAAGATGAGCTCTTTACATAACAGTACAACAAATAATGACAAAACAACAACAAAAAAGTTTAAATGAAGTCAGAAAACAGCAAAACAATAATCCTATAACAGTATAACTGCATAATTTATTCATGCTGGGAACTCACAATGCCTTAACATTTCAACAACATGAAATTCTTTGTTCGGACAACTGTGTTTGACTAGTTGGGATAACATTTGGGGTAATTTTGTTGTTCTGACAAGGATTTTTATGTAGTTTCAAGAAAATAGCCTTTTTTTTAGTATTTGAGACTCAAAAGGTTTCGTAAACTGGAAAATATGCAGTGGCATTTTTTACAGTGTATGATAACTGACCTCAACTTGCAGAAAACGTTCATACATACACGCATACACTAGATCTTCCCATCATGATTCTGAACACTTTGCCTCTAGGACCACTGCTGTCAATCAAATTGTTCTTTGTAGTAGTAGTAGTAGGTTTATTTGTCACATACACAATCATACAGAGTACAATCAGCAGTGAAATGCATTGATTTTTGAAGAAAAATACAGCAAACATGAGGAAAGAGAGGAGGAAAAAAATAACCCCCAGACTATACTCCTTGGGGAGTACAGTGTGAGAACAGGAAAAACACCTCAGCAAAAAGCACATAATACACCATAGACACATGACTTTGTAACAGGGGAGGTAATCCAGCTCTGGCAATCAGCCATCCAGACAGGCAGCCATATCCCGGCGCTAGTCACAGACCCGCTTGTCAGGCTGGCGGTTCAAAGCGACGGAGGCGTTGGATCGGGGGTTTGGGGAAGTGAATGCATATGTGTGTGTGTATGTGTAATAGTTTGTAATCAGTATGTGTGTATTTGTGTGTATGTGTAATCAGCAGGTGTCTGAAGAATTGGGGAGGAACGCAGAGAGCGTCTCCCTGCGGTGCTCTTCTCAGGGTTGATTTTCCAACAGCGGCCTTGGCCAAGGCCAGTGCTGGTAGAGGGGAGCCGGAAAAGATAAGATTGTGCTTGTTTAGTCTTAGGGCGAGTAACCGCATTCCAATTCCACGGCTACTCTCTTTGTCCGTTCTGGTCTCCGTCAATTTTCCTTTGCAAAGCCGTGAGCTTCTCCATGATAGAATCCATATTGCGGTTAATAGTCTCAGTCTCAATGCTGACCGCTCTTCCCACTACTTCAATCATGACGGGCAGCCTTGTGAGGCTTTGAACAGCTGTTCCCGTTTTCTGAATTCTTCGATAACCCAGGGCAAAGCCTAATCCCATCAGCAGAAGACCTGTTATCATGGTTCCGAATAGGTAGATATCTTCAATGTCCTCCACGGAAAGAGCCGCTAAACACACGACACGCCACCTGTCCCACGCGTCCATCGTGTAGCCAGCGGAGAACGTTCCGTCAGGGCAGTTAGGTTCCCCAGAACCCGAGCTTCTCGTCGAGAAGATGGTGTCAATTGCGTTGAGAGACCAGTTGATCAAATCCATGATTTTTTTTCAGTTTTGGAGAGCAATGCAGAGAGAGTCTCTCAAGTATTACACGAGACGAGACAAGAGAGCAGGCAGGGAGGGAAAAAAGGGTGAGGACGGGGAGCGAGAAAAAATGCGACCGCCTCCGTTGAGTGCCAAAGAGAAAGAATGTTTGACATTATTTAAAAAACCTACTGTTGTGAACTACTCCTAGGTTTTACACTCAACCTAAAAAAACTGCTGAACTTTCCGCTTTGGATTGCTATAACGGGGTCATTTAGAAAATGGGCGTTGCCATATACCCCAAAGCCTATAAACCCTAAACGAAAACTCAAAACTTCACAAAACTGATTGAGCACATGTGGCACATGATTCTAAACAAGCATGCAAACTTTTATGGAGATCGGCCAATAGTTGCGGCTATAACTGTTAAAAAGGTGCAAAAATGCTATATTTCTATGGCAAATCCCATGAAATGGCGAAAAACGACCCTCTTCCTGCCTGATTTATGTCCAGCTTCACGAAATTAGGTGAGCACATGCGTCACATGACTATAAACAAGCACAGACAGTTTTATGCACATCGGGCTGGTGCTTCAACTGTTATAAAGGTGAAAAATGTTAAATTTTTCCCTTTGCAAAATGGCATTTAAACGACTGAAAAAATGGTCTGTTTTACGTAGAACTTCACGAAATTAGGTGAGCATATGCATCGTATGACTCTGAAGAAGCTTGCAAACTTTTATGGTGATCGGCCCATAATTAGTGCTATTACACTACAAAAGGTTTTAAAAAAACTATATTTCAGTGATAAATAACCTTTTCCTCTCTGATGCACGTCTCCTGGCTTGATCATTTTTTTGTAAACAGCAGATCAAGTTTGAAGTACTGAAACCCTGTTGTTTTTTAATTAAAGGCCTTTTTTATTAGGGGTTCAAGCACGTAGTCCTAGGTTTTTTGCCCGATCGGAACCAAACCAATGCAGAAAGATCCTCTGGAGAGTGAATATCAATAATTATCAAAAAAAGTTGAACTTTCGACTCACTGTCGCAAAGGCACACCAAAACGTTCGAAAGGGGCACGGACACTTTTAGTAAAATGTCTATAACTCCTGAACAGAATGAGATATCTTTGCCAAACTCAGAACACTTATGTAAGAGCTCAATCTGAGGTCACAGGGAAAAATTCATGGAGCTTGGCCACTTGGTGGCGCTATACGAGGGAAAAAAATTGAAAATGCAACCATTTGTCCTATCAGCATTAAAATCGGTGTGCACGGTCTTGGTCCAAAGTGCCACAAGTGTTTACAATTTGCGTATCTCAAAAAACATGGCTGCCATTGGCCGACAAAGTTTGATGACCTGTTAGACAAGGTTAACGGAGGCTGATCATTTTCAGAATTCTACTAATTATAATTAATAATTATAGTTTTACTTTGCTAAAAAATGTATAAACTATCCATCATACAACAGAAGGCATGTAATAGATTGTGTACAACAGGTTTTTCAGCAAAGTTTTCATCATTTAAAAATATTTAATGCACAAATAATTTTTTTTTTAAAAGAATTTGAAACTAAGTCATGCAACTCAAGTCCCCAACCCTGCCAAGTATTTATCACAATATGAGTAATTTAATTTAAAAAACACTGTAAGAATAGACATCACAAAATAGTAATTCTGCCAGAAATTTGTCTTGTCTCTCAAGATGTTACTAATTGAAATTAAAGCCATACCCTATATTTATCAACTTTAAGTGACTGCTGATTAAATGTGAAGAATGTTAAACTTGCATCAGACTGCGTGACAACTGGCTATATTCACCTGAAAGTCTTCAGCAAGGAAAAACAATGTACTGAATGTTGACATCTGCACAACAAATTATTCAATGTTCTAAGATTTCATACCCAAGTCTTTGGAGACCTACATTACTGTTGTTCACTGGTTCTCATTATCTTTTACTAGGTGGCAGCAATAAACCCTAACCACCCACTGGCTCAGATGCCCCTGCCTCCCTCCATGAAGAACTGCATTCAGCTGGCTGCCTGTGAGGCCAATGAACTCCTGCCTATGAACCCTGACCTCCCTGCTGACCTTTTCACCTCCTGTCTCACTACACCAATCAAAATTGCCCTACGCTGGTGAGATATGCTGATTACACATGCATTCAGCTGCATTTACTCATATAATGTACATACAATCCAGGTTAATAGTGAGCTACTCAAACCAGGCATTTGGATCAGAATAGCCCTTATTCTCTGGCTCGTTTTATTTATGCACTTTTTTGACCCGTGTGCTCTACAAAGTAGACAGGAGATTAGCTAATGGAGGTTAGGTATTCATTGTAGTCCCTCATTATATCAATAAAGAATCATGTGCAGTTAGCAGGTCATTATTGCAAATTAGACACCATGGAGGGATCTTGTATTACCCGAAAGGGGTTTATTTTGAGGTATTGACTTGAGGATTTTGAGGTAAGACTGCTTACATAAATAAATAAATGGTATGTTAATGGTGTCATGGAATGCTTTTTTTATTTTATTTATTTTTGTTATTTTTTTATTTTACTGTGTTTCCTGAGGAACACTTAATTTTAGTATTAGTAATTTTAGTATTTTTTCTCCATCAAAGACAGTCGTAATTTAGGATAATGCTTTAATAAATCGTTACCAAACATTATATAATACATAACAGATCATTATTTAATATAAATATTCAAATAGCTAGAAAGATGAGTTAATGTGCTTGTTAATGTTTACTAATAAGCAGAGTTGAGGTTACACAGTAACTGTATTCTAATTACTTTTCCTGGTAACGCAGTAATGTAATGCGTTACATTTAAAATGTATGTAATTTGATAACAGTTACGAATGTCAATAAAATTGTTACTTAAGTTACAAATGCAGTGTTAAAAAATATGAAGTAAAAATCATGTTTTGCGCATCAGTATGCCCTTTAATAAATCACAGAAGATTGCAAGCTAAAATGCATACAAGTCCTACAACAATGAAAGGTTGCCTATCATATTTCAAAATGTTGCACTCAATTTCACATATTTTAGTCTGGCATTATAGTTTGGGAAAAGTTCAGCAAGTGAATGTGTACAAGTTAATGTCACAGTAACACTAATATAAGTAAAAAATAAATGACTCATCAGAATGAGATTCTCCGCTGGATTAAGCCACTTCGCATTCTTTTTCTGAGGTAAATTCAAGGCTTATTCCTCACAGCGCGTCTTCTTCCAAAAACGAACAGTAGCCGAGATGAACTTGATGAATCTTTCTTTGTTTACAGAGGTGATGTGAGTGTTTACATGTTCGCGCATCTCAAGCCTTGTTTCGCGTGGATGATTATCTTAAAGCGCGTGGGCGTGATCGCATTATTGACCTCAGACGGAAAAGACTGTACCTCGCATTGGTTTCATACGGATTATTTTATCAGAGAATATTTGTTTTCGACATGATTACTTCATTTAAAAATAGACACTTCAAACTTTCTTTAGATACTTCTCATGTCATTTTCGTTCATTTTAGTGACTCATTTCAGGAAGATATTCGCGGAGACTGAGAATGCAGAAAGCGCACCCTATTTGTTTTCTTGATTTTACAAAACTAAAAAAAAAAAGTTTTGTTGATATTGCGAGTGTAGCCTATACAAATAATACTTATGCAATTTTTCAGTCAATATTAAATTAATGAAAGAACTATGAGTTTCACTCTGTAGTGTATTTTTTAGGTTTGATAACTTGAAAGTTGTCACGATGGTGTTGCAGGGAGAACGCAAGAGTCGAGGAGTAAACTTAAACTGTCTTTAATAAATGAAAACACAGGGGATATTCCAACACGAAAGCTTGAGCATAAACATAAAGAAACACAGAGAACGTAACGAGTAGACCAGACGAAGGAGAACTGCACAGTCAGGAACTAATAAACACATGATAATTACAAAACACAGGTGCAGGGGATTAATCAATGAAACTAAACAAGGACAGGAAGGTGACCAAATAAGGAAAACACAGGAGGAACTAAGGGCAAAACAAGACCAAAAACGTCACTAAAGTAATTAGTAATCTGAATTTAAATGCAGTAATCAGTAATGTAATCAAATTAGAATTTTGAAGAAGTAATTAGTAATTTGTAGTGGATTACTTTTTTTGAGTAATTTACCCAACACTGCTAATAAACTTTTTAAACGATACCTAATGATTAACAGATTATTATTTCATGTAAGTTAAAATGCTTACAGATGTCAATAAACTTTCAATTCATGTGATTTTATAATGATTAAAAGCTTTTGTTAAGGTACATTTATTTAGCTAAATTTAACTATTCACCCTTTACATAAACGTTGTAACGTACTCTGTTACTGTCGTAACCTCGGCTCCCTGAGATACGGAACGAGTACTGCGTCTTGATTAGGGTTGGGTATCGTTTGAATTTTATCGATTCCGATTCTGCTTATCGATTCCGATTCTTTTCTATTCCCAGTTTCGATTCCAATGTGGTTAAATAATGATATCAAACATTTATCCTTTGTCTCTTTTTTGCAAACCATTTATTGGAGCTGAATACCATGAACAAAAATCAACAGGCTACATAAAAACTGGTCTCTTTAAGAGCTGTTTGTGTGCAAAATAGAACTGCATGATTCTGGATAAATTAAAAAAATGAATTAAGTTTTATTTATTTTTTTTATTTTTTTTCCCCAATGGAAGTTGTGCTTCTCTCATGATTCTGAATAAAAAAACGTTAGACAACTAAACAAAATCACATGTAATTTATGAATGAATGATTCAGTGACTCACTCAAGATGTACTTGGTTCATTACTGGATGAATCAGCGTTCTTGAATGAACCTCTTGTATGATTCAAACACAAATACATTTTAACAGCCCATTTTCGCCACCTACAGCCGTAATAATGTAATCGATAAATCTACATTTGAAGTGTCAAATTACTTTCAGAAGGTGATTTACTCTATTTTAATCACTACCGTACACATCAGAATTTATATCTGAACTATAACTTTTATCCCAGTACTTCTGTGATTTGAATGTTTGTAACACAGAAATAATGATACTGTGTAGTTGAAAAGACTGTGAGGCTGTTTCATTCCAGACAGATGACAGCTGCTCTCTTCAGGTCAGCAGCAGCGCGAACGCAGATTTAAATGTTCAAATCACACTGATGTGATCGTACGCTGTACGTCAAAGGTTGAGGAATGAAACAGATGGATGTTTGTAATTTAGGAATAGAATCACGTTGGTGTTTGAATCGTGTTCACGATCTTTAACGATCTATTAAATTAAACTGCTTTGTCATGTTGGTGGTGACATCTCTCTTGCAACATGTTTAGCTATCACAGATATTATACTTAACTTTTTTGGCTTCTGATCGCAACTGTAGCCAAACTTTGGAGCGCTTAATAGCGAGCAGGGTCTTGGCAGATCACTGCAGGTCCGGTCCTCACAGATGAAGAAAAAAAAAGCGCATAGGAATCGATAGGTGGAATCGAAATTTTAATTTGACAACAAGTATCCGATTCTGGAATTGGAATCGATTTTCGATTCCCATCCCTAGTCTTGATAAAGACGCATATGGGAAAAAGCCTTTTTTCTCCTGAACTGAAGTCTTATTCAATCACGCAGTGAAACTGCACGACTATTGGTTTGTGCAGTGAGTAAAAAACGAACCAATGGGTCGGCAGCGGAGCTGCACGAGCCTATGGCGACGAAACCCGCCAGATCCCGCCAGAATGGGCGGGGCCATCTGGCTATATAAGCGGCCGTTTCGCCATAGGATCCTCAGGTTACTTCGACTGAAGCGACGACTGAGTCGTGCAGCTACCTGGCACGGCAAAGTACGCAGTACTCGTTCCGTATCTCAGGGAACCTAGGTTACGATAGTAACCGAGTATGTTCCCTGTCGATACTCCACTCGTACTGCGTCTTGATAAAGACGCATATGGGAACTCAGTTCAATCACGCCGTGCTAGGGTAGATGAACGACTGTATATATACCTCCATAAGCATTAATGCCCATAGGGAAGTGAAATAGTATACTCCAGGCTAAAACAAGCTAAACTCATAGAGGTTATGCTCGGACTGGGTGATCGTTCCATATGACTCCTGCATACTCAGTTTTCAAAACCGAAGTATGCAAGGCACCAATCAGAGAGCTTGAACGCATTGCGGTCAAGAAGTCTCTGTCAGGATTGTTCCCACAGCGTATGCATTTAAGCTCATCTAAGCAGAGAGGACCCTGGCCTGTAAGGCCAGTACGTCCAGGTTATAAAACCTAGAAAATGTGGACGGCGAGGCCCAACCAGCCGCTGCACAAATCTCTGTAATGGACACACCGCTAGACCACGCCCACGACGAGGCGATGCCTCTAGTAGAATGGGCTCGTACTTCAATGGGGCATTGTAGGCCCAAAGAAGAGTACGCCAGCGTAACAGCATCCACTGTCCACTTAGAGAGCCTCTGCTTCGTGACCGGATGCCCTTTTGCGCGGTTACCGAAGCTAACAAAGAGCTGTTCCATACGCCTAAAGGAGGCGGAACGCTCAAAGTAGATCTTCAGAGCTCTGACAGGGCATAACAAGGATATGACGCCATGCGTTGGGTGGAATCTGTTGTTTCAACCAGCGTTGGTGGGGCCGCATGCGAAGCAGGCCTAGCTGTAGCACTGGCGATGCTGCGGCCATGAGGCCCAGCATTCTCTGAAACGCTTTGAGTGGGCGAGTGTTGTTGCTCTTGAAGGTGGCAGTTTCTGAATGGCCAGAGCGCGTTCTGGCGCTATCACAGCTCTCATCTGAACTGAGTCCAGAACTGTTCCCAGGAACGATACTCGTTGGCTGGGGGACAGTGCGCTCTTGGCGAAATTGACCCTGAGCCCCAGGCGTTCTAAGTGAAATCGGAGGATCCTGTGGCGAAACGGCCGCTTATATAGCCAGATGGCCCCGCCCATTCTGGCGGGTTTTGTCGCCATAGGCTCGTGCAGCTCCGATTGGTTTGTTTTTTACTCACTGCACAAACCAATAGTCGTGCAGTTTCATTGCGTGATTGAATAAGACTTCAGTTCAGGAGAAAAAAGGCTTTTTCCCATATGCGTCTTTATCAAGACGCAGTACGAGTGGAGTATCAACAGAGAACAGCAGCTAAAAGTCCAATGCCTATAAAGATACTGAATGATTAGTAAACGTTTATGAACATTTAATCAAATAATGAAAAGTTTCAACTTTAGATTAGGCACTTCAAAAACATGAACATGTAATTAATAAGTGATATGTAAAGATGTTTAAATGGGGTGAATTCAGGTCATTCATGACACTTTTTGCCATTCAGATGACTGCTCATAAAGATAATGATTAGTAAACATTTTGTAAACATTTACAAATGTTAAATAGTTTCAACTTTAGATTGGGTACTGCAAAAACAAGAACAAATAATTAACAAATTATTTTTTTAGGCTGTGTATAAAGTAGGGGTGTCCCCGACTAAGGATTTACAAAGTTGAATCGGAATTTTCGAATCTTGCCGATAGTCAACTGATAGTCGAATCATATGTTTGGGGGCAGGGGCAAAATACATTACCAAGAGTCAAGTCAGACATTCGACATAGTCCAGGTGATATGTGCAAAATTTGAGGTGATATGTTCACTTTTTCATAAAAGCATGAAATTTGGTACACTTGTATAGTTTGCGGCCCTAAACATTTTCAGAAATGGAGCCATCGCAAAAACACCTCGTGGTTGCCATGGCGACCATTTTACTTTCCGCCATAACCAAATTATGTATTTTGTGTCATATCTCCTGAACTAAACATGATAACACAGAAAAGGTGATGTCTACCCCTATGTTTTGATGGTCAAGGATTACAATGATACCACATATGGCAACATAAATTGTTCAGGTGAAGAGTTAATGGTGAAATCAGCAATGTGAGAAGGAAATAACAGTATCTGAGCATCACAGTATCACAGCATTTACAAAAGTCCATATTATGGCTATTATTATTTTTTCTTTCTTTGATAGCTAGCTAATATTTTATTCAATAGTACAATAAAAGGATGTTTTAATTGGTTAATTATTAATTCGTTACATTTAGTGCTTTTCTGAGTACTCAAAGCGCTTTACATGGAAGGGGGAATCTCAATCTCAACTGTGCAGCATCCACCTGGATGATGCGACAGCAGCCATATTGTGCCAGAATGCCCACCACACACCAGCTAAATAATATTTTATTCAATAGTACAATAAAAGATTGTTTTCAAGAATACAATAATTTATTTCAGAGATATAAAAAAAATATAATCTCAAGTAAGTGTATTTTTCCTTACCTCTCAGGTAGAGTAAGGTAGGCGGTAGTATGTTTACAATACATTCTTGTTATCTCTCAACAATGCTCTAACATCACACGCAGATGGCAATGCAATCTTGCTAAACTGTGTCCTATCTGCACCTCTTCTGCTGCACCTCTGTCATTTTCTCTGGGTCTCTGGAATTGTCAGTCAGCTGGCAGCAAACCTCATTCTGGCCATTGCTTCTCAGTCTACTCTTAGTATCTTGGGCTTGACTGTGACTTGGATTTGTCCAGAAGACTCCGCAACCCCTGCTGTTCTCTCCAACAACTTCCCTTTCTCTCACCCCCCCCCCCCCCCCCCCCCCCCCCCGGCAGGTTGGAAGGGTACTGGTCTTCTCATTTCTAATAATTGGAAATACTCAACCCACTCTTCCCTATGCATTAAAAAAATTTTTGAGTTTCAACTACTGAGCAGTTAAACTCTATAATGTAATGATTTATCACCTTCCTGGTCATATATAATTCTTTATAGAGGAGCTGTATGGGATGCTGTCCTTATGGCAGTCCACTTGAAGTCTTTGGTGACTTCGAAATCCATCTGGAGAAGCCTTACACTGCAGACTTCCACTTCCACTCCTAGCTTCATTCGATCTCAAATGGCTTTTTACTAATAGACCTACCAATATAAAAATAACAAAATGATGCTGCCATCTTTCTAAAGTCATTTTTACTGACCTGTCATTTGGCTATGAAAATTGTCATTTTGACCCCCCTCTACAAAATAGTGGATTACTCAGTAAATATACATCCATGGAATTTAATCACTATACATGTATACATACACTATAACTTTCTTCAGAAAAAATACTGACAAAATCAAAAATGTGAGCTGGAGAAGTTTCTGAAATTTGGTTGATTTGACATGGAATGACCCTCATGCCTTTTACCAAGTCTTCTAAAGCCATACAATAGTGAGATATTTGAGAGGAACAGACCTAATTAATTGTCTTTGAGCTGGTTCTTTTTAGTGAACTGATTGATCCAGTTAAAAAATTAGTTCTCATTTTAGCAGCTTACTGGAGCTGATGATTGCCAGTGAATATATACAGAATGTATATATATATATATATATATACAGTAAAATACAAGGAATTTTTTTTTTTTGCAGTGGCAAGTAAATATGCCTTATCAACCAGCCACTGTGGTGGGAGAACTCAGATTGGCTTTTGATGTTAAATGCTCTTGTTTAGAATGCTGTTGTTTACTCTTGTTTAAAGGGGTCATCAGATGCCCATTTTCCTCAAGTTGATATGATTCTTTAGGGTCTTAATGAAAAGTCTATAACATACTTAGGTTAAAATTTCTCAATGATAGTGTAAAACAACACCCTTTTTACCCTGACAAAACAGCCCTTTTCAGGCCAAGCCATTTTCTTCCATGTCGCTTTAAATGCAAATGAGCTCTGTTCACCCCGCCTCTATCTTCCGAGCCACTCTCTGAGAGACGGTAAACTTTAGCCGCATTCATCATTTAACTTGCTAACTAGCACATTATTAGGAAAGGCTATTTGCAAAGATTCATAAAAAAAACGTATACTCCTTCTGTAGGCGAAACTGGATCACGAATGATTTGTGCGAACATAGGCACATTTAAGTAGATCGCGGGGTGCATTCCCTTCACAAACAAACATAATCCACTGCGTCTTCAGCGGCTCAGATGTTGGGAGTACATGACGACTGCTATGTTCATTATTACATCCAACAATAAAACACTTCAGTCGCTTAGGAGTCATTCTTGTCTACATCTGCTCCGGTGTCAAAACAATGGCGGACTGATGACAGCTCACTCAGGGTGGGTCTAAGGTAAGACACCAGTCCAGTCTGTTCTGAAACGCTACTGTCAATCAACTATCGTGGGAGGGCCTGGGTCTGTGTGACGTCACACAGACAAGAAGCTGAGAACGGCTTGATTTGAGAAAAGGGTAATGATTTTAGTAGATAAAAAAAAAACACTGGGTGGATTTTTATCATTATAGGGTGGTTGTGTACACACACTGCCAACACACATTTATGTTCAAACAACATGTAAAAGTGCATTTCGCATCTGATGACCCGTTTAAGCAACAGGTTTGATTCAGTCTTCAGAAATGGACAAGGCATATGTGTTTGGAGATGGGGAGCCTCACTCTGGCAGACTATGGCACCTCTTCTTCCTGTTCCAGATAGATCCCAGCACCCTTTCCATCCAACTGTTCCCCACCCGAGTGTGTGGTCTGGTTCCCTCTTCACAAAAGTGTGTAGACACATTCTCCCAGAGATGTTTCAAGCATTGTGGTGCTGAAAGAGGAAATGCTTTGGAAAGGTTTGGAAAGTTAAAATGAAATAATGAGATGAGCACAAGGAATAGAACAGCATTAAATAGATGATTGGTCAGCACTCATTGCCTCTTTTATGATGTTTGATTCAAAGGGCACCTATTTGCAAAATTCACTTTTACATGTTGTTTGAACATAAATGTGTGTTGGCAGTGTGTACACAGCCACCCTGTAATGATAAAAATCCACCTGCTCCTTATTTTTTTAATCCTCATAAATCATAAGCAGTGTCTCAGAACAAGCCGTTCACAGAATCCGTAAAATGTGACATCACATTTTACAAGCCCCACCCATGATTGTTGACGGACTCTGCCGTATTAGCAGAGACCCTGCCCTGAGTGCGCCACACATAATCCACCATGTTTATATTTATGATAGAGCATTTAAAAGCAGCATTCAAGTAAGAAATGTCTTCTTATAAGAGCTACATAAGTTATTCATTAAAGAGCAGTGAGTGATTTTCTGCTTTTATTTTATTGTTTGGGTCATATTAACAGATGTTTTGTTTTGGCAGAGTATCCTGAGGTACAAGCTGGAGCTCACAGCTCCGAGAACGTCGAAAAAATGTTTCAAATAGATGCCCTATAGAAACAGAGTGCATTTAGGCTACGCCCACACCGGGGTGGAAAACAATCCAACGCTCTCCGTTGACTTTGTATTGCGGAAAGCTGCCTCTGTGTCATTTCTGACTTGAAACAAAAACGTACTCGGTTACTTTCGTAACCTCGGTTCCCTGAGATACGGAACGAGTACTGCGTCTTGATAAAGACGCATATGGGAAAAAGCCTTTTTTCTCCTGAACTGAAGCCTTATTCAATCACGCAGTGAAACTGCACGACTATTGGTTCGTGCAGTGAGTAAAAAAACAAACCAATGGGTCGGCAGTGGAGTTGTACGAGCCTATGGCGACGAAACCCGCCAGATCCCACCAGAATGGACGGGGCCATCTGGCTATATCTGTGGCCGTTTCGCCATAGGATCCTCAGGTTACTTCGATTGAAGCGACGACTGAGTCGTGCAGCTACCTGGCACGGCAAAGTACGCAGTACTCGTTCCGTATCTCAGGGAACCGAGGTTACGAAAGTAACCGAGTACGTTCACTGTCGATACTCCACTCGTACTGCGTCTTGATAAAGACGCATATGGGAACTCAATTCAATCACGCCTTGCTAGGGTAGATGAACGACTGTATATATACCTCCATAAGCATTAATGCCCATAGGGAAGTGAAATAGTATACTCCAGGCTAAAACAAGCTAAACTCATAGAGGTTATGCTCGGACTGGGTGATCGTTCCATATGACTCCTGCATACTCAGTTTTCAAAACCGAAGTATGCAAGGCACCAATCAGAGAGCTTGAACGCATTGCGGTCAAGAAGTCTCTGTCAGGATTGTTCCCACAGCGTATGCATATAAGCTCATCTAAGCAGAGAGGACCCTGGCCTGTAAGGCCGGTATGTCCAGGTTATAAAACCTAGTAAATGTGGACGGCGAGGCCCAGCCAGCCGCCGCACAAATCTCTGTAATGGACACACCGCTAGACCACGCCCATGACAAGGAGATGCCTCTAGTCGAATGGGCTCGTACTCCAATGGTGCATTGTAGGCCCAAAGAAGAGTACGAAGAGAAGAGCAGGCAGTGCTAATAGAGAGCGCCTGCAGGTCTCCAACTCGCTTAACCGACGCTAGTAGCAGAGCAGTCTTCAGCGAAAATGACCGGAGGTTTGTAGACAGTAGCGGCTCAAAGGGATAGCCCTTCAGGGCCCTCAGTACAGTGGGCAGGTCCCATGTAGGGACGGTAAGGGGCCGAGGCGAATTCAGCCTCTTGACTCCCCTCAGAAAACGGACAACTGAGTTGTCTCTGCCCACCGATTGGCCCGCTATAGGGGCATGAAAGGCCACTATAGCTGCTACGAACACCCTGAGTGTGGAATGAGAACGTCCTTTATCCAGCAGTTCCTGCAGGAAGGACAGAACCACCGCTAACTCAGAGGTAGAGGGGTTTTCACCACGGTCGAGGCACCAAGTGGAGAAAACAGACCACTTAAGGGCGTAGAGGCGTCTCGTAGACGGTGCTCTAGCCTCAGAAATGGTGTTTAACACTTGCTCTGGGAGGCCGGTAGGCTCCCGTTGAGCGGCCAAAAGGTGGAGAGCCCACAGCTCGGGTCGAGGGTGCCATATTGTTCCGTTCGCCTGAGAGAGGAGATCCCGTCTCAGGGGCACGGGCCAGGGGGCTGCTGTCAGCAGCTGAGTCAGCTCTGACAACCAAGGTTGGTTCCCCCACAAGGGGGCCACCAATAGCACCTTGTGACCTTGTTCCCTGAAACGCCTGACGACCTGTGGAAGCAGGGCAATCGGGGGGAATGCATAGAGGAGGAGGTTGGGCCAATCGTTGGGCCAATCGTCTGACCTTCGAATAATAAGTTGGGCAGTGAGAGCTGTCTTTGGAGGCGAAAAGGTCTACTTCGGCCTTGCCAAAGATCTTCCAGATCCTCTGAACCGTCTGCGGATGGAGCATCCACTCCTCCGAGGGGACATTGCTCCGAGATAACATATCCGCTCCTTGGTTCAATCTGCCCGGCAGGTGTGCTGCCCTCAGAGAGCGCAGGTTGAGCTGAGCCCATTCCAGAAGGCGCTCTGCCAGAATGAAGAGGCGCTTCGAGAAGACACCTCCCTGATGATTTATATAGGACACCACGGACATGTTGTCTGAGCGAATCAGCACATGGCGTCCTATTAGGTCTGGCAGGAAAAACTGGCAGGCTCGACACACTGCTAGCATTTACAAGCAGTTGATGTGGAAGCCCTTCTCCGCTTTCGACCAATGGCCGAAGGTCGGTTTGCCTTCGCACAGCGCCCCCCAACCTGTGTTGGAGGCGTCTGTCGAGACAACTTTCCTGTTGCAGACCAATCCCATGGCCACGCCCTTCTCCATCCATCGTGGGTTCTTCCAGGGGGCCAGGGCTGTCACACAGGCCTGGCTCACCCTGATGTGCAGGCGTCCGTGACGCCATGTGTTGTGTGTAACCCGTGGTTTCAACCAGCGTTGAAGGGGCCGCATGCGGAGCAGGCCCAGCTGTAACACTGGCGATGCTGCGGCCATGAGGCCCAGCATTCTCTGAAACGCTTTGAGTGTGCGAGCGGTGTCGCTCTTGAAGGTGGCCACGAGTTTCTGAATGGCCAGAGCGTGTTCTGGCACTATCACAGCTCTCATGCGAGCTTTCGAGTGGCAGGCCGCCTAGCGGAGGACCTGAAGCTCGTGATAAGAGGGAGAGGAATGTGCTCCCTTTTGAAAATGTTTGCTTTTTATTTTCCTCGCCATAACAGCGATCAATTGTGTGGGCGCTATCTGAACGGACCCAGTGTTCACAACAGTATTTACCACAAACACATTGCCGTCGGCACACGGAGCTAAACGTGGTGCTTGGAGGCGTGACAGCGGCCGTTTGGGGGCGCTAGACTCTATGCTTTTGTAACGAGAGCATTCAGCTCCTGTGGGCACGGCCCAGAAGCATCAGGAGTCTGAAGCTGTCAGTTATAATCATAATGATAGCCTTTTCTTTCAATCTGCCTTAAAAGATCAAACCACTCATTAGAAGAGGGGTATTGATTATCATTATGTGTAACACACCGGCAGATCAAAAGTGCTGCGCACATCCTCTCAGATCCGCTCGTAGCGGACGAGGGGAGGGCATAAATTCACTCAAGCTTGACTTTGCTGTTTCTTCTCCGAGATAACTGGGAGGGGAGAAACACTAGAGCAGGGGAGGCGAGGCGTGTCAACGGCGAGCAGGCTTCCGGGATCAGTGGAGACGAAGTCGTCGTCGCTGAAGGAGAAGAAATCGGAGGATCCTATGGCGAAACGGCCGCTGATATAGCCAGATGGCCCCGCCCATTCTGGCGGGATCTGGCGGGTTTCATCGCCATAGGCTCGTGTAGCTCCGCTGCCGACCCATTGGTTTGTTTTTTACTCACTGCACGAACCAATAGTTGTGCAGTTTCACTGCGTGATTGAATAAGGCTTCAGTTCAGAAGAAAAAAGGCTTTTTCCCATATGCGTCTTTATCAAGACGCAGTACGAGTGGAGTATCGACAGGGAACAGAACAATGCCTAAAACCTGCTGTGTGACAAGGTGTACAGCAAACAAGCTAAAAAAAAACACCCCAGAACTATGTTTTTATAAGCTGTCGATTTAGTTTCTCAATATATCTCCTCCTTTCAGGTTCACATAGGATGGTGAAATAATCCTTTGACATGGTTAAAAATAATGATTGTTTCTTGTCGCCGATTACGTTTCCCTCCAGTGGGCATAGTTCTCTGAGTAATATGACACATTGTGCTCTATTTTTGTGTCCTTAAACGCCCGTTTTTTTGTGTCAACAGTTTATAAAAACGTAGTTCTGGGTTTTTTAGCTTATTTACTGTACACCTTGTCATAGCAGCTTTTAAACATTGTTCTGTTTTTTGTTACAAGTCAGAAATGACAAGGAGGCAGCTTCCCACAATACAAAGTCAATGGAGAGCATTGGATTGTTTTCCCCCCCGGTGGGCATGGTTTTCAGATTATGACGCGTGTCGCTCTGTCTCTATACTGCAAAAGGGGGTGGGGAACAGCAGATCATTTAAAGACACATGCATGAAAACAGCCTGTTTCTGCTTCCACTCAAAATAGGCATTTTCAGATTGATATAATAAATTATCAGTATGGTGCTTTGAGCTGAAATTTCACAGACACATTCTGGGGACACCTGAGACTTACAGTGGCATGCGAAAGTTTGGGAACCCCTTGTAGAATCTGTGAAAATGTGAATAATTTTAACAAAATAAGAGAGATCATACAAAATGCATGTTATTTTTTATTTAGTACTGTCCTGAGTAAGATATTTTACACATATAGTCCACAAGACAAAAAAAATAGCTGAAATTATTCAAATAACCCCCTTCAAAAGTTTGGGAACCCTTGGTTCTTAATACTGTGTGAGGTTACCTGGATGATCCACGACTGTTCTTTTGTTTTGTGTTGGCTGTTCATGAGTCCCTTGTTTGTTCTGAACAGTTGAACTGAGCACTGTTCTTCAGACAAATCCTCCACCTTCTGTAGATTCTACAGTTTTCCAGCATTTTTGCATATTTGAACCCTTTCCAGCAGTGACTGTATGATTTTGAGATCCATCTTTTCACACTGAGGACAATTGATGGACTCAAACACAACTATTAAAAAAGGTTCAAACATTCACTGATGCTCCAGAAGGAAACACGATGCATTAAGAGCTGGCTGTTGAAAACTTTTGAACAGGATGAAGATTTCCAACTTTTTTCTTTTGTTGAAATATATATATTTTTCCATTTATTACTGCCCTTCGGAAGCAACAGAAGATACTTGCATGTTTCCCGGAAGACAAATTAAGTACAATTTACCTTGATCTTCAAATTCAAAAAGTGTTCTCCCTTCCGGCTCTTAATGCATCGTGTGTTCTTCTGGAGCATCAGTGAATGTTTGAACCTTTTTTAATAGTTGTGTTTGAGTCCATCAATTGTCCTCAGTGTGAAAAGATGGATCTCAAAATCATACATTCACTGCTGGAAAGGGTTCAAATATGCAAAAATGCTGGAAAACTGCAGAATCTACAGAACGTGGAGGATTTGTCTGAAGAACAGTGCTCAGTTCAACTGTTCAGAACAAACAAGGGACTCATGAACAACCAACACAAAACAAAAGAACAGTCGTGGATCATCCAGGTAACCTCACACAGTATTAAGAACCAAGGGTTCCCAAACTTTTGAAGGGGGTTATTTGAATAATTTCAGCTATTTTTTTGTCTTGTGGACTATATGTAAACATATTTTATGTAAAATATCTTACTCAGGACAGTACTAAATAAAAAATAACATGCATTTTGTATGATCTCTCTTATTTTGTTAAAATTATTCACATTTTCACAGATTCTACAAGGGGTTCCCAAACTTTCGCATGCCACTGTATATTACATCTTGTAAAAAAGGGGCATAATAGGTAAAGTAAACGTGAAACAGCAGTCACAAACCATTTTTCTTTAGGTTTGCAATGTGGCTGCTCTCAGATCCAATACAGTTGGCACATTTTAACAAAAGTATCTTTGTGAACTCTGCATTATGATATATGTATAAAATTATGAATAAAATATGTATAATACACTCTAAAAACTGCTGGGTTAAAAACAACCCAATTTGGGTTATTTTGGCAACCCAGCGCTGGGTCAAAAAGGGACGAACCCAGCGCTGGGTTATTTTAACCCAACAAGTTGGGTTATTATGTTTAACCCAGCATGCTGGGTTGCTTTTTTATGGTTTAAAATTACTACATTGCTAGGCTAAAATGAACCCAAATCGAGCTAGGCATTAAACCTACAAATCTTGTTCATTTTAAAATCAACTTTTACACACAAAGAATGAGTATCAAAAGATAAATATTTATTAAAAACAACAAGAGAAAACAGTCAAAAAGTAACATGCATGTAAGAAGAAATGCAGCAAAGTATGGCATTAACAGCTACAGAGTTTATAAACGAAGCATTGAACATTTGTTGAATATAACTTTTAAGATCAAATTTGACTTTTTTGGTAAATTTTATATATTGTATAAAAATATACAGAAGCACTATTCACTATTCAAAAGACATTCAAAAGCACTATTATACAATAATTGTACAATTAGTTAATAGTTAAGTTCTTTACAAACTATTCTGGCATGAGAGTACACAAATAAACCACAACATTAACACTGATATTATAACATTTAACAGATTATAACATCATACAGCATGTGTATGAATGAGAGTGTAAACTCCATTTCTACTAAACAACACAGAACAAGCATTTAACATTTGGTTTTTACAAATTATACACTTAAAGTTTGTTTCATAGTCCATGAATACAGATCATGCATCACTGTCAATTTTCATGATCTCTTTAGCATAATTGATATAGTCATGAAGAAGGGGGGAGTGAATGTACAGCACTCTCTTCACCCTCAATACCACGACTGAGGTGCCCTTGAGCAAGGCACCGAACCCCCAACTGCTCCCCTGGCGCCGCAGCATAAATGGCTGCCCACTGCTCCGGGTGTGTGTTCACGGTGTGTGTGTGTGTTCACTGCTGTGTGTGTGCACTTAGGATGGGATAAATGCAGAGCACAAATTCCGAGTATAGGTCACCATTCTTGGCCGTATGTCACGTCACTTTCACATCTTTTACAACATCCAGGGCAGCGTCCTCCTTTAAAACCACTGTTGCATCAGTTTGGGGGAAAGGTCATTCTCCTCTTTGACCAGCATTCATCCCAGTCACCGCCTGTTCTTCATCAGTGGCCTAAAAAGAGAAAAACATTTGAAAAAAGAAAACATTTAATTAAACTATCCATTTTCAGATAGAGGTGCATCCACATCAGTAAGGATAGGTAAATAATCTGTTTTATAATTTCAACCACTTTGTGTGGTTGTTTAATGTCTGTCTACCACAGCGCTCTAGAATGCTATAATGGCAGCACTAGTGTGAGGGCATGTAATATTGTTTAAATAAATATACTGCTTTCAGAAAGCTACTACTTTACTGAAACATTAAAACAGTCATGACATTCACATACCTCACAAATTTCCATGTACGTGGAGGGCTGCTCTTTAAAGGGTTAGTTCACCAAAAAATGAAAATGGTCATAATTTACTTTCCCACATGTTGTTCCAAACTCTGCTAATTTTTGGAACACAAATAAATATATTTAATATTCTCTTCATTTTTGTCCTCCATTGCAAGTCTGGGAGACCAAAATTTCATTCTGAACAGACATGTTCGCTATCATATAATTTAAGATTTATTCATATATAAATATTGGCATGGATTACTTCTACAATAACTCTGTATTTTTGAAGCTTGAAAATACTGATTATCTAGACT